>JAHLJS010000003.1:14567540-15012540 GCA_038502445.1 Eremochloa ophiuroides | reverse complement strand
AGTGATGGAGCACACCAAGATCCTTCATGGCAAATTTCGCCTGGAGAGAGGCAATGATGCGCTGGAGCAGGGACTGGCTGGAGACGGTGAGAACAATGTCATCCACATGGAGGAGCAGGTAAGCAGTCTCACCCCCGCGGTGGTAGATGAACAGCGAGGTGTCGGACTTGGCCTCCGTGAAGCCAAGAGTCAGTAGGAAGGTAGCAAACTGAGAGTACCAAGCCCGAGGTGCCTGCTTGAGACCGTAGATAGACTTGTTGAGCCGGTAGATCAAGTCAGGACGAGAGGAATCCACGAAGCCTGCCGGCTAGCTGCAGTAGACGGTCTCGGTCAGAGTGCCATGGAGGAAGGCATTCTTGACATCCAGCTGATGCACAGGCCAGGAGCGCTCGAGAGCCAGTGAGAGAACCGTGTGGACGGTAGCAGGCTTCACCACTGGACTGAAGGTCTCATCATAGTCAACCCCGGACCGCTGAGTGAAGCCCCGGAGAACCCAACGAGCCTTGTACCGCTCCAGGGAGCCATCGGCTCGGCGCTTGTGCGTCTAGATCCACTTGCCAGTGACCACATTGGCACCAGGCGGGTGCGGCACCAGGTCCCACGTCTGGTTGGCCAGAAGGGCCGCGTACTCCTCTTCCATCGCACGACGCCAATGAGGATCCGCCAAGGCGTCGCGGACAGAAGAGAGCACAGGGGAGACATGCGGTGCCCCGGGCGTCGCTGCAAGAGCCCGGGGCTGCAGGACGCCGGGCGTGTGCCGCGTCACCATGGGGTGAACGTGACGTGGGTGTCGGTGAAGAATCGGCGGGTGGTACACTGGCGACTCAGCACAAGCAGCTGGTAGTGGTGGAGACAGCGGTGTGGGCGTCGACGGAGGAGTAGCCACCGTAGGTGACCTCGGCGGCGAGGGCGGTGGTGGCAGTGGCACCGTGGCCAACAGGGCCGGCCGCACGCGGCGCTGGTAGACACACACCAGGTGGGCGAAGCGTGCCGGAGTCTCCGAGGTCGGCGCCTCCGGCCCCGCACGGAGCGCAGAGACAGGCGGAGGACCAGAGGGACCAGAGGGCGGTGCCCCCGGACCAGGGTCGGGCGCGGCTGGACCCGCGGAAGACGCTGGGTCAGGCGGCGTACTGGAGGGCGCCGGGCCGGCATACGGAGCCGGCGACGCGAGCGGCGGAGCACGACCTGCAGGACAAAACGGAAAGGGTGGCTGAACCACCTTGTCAGTGGGAGATAGGAAGGAAAGGTCAAGGTCGGAGGTGGAGGGAGGTGTGGTGGTGGTGGAGAAAGGGAAGACGGACTCGTCAAACACCACATGACGAGAGATGAGGACACGGCGAGAGGTAAGGTCATAGCAACGGTACCCCTTGTGATCCGGGGAGTACCCGAGGAAAACACACAGTGTCGAACGGGGTGCCAGCTTGTGTGGAGCAGTGGCAGTGGTGTTAGGGTAACACGCACACCCGAAGACACGGAGGTGATCGTAACGAGGTGGAGTATCAAAGAGAGCGTGGTGTGGTGTGGGAGCTGGACAGGCAGTGGAAGGTAGGCGGTTAAGGAGATAGGTGGAGGTATGTAGGCTCTCGGCCCAGAAGCGGGCAGGAAGAGAAGCCTGGAGGAGAAGAGTGTGCATGGTGTCGTTCGTGGTGCGAATCATGCGCTCTGCCTTGCCATTCTGGGAGGACGTGTAGGGACAAGACATGCGCAACTGGACACTGTGAGAGAGGAAGAAGTCCCGAGAGGTGGAGTTATCGAACTCATGCCCATTGTCACACTGAATGGCCTTGACGGTAAGACCAAACTGAGTACACACCCAGGCGAAGAAGTGACGAAGTGTGGGAAACGCCTCAGACTTAGCACACAGGGGAAAAGTACAGGAATAATGAGAGAAATCATCAACTATGACAAGATAATATGTATAACCAGAAATGCTTATCACAGGTGATGTCCACAGATCACAGTGTACAAGATCAAAAATGCGGGTCGCATAGGAAGAAGAGGTGGGAAATGGAAGACGAACATGACGACCCAACTGGCACGCATGACATAAGTGCCCATCGTTAGCCCGAATACATGGTATGTCGGAACTACGACTAAACTGCATCAAAACATCACGGCCAGGATGTCCGAGACGGCGGTGCCAGGTAGTGGAAGAAGTGGATGCAGCGAGAGCAGCGGACGAAGTGGAAGCCGAATCCGAAGCGGTAGGAGCAGAAGAAGGAAGCCGAAGCGTGTAAAGGGGCCCCGTGCTGTCACATCGGAGGAGAGGACGCCGGGAAGCCAAATCCTTCACAGTAAGACCAGAGGAGTCAAACTCAACAGAACAAGAATTGTCAGCAGTAAAACGACGAATGGAGAGGAGATTGTGGACCATAGAAGGAGCAACAAGAACATCAGGGAGACGAAAAGAGCCAGGGGTGGTAGCGGAACCCACGGAAGTGACAGGAATACAGGAACCATTTGCGACCATGATGGAGGAAGGAAGAGATGAAGAAGGAGGATGGACAGCCGTGAGTATACCGAGGTTGGACGTAGTGTGGTAGGTGGCACCCGAGTCGGCGACCCACTCGAGTCCGGTGGGAGGAGTCAAGCCCATGGTGCTGAAGGAGCGGGCCAGGGCTGTCGCATCCCAACCGGGGGGTCTTGGCGGTGACAGGGAAGGCAGGACCCACGGTGACAGGAGGGGCGGAGCACCCCCAGGTGGTGGAGTCCACGGAGTCGTCGGGACAGCGCCGGCGAGCATGGCCATGGGGGTGCGAGGGTCCCCACCGGCATCCTGGAACGGCCACATAGTGCGCCCTGACCATGGGTTGCTGAAGGATGGCCAGGGTGCACCCTCCCGTGGTGGCGCGGGCACGGCCCCACAAGCAGAACCAGTACCACGCCCCCCCATGAGTCGACGACGGCCACCACGGCCCCCCACCCCCACTCGGCCCGGAGGGAGGAGGACCAAGGAGAGACGACACCGCCGGTGTGGACGGACGCGGCGGATGAGTGGTGGCAAGGGCAGTCGACGAGGACGAGGAGCCTGGCACAGAGAGAGAAGGGGGCTGAACGCCCTGGGTGATCTGCTCCATGACAAGGTCGTCGCGGACCTGCATGAAGGAGGGGAAGGGCTGCTGCCGGGTGATCCACGTCCGGAGGTGCGCGTAGCGTCGCTGAGGCCGCGGAGGACGTTCAGGACCAAGATCCGGTCCTCCACGGGCCAGCCAAGGTCACCCAGGGAGTCCGCCATGCCCTTCATCCGGCGGCAGTACTCGCCGACAGAGAGGTCGCCCTGGACGAAGGTGCGGAAGCTGACGTCGAGACAGAGGGCCCGGGCCTCGGCGTTGCCAAGGAACTGGCCCTCAAGCGCCAGCCAGGCACGACGAGCGTCGGGAGTGTTGCGGACGAGGTCGTGAAGGTCGGTGGAGATGGTCCCGATGATCTAGGAGAGGACGATGCTGTCGAGACGAAGCCACCCGGGGGTTTGAGCCGCCAGAGGGGCGTCGAGAAGGACGTGGTCGTCAAGGGCGTAGCGGCGGAGGGTGAGGACGACCATGTCCCACTAGCGGGCGTAGGAGGACGACTCCGGGTCGAGGACGACCGGGACCAGGTTTCGGATATTCTGGACACCGCCGGCCTGGTAGTGGAGCTGCGCCACAAGTGGGTCCGCCGGATCGGGAACCTGGAGAGGGATGGCGCGCGAGCCGGAGGAGGTGGCACCGGCGTCGTAGGGTGCGGAGTAGCCAGGAGCAGCTCCACCTCGGCGATTTGACGCGCCAGGGCATCAGCCGCCTCGCGCTCCCGCTCCAAGGCGAGGGCAGCCGCACTCACGCGGGCCGCACCTTCGGCGGCAGCAGCCCGGGCGGCGACGAGAGCAGCGGCGAGGTGAGGGTCGGGGCCGGGCGCTTGGAGAGGCAGCTGCGGCGTCGGCTGCTGCAGGGCCGGCTGTAGCAGCTGCTGCAGCGCCGGCTCGGGCTGCTGGAGCGGCTGCTGCAGCATCTGTGGCTGCTGGAGGGGCTGCTGCAGCACCGGCTGCAGCTGGAGAGGTGCCGGTGGCGGCTGCTGCAGCGGAGATCCAGGGAGAGGAGGGGGCGGCGGCCGCCGCTGTCCGCTCGGCAGCCCGCCAGGTCGCGGTGCTGTCTGGAGCACCGGAGGGCCGTCGGCCACGGCAGCGTCCTCCCCCGCCCCAGACGCGCCACTGCTGGAAGCGGCGGTGAAAGCGGCGGCCGCGACAGGCGACGTGGCGGCGGCGCGCGGGGCCCAGGAGGAGGAGTACAGGATGGGGGGAAAGAAGGAGGAGTAGGAGGAGTAGTTTGGGGAGGGAGGAGGAGGCCGGCCGCCGGCCATGGTGGCCAGTGAGGGGCGGCGGCTGTTGGGAGGAAGGGGAGAGGAAAAAAACCCTAGCCTGATACCATGCTAAAGTGAGTGAAAATTAATTAGGCTAACCCTAGAGGGGTAGCAATACAGTAGCATATACATGGGCCTAATACTCGTACTCTAACACCCCCCTCGCAGTCTGGACTACCGGCGCAGCGAAGTACGAGACTGGACAAGAAAGACACAAGCACATACACAGGACTAACTCATACAAGCATGCAAGTTAAATTTCACAAAACTGAACATGGTTACAAACTGTAATACGGAGTATATAAATATAAATATAAAGGAACTCAGGGCAAGCTACAACCACGGAACCTAAGGCAACCTGACCATTAAAAACTCGTTCGTGCCATGCTTAGCACAAAAGGTCCTCAAACTTCAAAAGACCGAAATCATATGTCCAGATGAGAACATGATCCTCTTTTGAGGGTTTCTTCCACTTGAACTCTCGTTTCTTCTTAATGAAATAATACAAAGTTCTACTGCGTGTTTGAGGAAAAAAGAAAGAGAACATGATCCAATCACCACATTCACATAAACTATTAAAGTTTATCCTAGCTAGTAACATAATCATAGAAATGTTAGAAAATTATCCAATACAGATCTTAAAATGCACACAAATCCCATAACCTCTGAACTAAAAGAGAAAGCTTAAGGATGTATTATACCAACTTACCTATCAAAGAAAACTAGAGGTACAGTACTTCAATGAGATTAAGCAAACAACTTGATTCCTGTTGCATTTCCCTGCAGGGAATAACAATTAAAAAAACCAACTAATCTGATGATTACTTAGTTTTGTTACATCCAGATATCAATTCAACAAACCAAAACAAAATCATAAACATTTTGACTAAAACAGAGCCTCTTCATTGAGCTTATACAAAAAAACAACCTGCATAGAACTGAACTAATTTCAATTTTTCAAATATTGCATTATAAGCTCGGATCCATTTTTCATTCTGTCGGAACTCTTCACCAGTCAAGTTGTTCATTCAAGCTTCATAACCAGATTTCACCACCTCAACTCTTGTTGAAAAATGTTTCTGGAAAAGACAGTTATCTCAATGCCAATTGAATAATAGATGACTTCTCAATCATTTTTGACAACCACAACACTAAGACATGGTCCTAGCCTCCTAGGCTCAAGGATAGCCTCTTTGTTTTAACATATGGATTATGGAACCACAGCAACTAAATACCATAAACAAAGCTAAGCGCAACCTCCACACCCTTTCTAAGAAATACTACTTCCTCAGATCGCAGATATAATTCCATCTGGTCTTGTCCTAAATCAAACTTGTTCGACTTTGACTAGCAATATTTACAGAAATATATCTCAAAGGTAAAGAGTATTATATTATGAAAGGATATTTGTTACTGTGAATCTAGTAGTGTGAACCTCATGTTGTCAATCTATATAAAATACTAGAGATTACTGGTCAAAGTAAAAAAAAATTTAAAAAAGGTAGCATAGGGCTTATATTTACGATGTGAGGAAGTACATGGCAATCAGCACTTGACAAGAAAATACAACATGAACTAAAAGCAAAGTTCTATAGACATTTCACGGTAAGCAAGAAGCCAAGAGATAATAATATTTGCTTTTACACAGATCACTGGAGGTATGAAGATGTGGTCAAAGATTAGTTTCTTGAATCTGTTCTTGAGTATGAATTGTAAGGCATCAAATACATAATATGAGTACTTCATAAACACAACTTAAAAGATATGTCGTACATTAAGTTAACAGTTAACTAGCTCCTCACGAGTTATACCGGTAAGAGCAGTGTGATCGGGGGTCTCCCCTTGCCAGTTTGCATTCAAATCCTAGTACAACTTCTTATTGCAATGCGCAGGGAGTATCCCCAAAGTGGTCAAGTTTCTTTTAATAAGTTAACAGTTATCTCCATGAAAAGGTGCTGGTAAATGTCTTCCACCAGACAAAGTCACAAAACACCATTACTTCAACAAAAAACTAATTAATTGCAATGATTTTCATGCCACCTAAATTAGATACTATTATGGTTACACTAAATTTTGCAATGTGGAGGATACAAACATACTTCAATTGGGTCAAACTCTGAAGCTCGAAATAGGCATGAAAATAAAGTCATTGAAACTGAACAAGTGAACATGGCTACAAACTACTCCTACGGCTACAGGTTCTGAAGATTGGCACATAGACATAGAAGCATAATCAGGCCTAACTGCAGCTCTACAAGCAGTGGCGGAGATCCAGGATCACTGATTTGAGGTGAGGACACTTCTCTTTCTCTTCATCTTCCTCCATTTTTTATCCTCTTCTTCATCCATGCATAAAATTGTTGGGAAGCTCCATTTTCCGAGCAGGTGTAGAGGGGCTCAAGCTCCCCCAGCACTCACGCTGGATCCGCCCCTGCTACAACCTACAAAGCGTAAACATAGCATGCCTTTTCATTACCTGATCGTTACAAACTTGTTTGTGCCGTGTTTAGCCCAAAACGTCTTCAGGTCAATTGGATTAGCAAGGTTGTACCCTTCCCCAGCCAACTTCTCAAGCACCTTTTTGAATGCACCTTGGCTCATCTTCCTTCCAGAAATACGTACACCTTGGCGCTTTGTGCTCATTGGCAGTGGATACGTTGATATAGAAGTTGTGCAGCATGCAGACTGCCAGCCACCTGGACCCCACCGGTAGCATTGCTGGGGAGCTCCGGTGCACGAGCAAACTGGAGTTGGTATGTTGGCAAGGTCTAGCTCAATACCATTAATCACCATCCCTACAGTCTTCTTAGGTCCCCTCCTTCGGGGTGCATGCCCATTGGGTGCCCCATCCACCAGTGGAACAGCAGCCTTCTTAGGCTTCTTAGGCTTTGGTGATTTAGGTTGCCGATTCTGCTGCCGGCCCCGCTGCCTCTTTTTCACAGGTGGCCCGGTAGTAACCACAGCATGATCCTCAATCAGTGGAGGAGGCGCTTCCTCTTCCTTGCATGGAGGAGGCTCCTGAAGCTGTGACTCAAGCTGTGGTTGCATCATCTGGAGAGTATGCTGTGCATCTGATATCATCCCATAGCCAGTAGGATGGTGATGCACAATATGTCCACCATGCGCAGGATGGCCACCATGGCCTGGATGCCCAGAATGCCCAGCTGGTCTGATAGGGCGAGAATGAAGGACCTTCTGCTCACTGGGACGTTGGTGGTGTGACTGGTGCAGCCAAGCTTCATTGCGTGAGAAGTCCATGTGAATAGGTTGCGACTCGGTGGGCATAACACCAGAGACTCCACCACCAGCAAGGACGCGAGAATGTTGCGAGTGCTGCATGTGGAGCTGGTGCGGGGCATTGTGGTGTGACTGGTTTCCATGGTGCTGCAAGAAGGCACCGTTTGGGAGCAGTGACTTAGTGTCCCGGTCAGGTGGCACGGATGACATGAGCTGCAGGCCGAGGTTGCCTTTCACAGTGTCGTAGAAGCCCCAATTCCGAATGCCTAGGCTGCCGTCTTCGTCGTCCATATCTGACTGTGGAAAAAGCAAACCCACCTCCGAAGACCGCAGCAAGGAGAAGAAAACGGAACCTTCTAGCGGTTCTGATCAGCCCATCTGCGAAATCGGCTCTCCAATCGGCAATCCCTACACGCCCATTTTGGCAATCAGACCACAAGAAGCAGGTCTAAAAATATGAAATAAAATTGCAGGAACTCTAGATACCAAATCGAAGACAGTGGTGTGCCTACTTATAATGGTTAACTCAGATCCAGATATAAAATGGCTTCAGTTAGGGTTTGGGGATGCTCGGCTCAGCACAGCAGGAAGGGATGGGCAAGGGAAGGGGGCGGTCCCACCTGGTGGATGTTCACTGCCGGCGAAGGACCCCGGCGAACAGGGTCGGCGCCGCTCGCCCAGTCGTCGACGAAGCGGGGCTGGGGGTGGTCAGAGCACGGGATGCCTCTGCTACGCCGCCGTGCCGTCGTTGGACCTCCTATCCGCCGCCTGGCCACCGCCGAATGCCCACTCCCTCCGCATCGTATTCGTTGTAGCTAGGTTTTTTTTTTATAGCAAATTCGTATATAGCTACCTTTAAGCTGTGTATAGATCCCAGTTGGCTGCATTGTAGCACGTTCGTTTGTATTTGACAACTTTTGTTTAATCATAGTCCAAGTAGGTTTAAAAGTTCGTCTCGTGATATACATGTAAAAAGTATAAGCATGCAAACATTTTATCTATATTTAATACTTTATACATGTATCGCAACGTTGATGTGATTAGTTGTAATTGTAATTTGCAGTGTATGCCTTAACTGCCAACACGCAGCCACGCACGGGCACGTCCCAGTGCAGACGTTGCACAACCACGGCTCAATAAAAACCCTCCGGCTTCATTCCAATTGCCATTGCCATCTGAGATGTCGGGATGAGATTTTTTTTTCTTATTTTTCTAATCTGTTTTTTTCCTAAAATAAAAAAATGCAAAACTTTAATCTTGTTTGACATGGTTAGTGACAGTATCATGCTGCTATGAGCTGTTTTTTTAGGACACACATTCATGTCTGAAAATGTTTTTTATGCTCTCGTAAAATAATAAGGAGAAAATATAGCTTCTTGTAGTTTTTACCCTCAATTCTTTTTTAGCTAGGCATGAAGCTTAAGGTAAAAGCTGTTTTTACCAAATAATTCTTCAACTTAACATTACTTGAAAGGTTGCCAGACAAGGCCTTAAATTATTATCGTCAATTGAAACCGTAGGAAGGCATATCATCAGTTGGTTTAACTAAATTAGTTGTGTTTGGCGTGGGTTGAATTAGTATTTTTTTTACTAACTCATCTTATAAAAATCATAACTTTATAAATAAACTTGAATGGAGGTAAAATTGTTCTAAAGCAAAAGAGATGTACAGTTTTATAGTTATGATTTTTTTAAAAAAAAGATAATTCTGTTTTGAAATAAAAACGGATAGCGTGCTTGTATTTTTATACGTAGATGGATTTAAATGAAAATATTATAGATTACATAATTAGGAATCTACATTATATTTATAAATGAAGTTATGATATTTTTATAAAATAATATGTTTCGCTAGCTAGTGGATAAAGCGGGGCAATTTATTTGCGCCCTTGCACAACACATCTCAAAAAATATAACTTTTATAGTCACAAATAAATATAATATTTATATATGAATTGCATATAGTGATAAAATTAAAACCTTTTAGTTCACAATACTTTTGTTTAAAGCCATCTTGGCATCAAAATAATCGAAATAGTTTAGATCTTTTCTTACGGATACACTAAAGGTTTCCATATCATTGTATTTAAGAAGAAGAGTTTAACACACAACGCCGAACTTTAACGAGTGCCCTAGGAAGTCTACAGGTTATAGTCGTAGGCTGAACCTTCCTAATCTACTTCGATATCACATAAATGGTACAAAAACGAGCTACAATTTACGTACTCCTAATCCTTCATTCGAGAAAAGCGTGTGGGGATATGGGCGGGTCTTCTACTAGCCTTATTGTTGGTCACGGAAGCAACTCGTCCAGAGTTGCAACTTGGTCCGATGTCAAGTTCCCAGCGAGGATGGCGTCATATACTCGTTTGGACGCGGATGAACCTTTTAGGTCTACAAATATAGATCTAGATCTGAACATCATATATTCATATTAACCTATTAGGTATATAGATGATCTTAAATGGAAAATTCATATAAACTACAAAGTTGTAGTTTTTTCTTTCTCTACAACTTTCACATAAATTTGTTTTGAAAAAAAACTTTCACATAAATTTTTATCTTCAACCAAATTTATGTATAAAAGTTATGATTTTCTAAATGGATGGGAGATAAAAGGAAATTCCACCAATTCAATTGTGTTATGTCCAACCCCCGGTTTCAATCATTTGTCTAGTATAGTTTTGCAAACTTTTATATAAATACGTTTGTCATAAAAAAAGTAAAAAAATCTCAGAATGGATCAAGTTCATATTAAAGCATTCCAATGGACCATTTTCAGATTCATTTATAATATTGAGTTACACGGATGATCCTTAAATTTATGGGGTTATGCCACTTATACATGTGAACATACAAAATCAAAATCAGGGTCTTTAAACTTGTTAAGCCATGCACCTCAGGTTCATACCCTTTAGGCGTGGCTTCTTGACGATATGGCAGAGCTAGCATGACTTTCGGCGGCCTTTGGTGAGATTTTTGCTTGAGCAGAGGGGATCCAATTAACAAAGAAACCTTGACTTTGATGGAAAGTATGTTGTCGTGTCTTCAATTATTATTATACGGTGCCTGTTCGTTTGTACGAAAAGAAACACTAATTTCGAAATAATGCTGATTTATTGTGAGATAAAAACATTCTCCCACACCTTCCTTACTGCCGCCTGACACCATCACGGTCTCACCGCCGTCGCTGCCATAGGCTTATGCCTTGTTGGGTTTGAGCTCGAAAGTGGGCAGGGTGTGGCTAGGGTTCAGAACAGAGAGGAAGGGGAAGAAAGCATATGCCTCAACGGCAATTAGGAAGAAAATGAGAGGTCCTCCGGACAAATTACTGGTTTTAGTTGATCTGAGCCGTCTGATATCGATCGAACAGCTAGGAGCACGCACGTGTCAAGGGTTTAGACCTTGTCCCTTGCATCCACGTGACGAACGCCATGGCGCTTGCGGTTCGCCTGATCGGCCGCCGCCGGCTCGTTCCGTCGCCGCTCGCCGCCGCTGTTGCTCACCTCTCTGCCGCTTCTCAGAGCCCGTGCCTACACCACCACAGCCAACCCCCACTTCCGAATCCCGCGCTCCTGTTGCCCCCTCCTGAGCTCCCTCCTTTCGCTCTCCACTCGCGAAGCTTCTCGTGGTACTCCCTCTCTGGCTCCCGGTCTCATCCCAGTCCCGGCACCGCTGCCGCGGACGACCTCGGAGAGGACGTGTACACGGAGAAGGAAAGCTTGTACTTGGATGGCGTAACAATCGTTGATGACGGGGAAGGGGTCGCCAGCGGAGCGGGTGCTGCGGCGGATGCCGTGGGAGGTGCCGCCGGTGGCACGGCCGATGGCGTCGGGGGAGTGTCGGAATTGGCCGTCAGCACAGTTTCGGACCTCATGGACGGGTTCCATAGCCTCACCGGACTGCCGTGGTTGGCCTCTTACTGCTGAAAAAAAGCTTTCCATTTCCCGTTATTTTTGGCAACACGTTCTCTCGTGCCAATTTGAGGCCATGCTTTTGCTTCGAATATTGTTTTTGCTTGTACTTTTGCATATGTTATGGATATCCCCTGTCATCGAGCCAACGAGTCTAGTTTAAGTTTAATTGTTGATGTTCACGACAGGTGGATGACAATCTCCTTTTCTACTGTGGCCATGAGACTGTGGATACTTCCTGCCCTCATAGTGCAGCTTCAGAAGACTGCTAAAATTGGTGAAGTATTCCGAAAATGTAAGTTGTACTGCCTGCTCTGCAAGCTTCATACTGTATTGTGACTTAGGTGCCTGTAAAAAAAATGATCAATATCTTTATTCGTCTTACAGAAGTTGAGCAGAAGTATATTCTAAATTCCCAACGGTTTTATTTATGTATTTTAATATGTTTAGCATCCAGTGACAATTAATGATCAATACCCCTGTTCCTTGATTCAACAAACAAATCGATGAATACCCCCTCCTGATGTAATAGTATGATAACACCTACCGCATAGTATATTGTTTGACTCAAAATGGTTATGTTATGGGAGCCTGACTTCAAAGATACATCGGTGACATTGGCTTTAATAGATTGTGCATTTTCCATGTGTTTCTGATTGGACTCTTCTTTATCTATCTTTTTTTGAAGTGTCCACTTCATTACCCCCTCCTCAGCCTGGAAATAACTTCCGTGAACAGTATGCTCTGTTCCAGAAGAAAAAGAAGGAGCTCGGTTGTCCCTCATTTTTTTGGAACTTTGCCTATTTTTCAGTACAGGTATTGATATAAATATTGTGATAAGATCTTTTGGCTTCTTCCCTTCACATAGTTTAATATTAGTTACAGATCTTATGATGCCATGATGGTGTCAGTTAATTTTGCAATGTACGTTTCATTGTTCCTAATTATGTTCTCATCTCTTCTGCCCTCTGTATTTTGTCACAGTTCCCTTGCTTTATTCTTTGGATGATGAGTATACGGAGCATGTGCTTGAATAATCACCCTGGATTTGATAATGTACGTTCAAGGTATCTCTGTACCTTTTCCTCTATTCCTTGTACGTCCCATATTTTGTGAAGAGAGTACGATATGATGTCCTAAGGATTAGCAGCCATGTTTGTTGATACTTCCATTTTATATGTATTCATGTTCTATATTCTCTGTTGTACTGTTTAAATTAACTGTTGATGTTGTACACAAAAAGATTATTTTGTTAATTACAATTAGGATGCAACTTACTGATACTATAACAAAACATTTATACTCCATATTCAAACCTAGTATTACTATGTCGCTATTGACCAGTTGCATAGAGTTTAATGCACTTACTTGTACTTTACCTAGTAGCTATGAGAAGAAAGAAAAAGATCCCAAGGTGTGAAGTACTGAATTACATTATTGATACCATGTCGTCTCAGATGTTTTAAGGAATTACTGTGTCAATTGAGCTACCAGAGATAGGAGCATCTTGCTAAGCATAGTGTTAAGTTGCACGTCTGGAGGTTCAATTAGTTCTTTTGGAGATTCAGAGCTGTTGATAATTGTGGTTGTTAGGTTAAAGGGAATGTATATGCAGGGGCATGGTGAGGTGGTGAACAGGTTGCGAACTGGATTCGGCTGAAAGTAGTCAGCCAAAGTTGCCAACATCAGGGTAGTGAAAAGGGCCGGGCTGGGGTTTGATGCCATGTTTAGGTATTCCGCAAATAAGTTGTATTGAGTTGAAAACTGGTATATATACATGAGAAGAAAGAACATGAGCAACAATTAGACTTGATGTGACAAAAAGCAAATATCATACCAAACTATATGCTAGTATTGATAGAAGTATAGTACTACCATTTATTTCCCAGATATACATTGTCTAATGGCAAGTGTATCCTGTTTGTGAGGATCTTTCTTTTTGCAAGGATTATATTCATCCTATTACGCTGCGTGGTTAACTCATTTTCATTTAATATATATTTAACTTCCTATTGTTTATTTCTGTACTACTAACAGGGTGGGATTCTGTGGTTCCATAACTTGACTGAGTTTCCACATGGCACTTTTGGTCCCATCTTTCCTATATTAGTTGCTGGTCTACATTACCTAAATGTTCAGGTACTCTATTGCCAATTTCTGTTTCCAAAGGCTTTGTCTACCATTCTCCCTTTCCAATGTGTTTCCTTTTGCTTTGTAAGTCTAGTTTCTAGTACCAGGCCAACACACGGAAAGTGTAAAAAGTTAAAATTCATGGCTGGGTTAATTTTCTTTCTAGTGGGTTCTCAATGTGTGATCATTAATTTGAATTTCACGTACAACGTTTGGTTAGGAATCATGCAAGCAAGGTGGTGTACAAGCGATGATAACATTGAGGGCCTATTATGAGCTTATATTAAACTGGTTCCATAAGGTTAACTTGTGTTGGACGGATTATAGGTTGGTGTGAACTGGTGATTTTGGTTTCTGATAATCATTTTTGATCTTATATATAGATATAGATGGAAGCGTTTGACGTTCGATCTTTCCAAACGTAGAACCTGGGGGGAGGGGCGGGGGTCAGCGCAAGTGATATGTATTAAGTTGGCCATGTTTTTTAAAACCTTTTTGTTCAAATAGAACATTTTCAAGTTATTTTTTTCACTAAGTAGATCAACAGTAGCAGTTTGTAATCTTATATGAAGCTATTACTAGGAGTTTGTTCTAAACTGTCTCTTAGACTGACTTCTTCTATTGTCTCAGATTTCTTTTCAGGGGTCCCAGATCAAGAATCATCCAGGAATTTTTGGCTTGCTGGCTAAGGTATGAATGTATGATCCAGAAAACCAGTCACAGGGATTCATGTAGCTAGTTGACTAGCTGTCGTAAATTCTTAATAAGTTATCAGCATAAGTAAAAGAGTAAAGAACATGTATGGCGGCCATCAATCATTCTTGTAATCTAAGTATATATGATGTGTTTAGTGTACTTGGCAGTTGGCCTTAGGAGTTATGGTCCATATATGATTTTGTTAGCTTACTTGATCATGTGGGCACCTACAATTGATGCAATGAAGTGTTTTGGCCATGGTCCTGAGCCTCTGATAGCAGCAGGGTGTCATGTGGAGTAAATCACCGGACTAATGATGATGAACTGCTCCTTTTACTTGTTTGGTGGCAACCACTGGAGGTCAATGAAACTCCTAAGTGTTTAGATGGTAAATAATACTAGCATTACAAGTTTACAACCGAGGTTAAAATCATAATCCTGAATCAGATCGGAACTCCAATGGTAGAATCACAAGTTTACAACCGAGGTTAAAATCATAATCCTGAATCAGATCGGAACTCCAATGGTAGAATCACAAATCGTAGGATCATAACTACTATTAGATTCTATTTAATATAATCATAGAATCAATGCAATCAACTAAGGTCATGAAGTCATAATTGGATGATAGAATCAAGATTTTAACAACTATGATTACAACTCTCTCCCATATGTTTTCTTTCTATTGTTTTATTGCACTGGAACCACCACTGCCTAATGGCATTGTTGTTGCATTTTTATGATTGATATGGTTGCTATACTGACCTCCTGATATATAGCCAAGCATTATCTATGGTTGGTACATATGAAATTATGAATACACATAATACCATTCTCGGAGGTATGAATTATGTTTGGTGGGATGCTCTCAACCTTGATGTCTACAATTAGGCATTAAGATTTTTTTCCTCTTTAGTGATGTTCATTGAGATACCTGCGAATTTATTATTACAAGTTGAATGTTTACTTTGGACATGTTCTATTTTCACTACTTCTTTTGTAAAAATCTGTCGTGTTCTGAAACTATTTCTTTCTTGTTTGCAGTACTATAGAATATACCTCGACATTCTGACTATCCCTTTGTTTTTTATCGCATACGTGGTACCTCAGGTCAGTTACTTGCGTTTTCCCTTTGCTTTATTGCATATGTGATTCCTCAGATCAGATATTTGCATTTCGTTTTTATGTGGTTACGAACAAATGATGTATGGTCAATTGCTATTTCCAGATTTTGTTCTCAAGTTTGCTGGGCAGAAATTAATAAAATAAATTGGCCCAATTATTACTGTGGAATTTCATGACCACTGCAGATGCTTTAGTATTTGCAATGGTTTCCAGCAATACATTCTATTTGGCACATTGTTCCATTCCCATTACATTAAAATCCTTCTAATATCACAATAATGACGTGCATTCGCCACTTATTCCTGCTTGTGCTCTCACAAGCAAAATAGACAGAGTTGGATGAATAAGATATTGCATCTGGAGGGGAAAGCAGGTTGTGCAGGGTGTGGCAAAACCTGATTTCTTTGTAAGATTTTATACTAAAAGGACAATAATCATACATTGTGAGGTGATATGAACTAATTTGCACTAAATTGTTTATTCGATGATATTTTCCTACATCAACATGCTTCTTATAGCCAAACTGGTTGCAGAAGTATCACGCTTGTGTGCTACTTTTGTTTCACCCAAATAGCAATTCAGATGCTGAATTTCGTTTTTTTTGTAATCTTTGAGTGCAGGGAAGCCTGGTCTACTGGACTACAAATGGTTTATTTTCTGTAGCTCAGGTTAGAGCATGATTTTTACTTGTATTCTCCTTTTCAATTTGGTATATTGTGATAATATTGTATTATTTTCTTAGTAACTCTATGCCTAAATCTTAATATGACTTTTGTGGTAAAGTAACAGTAAACCTCATCCAAAAAATAAGGAAAATGGATCACATGTCTTTTGCCATTGATCAACTACATGTTTGAATATCAACAAGGTAGGCATGTGTTGTAGGTTTGTCGCACCCTTTTTATGCATCTGCTCCAATAAATCAATAAGTGAAGGCTAACATATGATCCTAAGAATACCTTGAAGGAGATACTAAATAGCCCACAGGAGATGGTATGTTAATGCAACGGCTGTCAAGAACCCCGAAGACTTTGCTTAGAACAGATAGATGCATGATGCATCCCAATCTCTGTTGCTATTGTGTAAACTCCAACAGGAAAAAAAACGCTTATGAATTCCCCTTTTTGTTTGTAATTTACTATTTCTATCCTTTGAGCAGATCAGGTTTCATGCATTTTAATTTGAACAAGCTTGATGTGGTGAAGTCAGCATTGTGTACTTCATGTTACATTCTATTTTTTAAATGTTTAAATCGCAGCAATTGTCCTTGACAAATGGTGCTGCCCGCAAGCTGTTGGGATTGCCAGATACTAGAGCTAAGGTTGGTTACAAAGAACAAAAGTCGCCTCTTGAGGTACCTGCGATGATGCAGGCATGCCATCTACTTCATGTGCTCTAGTTATTTTCATATGTGCAATTGAATCATGATGCCGAAGTTATCATGAATTTACAGAAGTCACAGCTTGAAGATTCTGAGTTGCAAACGAAATCAATGTCATCTGATAAGGGAACTGCCAGTGAGAGTACAACTCCTAATTTTGCAATGGAAAGTATGGAAGGAAATATATCTGTGCCCAGCTCACCTGAGGAGCTACTTGAAGTATGAATGTTTACACTTTTTTTTTTGTCTTGGAATACTGTTCTGGTATGAATTCTGATGCATATACCTATGTGTTATCATTAGCAAGCATTACAGTATCTGGGGACTGGCTGCCGAGATCAAGCTCTTCCACTGATCAGGTAAGTTGGTGTTGTTCTTTGTCTGATAAATTGCTGGATACCATTTCCATTTTCAAACAATGGGAGTTGGTGATCAATGTTGCACACAGGACAGCAGTAGAGAGAAACCCAGATCTGTCTACGGCGTTGATTGGAATGGGACAAACCCTGTTCTCAAATAAATTGTTTCCTGAAGCTGCAGTTTGTTTTGAACATGCTATACCAAAGGTCTGTTGTTACCGCAGATGATTTTCATGATCTGAGACAGTAATTTAGTAAGATTCAATGCTCTTGATTGTGTAGATTCAAGAAGATGATCCTCTTCTTGTGCTTGCATATTTCGGGGCAGGTCTTTCAAATTTGCATCAGGTAGAGTAATGCTACATTTGGACTCAGTTTACAAAAACATTTGGAATAACAGTGAACAACATCACTTCGGTTTCCAATGTAGGGGGATAATGAGACAGCAATCAAACTCCTGCAGAGAATAGCAGAGCTCAAGGAACCGGAAAAGCCCATCAACAAGGCCTGCTATTTCAAAGGGATGCTTACTTTGGGAAGGTAAAAGTCCTTTTGTAGATCATTCTGTTACAAATGGCCCATCGATACGATGCACTATGGCTACCAATAACCTACATCCTAGATGGTAGCTTGGCCCACAGGCCCAGCATGTAAGCACATACTGTGGTTCAACTCCATTGTTGATTTTATTTATGTGGCTCTGCTTTCCTATAATGCTGGACAGTTGCCAAAGGTGCTGACATTGGTTACTGCAGTATATTATCTAGAGAAGGCCGGAATTCTGAGGCTGCCAAATATCTGCGAATGGCTATTGCTTATGATCCTAATGTAGAAAGACTTCTTAAGGAATGCGAGGAAGAAATGGATGATCAACCAAAGCCAGAGAAGAAGTGATGTGCTAGGCCTGAAAAGGCCACAGTAACGGAGATAGCAGTGATGTGCCTTTGTTTTTGAACACCAAGATATGGTGTATCTGGAATTGAAATTCTGGAATGCAATCCAGCAACCCTAGGCAATTAGCGCCATAGAAGAAATATGTAACCAGAGGGTGGCAATAGCACGATCAGACTATCTACTTAGGCCATACTTGCTGCCTTTGAAGCCTACGGCGACCTCACATAGCCGTTGTCCAATTTCACACCGTCCAGTGCGCTTGAGCCCCAAGTCCCAACAGACTTGTAATTTGAATGCCCAACTTGTATTATTTGGTAGTAGAATATAGCCACTTCAAACTTTGTAAAGAAATCATCAATACGCCGCAGAAATTTGAGTGACTTTTGTGTTTTTTTTTTTTTTTTAAAAACGCATGATCTCACGTTACCGAACATTTTCTGCCGTTTGATTAATAATAAAGTTCTTCCCATCGTTTAAAACTTATTTTGAACTGCTGCCTTCAAAGTATTTTTGTTGCTCAAATCTTATTGTCCATGGCATGAGCCATCACGGATTTAGCATACAAGTCTTCCATGATGTTTTTTTTTCCCGTGTTCCAAGTACACGGCATTGTACTTGCAACAGCGCATTCAAAGTTTCAAACGGTTACAAGGTAGGAACTCAAAAACAGGTCGATCGTTCTTAAGCCGAAAATAATCAGCCTGTTCTTTTGGCTGAAAAATAAGCGTTGATTTCGCCTCGTGCTGATTCGTTGTGAGACAAAAATACTGTTTCGTGGCTGAAAATAAGCGCTGATTGGTCAAAAGAACAAGCTGAATAGCTAACCGAGTGGGAAACAATCTTAAACTCACCCCCACAAGTTCTGTCCTATGTAAACGTTTTACCTTAAGCATGAATCCTCACAGGCGCCAAATAATTGTTACATCCATTCGCTAGTACACAGGGAAATCAGGATCAACATCTCGTCCCCACGCCTCCAGCCCACCGATGATATCCTTTGCAGAGGCAAATCCCTTCTCGTGGAGAAGCTTGACGGCTCTCTGAGAGTCATTGCCTCTTCTACACAGGACAATCAAGGTTGACGCCTCTCCTGTTTCCTTCAGTGATGTTTCAAGCGTAGGCAGCTTCTCTTCCAACATGGAGAGCGGGATGTTCAGAGAAGGAGAAATCGAAGTTATTTGGAAGTGATGTGCAGGTCGTACGTCCAACAATAGATGAGGTTCACCATTGTCGACCAGTTTTTTGTAATCTCTGCAAGTGATCCGGGCGCTCTCTGGGAGTAGGTTCACACTTGGTGCTGCCTGCAGTAAATGTAACAGTAGATGAGGCACATGGATTTCAAGACCATTCTTAATATGATCTGCACTGCATCCATTCACATTACCTTATCAGACATTGGTGATTGCGTGAAGCTCTCATAGTCAAACTTCTGAAAATCTTGTTCCGCGAAAATGGAATTTTTGCCACAATGGGTGCAATCTGGAGAGCTTCCACGAAGCTTAACCTGCATATATACGTAGACATGATAGTGAGCTATATTAAGACAGTCCTATAATTATTTGTCCAAGCAATGCAAACAGCTTGGAAGGATCAAAAGATGTTAATAGTTTGCAGGATGGCCAGAACTACATTGATGACCACAGTCCACTTAATGGCAGACCACCTGCAAATAGGATAAATCCTCAAACATGGTTTCAAATGCCATTGGCGACTGGAAATCACAGTAAGTTCTTGGAGAAGAAACCAGGCAAGATCATGCGAAAACTTTGGTGGCTACTTCACAATTAGATTATTTTAAAGTTAGAAGGTTTGTAACACTAATTACTGGTGCTGGGAATAGGTTAGTTACCAGCTCTCTGTGAAGGTATGTAAAACATTAAAACAGGGGAGTTTTAAACCCCGCTAGCAACAGATATGTTCCCAGAATTTAAATAGCTCGAAGGTATTATATATTGGATCAAAAGCACAAAACTAAACTTTACGAGGAACAAAAATATGTGACCATCACATATAATGATACAGCACAGTAGAATGTAAAGGTTGTTCCCATAAGAAAAGAGAGTCAAAGTTTCTCCCTGTGTTTTTTTTTTTTCACGAACATGCAGGAGAGCTGCTTACCATTATATTAAGAAGAAGAAAAGGTTTGTAACCCATTCACCAAACAGACAAGACAGACACTTTTCTCACTAGCGCTGAGAATGATCCTATTAGGATCACTTTCTTGGCAGAACCAATTTCTATTCTTTTATAATAAAACATGATTTGCAAGATTATCCTATCCCACTATTATAAACCATGTATTAGAGTCGAATCTGTGATAAATATACTAGAAAGAATGTGCAAGTTAAAACTAGATAGGAGGATGCAGCATTGCCATCCCCTGATGGTGCTGGGATTAGGATAAATTGTGATCATGCATTCAAAGGCAATAAATTTACAGAGTGAAGTCACATACTATTCTAATACGAGCAGAGAGTGCATCAAATAGTAGCATTCTTCCGCATAGGGGGTCACCAACACCAGTTGCAACCTTTATAGCCTCCAGAGCTTGTAAGCAACCAATCACTCCGGGAACTAGTAAACAAAAAGGTAGTTAGTACACCAGTGCAAAACTATGTCTAGTGAAGTAACTAACAGGGCACCAGTCATATAGAGCAGCAAACTATATAAACTAATTATACAATAGCTAACTTAACTAAGGTGTCTACACTGATTTCTTGTAAAAGCACAGTAAATACCACAACATTAAAGAACATCCTGAAGAAAAATCCATTTTAGTAATTACATCATTGAGTGAACCAAGAAAAACCTCTAGCCATTGAATAATTAAGGATCAACATGGACATGAAAAGGATTAAAATTACACAACATTGGAGCCATTAACTCATGATTTAAAATGTCCTATTTGGGTTGAAATCCACATCATATAAACAAAGTTTGATGAATTTTAAACAGGTTGACAAAAAATCTAAGTAAGTTCTTGCCCACTGTACTAATGATGAGCTTCTACAGTGTCACCTACCAACGCCAAGAACACCACTGTCTGAGCATCTCTGGCAGGCCGCCACAGGTGGTGGACTTGGAAAGAGGCACCGATAGCATGGGCTTCCATTATGATGATAAACAGTCAACTGTTACAGAAGACAATGAATGAATGAAAAATATAAGGGGAAGTAAAAAGGTGCAATATCTTTGGCAAGAAAGATGCTTACCTGCCCTTCTAAACCTAATGCTGCACCAGATACAAGTGGCTGCAAGAAGTAGGTCAAATGTAAGTGATTGATCAATGCATGATTACATGAAATCAATAAAAAGTTATTACACTATCGTATTGATCGGGAAATTTACTTGGGAACAGGTTAACATTACAGAGCAAGAATTCCATATGAAATATAGCGTGCATCATTTACAACAACAAAAATAAAGTTACCTTGTTCAGCAAAACACAGCAATCACTGATCATATACCTAGTAGGAAGGTTGTCAGTTGCATCAACAACTATATCATACCTGAGGTTGTTTTAGTTAATGCTGAAAACAAGAGTCTTTCCTTTGAGAAAAAAAATGTTGTATCTGTCATAGCATATATTGTAAGGATACTTCTGCACAACCTCCAAAGCATTGCATGGCTTCAGAGTATGATGATGCTCTACTACCTTGATAGAGGAATTAATCCTGATTTGAGACAACATATGTGATATAGTGAAATAGTAGCATCAAATAATACATTGGTTGGCAAACAATGTAGAGAAAACTGCCAAAAGGATAGTTTCTTACTCACGGCAAGCATCAGCTGCTGACTTCACTTTTGATTGTCCAACATATGCTTCTTTATGAATGATCTAAGAGAGTTTGAGAACAAAAAACAAGGTTCTTATTGATATGTATGACCGCCACAGATTAAAATAACCAATTTTGATAATGGGTTATGTTCAAAATTGTTTTATCAAGCAGAACTCTCTCACTTCACTACAAATTTGCTAGCTTTTGAATGCATATTTCTAATTGACTTACCAAGAACAACAATCTACATCATGAAAATAATTCAGTGTTTAGATATAATCCAAAGAAAATATTGAGAATGCTAGATAATAGGGACAGAAGACATGCCAAATTATTTCACCTGTCGATGAAGGTTATTCAGTTCAACATCATCACCATCCACAATGCCCAAGCAACCTAATAAGATAACAAGCTGTAAGCAACGATACATTTGTAATACAGAAAATTAGTGAGCCCACAAACAAATTCACTTTACACATATAAGATATATAAAAAAAACTTTGTCAAGAAGGAGAAGGACTACGTCTAGAAATCTGTATATATTATTAAAGAAATATAATTTCTTCCTTGAGAAACTAACATTAAACACGACTTCACAGCAGAGAATGAGGCAGCTGTTGAGTGTTGGAGTGTGTATTCAGCCGATGAGGCTTAGGCCCATGAAGCCCATGTATCCCTAATATATGTATCTCTAACTTAGGGTTTGCAATAAATAAGAAAGTTAACATGGTAATCAGAGCTTAGGTTCTTTTCTTCTCCCTCCCACCACCCTCCAGCCGCCGCCACCTCCTGGAGTGCCGCCGCTGGCACCATGGCCACCGGCGAGCCTCCTCCTCCTCCTCCTTCCCTCCCCTTCCTTTCTCTCCTCTGCGTGGCATGCCGCTGGGCTTCACCTCCGCCTGGCGGCGTCCCTCCGGCGCCGCCGCCTCCCAGGCCTGCGCCGCCGCCTCTCCCCCTGTAGCGGCCCCGCGCGGCCCCTGCGGCCGCCTCCCAGGCCGCCGCCGCCTCCTTCCTCCTCCACCAGCCGGAGCCGGCCGCCGTCGCCTCCTCCCTCCTCCAGCAGGGGCAGGGGCAGGCCGCGCGGCGGCCTCCCTCCTCCGGCCGGAGCAGGCCGCCGCCGCCTCCTCCCTCCTCCAGCAGGGGCCGGCCGGCGGCGCGCCCGGCTCCCTCCTCCAGCAGGGGCCGGCCACCGCTGCCGCCTCCCCCTCCAGCAGGAGCAGGCCGCCTCCCTCCCTCCTCTGGCCCAGGAGCAGGCCATCGCGGCGTCCCTCCTCTACACGGCAGCCCCCTCTTCGACGGCCGACTCGGCCCTCGCCGTGGCCCTCCAGGCTGCCCGGGTTGCCGCTGCTGAGGCCCAGGACCGTGTCCGCCAAGCGGCACAGCTGTGGGAGCGCGAGCGGGATGCCGCTGATGCCCTCGCTCGCCAGATCGCGGAGGCCGAGCACCACTTCTACCTTTCCGCCGACCACCAGCCGTTCCCTGTCTACCCCGACGCTGTGGCTGTCACTTCCTCCGCCACCCCGGGTCGCCGGCCGTCCACCCCGACTCCTCAGCGGCCCGATCCGGCCGACCCGGTGGTGGCCCAGCTCCACTACCAGGCGTCCGGTGTCCAGAACATCCGGAACCTCGTTCCGCTCGTCCTCGACACCGCCTCCACCTCCTACGCCCGCTGGCGCGACCTGGTCCTCCTCACTCTTCGCCGCTACGCTCCGGACGACCATGTCCTCCTCGACCCGCCGGTGGCTGTCCTGGCTCCCTCCTGGCAGCGCCTGGACAGCCTCGTCCTGTCCTGGATCATAGGAACAGCCTCCCTGGATCTTCAGGACACCGTCTACACTCCTGGAGGCACCGTACGCCAGGCCTGGCTGGCCCTCGAGGGGCAGTTCCTTGGCAATGCCGAGGCCAGGGCCCTTCGCCTCGATGCGACCTTCCGCACCTTCTCCCAGGGAGACCTCTCGGTGGCTGAGTACTGCCGCCGGATGAAGGGCATGGCGGATGCTCTCGCCGACCTCGGCTGGCCTGTGGAGGATTGCATCCTCATCCTCAACGTGCTCCGCGGCCTCAACGACAACTTCGGGCACTTGAGGTCGTTGATCACCAGGCAGAGGCCCTTCCCCACCTTCCTCCAGGTGAAGGACGACCTCGCCTTGGAGGAGATCACTCTGGGCATCACTCCGGTGTCCTCTACTTCGCCAGCGTCGTCCTCCACCACCACCACCGTCCTCCAGGCCACTGGCTCCAGGACGACTACTCCCACTTCCTCCGGGAACCCGGGTAGGGGCAGGGACCGTGAGGGACGTCGTGATCGCGGTCGTGCTCGTGGTCGCGGGGAGGGGGGGGGGTGTCTTGTCGACCCCGCCGACACCTCCTGCTCCTGGTGGTGCGCCCTGGCCCTCCCTCAGCCACCCTTGGGCAGGGCGCATCTCCATGTGGCCACACCAGGCCCCTGGAGGAGGACAGCGTCCCCAGCACCCGGCGGCCCTGTTCGCCGGCGGTGTCCCGTCGTTCCAGCCGACCTGGATGCCACCTGCTCCACCTGGTCCCCCAGCGTTGACTCTCACTTATGACCAGGCCTCCCTCGCCCGCCAGTTCAGCACCATGGGGCTGACACCGCCAGTTAGCTCCTACTGGATTGCTGACTCGGGTGCCTCTCACCACACCACGCCGGAGGCTGGTATACTCTCCTTTGTTCACCCTACCCACCCTTCCCTTCCTTCCTCTATCGTTGTCGGAAACGGTGCTTCCATTCCGGTTTCTGCCGTGGGTTCTACTGGTACCCCCGGCTTTTTCCGCCTTTCCGATGTTCTTGTTGCTTCTCAGATGACTCATAATCTTCTTTCCATTCGTCGTTTCACAGCTGACAATTCTTGTTCTGTTGAGTTTGACCCCTCTGGTCTTTCTGTGAAGGATTTGGCTTCCCGGCGTCCTCTTCTGCGATGTGAGAGCGCGGGACCCCTTTACACCCTCCGTCTTCCTACTTCCGCTGCACCTCCCTCGCCTTCTTCGTCGTCTCCTTCGTCAGCTGCTTTTGCTACCACCACCTCTTCCACGACTTGGCACCACTGTCTCGGACATCCCGGCCACGACATTTTGTCTCAGCTCAGTCGCTACTCTGATGTATCTTGTACCCGGGCTCCAGATGAGCATCTGTGTCATGCATACCAGTTGGGCCGTCATGTTAGACTTCCTTTTACTTCTTCTTCTTCTCATGCGGCCTGCATTTTTGATTTGATCCACTGTGATCTATGGACATCTCCTGTACACAGCATTTCTGGTTATAAATACTATTTGGTGGTGGTCGATGATTTTTCGCATTACTCTTGAACTTTCCCTCTCCGTTCCAAGTCTGATACCTTTCCCACGCTCCTTCACTTCTTCGCCTGGGTGTCCACTCAGTTCGGCCTCACCATTAAGGCCGTCCAGTGTGACAATGGGCGTGAGTTCGATAACTCCACCTCCCGCTCCTTCTTCCTCTCCCGTGGGGTTCAGTTGCGCATGTCTTGCCCTTACACTTCTTCGCAGAACGGCAAGGCAGAGCGCATGATCCGCACCACCACGGATGTCATGCGCACCCTTCTCTTCCAGGCCTCGCTCCCTGCTCGCTTCTGGGCTGAGAGCCTCCTCACCGCCACTTACCTCATCAACCGCCTGCCTTCCACAGCTTCCCTTGCTCCTACTCCTCACCACGCTCCCCCTACCCGCTACGATCACCTGCGTGTGTTTGGGTGTGCGTGCTACCCCAACACCGCCTCTACCTCTCCACACAAGCTCGCTCCTCGCTCTACTCTGTGTGTCTTCCTTGGATATTCCTCTGACCACAAGGGGTACCGCTGCTATGATCTCTCTTCTCGCCGTGTTCTTATCTCTCGCCATGTCGTGTTTGATGAGACGGTGTTCCCCTTCTCCACCACTGCCACACCCTCTCCGGATCCCGAGATCGACTCTCTCTCCTCCACTGACACGGTGGTCCAGCCGCCATTCTCTTTGTGCCCTGCAGGTTTGGACTTACTGCCCGTGCCCCACATGGCGGGGGGGGGGGGGGGGGCTCCGGAGTGTCCATCTCCGGACCAGGAGCCTACGCCACCACCTGCCGTCCCCGACGCTGCTACTCCAGCTGCGGACCTGCGGCCTATGCCGCCTCCCCCTCCCGGGCGCTTCGACCACGTCTACCAGCGCCGGAGGGGGCCGGAGGCACCTCCACCGCCGACGCCGTCGCCGCCGACGCCTCTAGCAGGGCCTCCTCCGCCGGAGACGACACCGGTGACCCCTGGCCGCTTCGCGCACCCCGTGCGTGTCTACCAGCGCCGTCCGCAGCCGCCACCGGTTCCAACACCGCTGGTGGTGCCTTCTTCTCCGGTACCTGCTCCGCCGTCGCCACCGACGCCTCCGGCGGGGCCTCCGCCGCTGGCACCCGCTGCCCGTGCCCCCCGGTGCTCTCTCGACGAGCCGGTGTACCACCCGCCTCTCCTGCACCGGGACCCTCGCCACGTTCACCCCATGGTGACGCGCCAGGCCTCCCGGCCCCGGGTCCTCTCCGTCGTCACCTCCGAGCCGGGGGTCTCTCCTCTACCCTCCTCCGTCCGTGAGGCCTTGGCAGATCCTCACTGGCGCCGTGCGATGGAGGAGGAGTACGAGGCCCTGATTGCCAACCAGACGTGGGACTTGGTGCCGCGTCCGTCTGGTGGCAATGTGGTCACGGGCAAGTGGATCTGGACGCACAAGCGTCGGGCTGATGGGTCCTTGGAGCACTACAAGGCCCGCTGGGTACTCCGGGGCTTCACTCAGCGGCCCGGAGTGGACTACGACGAGACCTTCAGCCCAGTGGTGAAGCCTGCGATAGTCCGTACTATCCTCTCATTGGCTTTTGAGCGCTCCTGGCCCATGCACCAGCTGGATGTCAAGAATGCCTTCCTCCATGGCACTCTGACAGAGACGGTGTACTGCAGCCAGCCGGCAGGCTTCGTGGATCCTTCCCGTCCCGAGATGGTCTGCAAGCTCAACAAGTCTCTGTATGGTCTGAAGCAGGCACCTCGGGCGCGGTACTCCACCTTTGCTTCATACTTGCTGACACTTGGGTTTCTGGAGGCCAAGTCGGACACCTCCCTGTTCATCTACAGCCATGGGGCGAGATCGCCTATCTGCTGCTCTATGTGGATGACATTGTCCTCACCGCCTCCAGCGAGTCCCTGCTCCGCTGCATCATCCCCTCTCTTCAGAAGGAGTTTGCCATGAAGGATCTCGGTGTGCTCCATCACTTCCTTGGCGTCACTGTCGAGCCCCGACCTTTCGGCATGCTCCTTCACCAGCGGCAGTTCACTCTGGACATTCTGGAGAGAGCTGGGATGTCCGACAGCAAGCCCTGCTCTACTCCGGTTGACACGCAGGGCAAGCTGTCTGAGGCAGAGGGCCCGCTGCTTGCTCCAGCGGACTCCACTGCTTACAGGAGCCTTGCTGGAGCGCTCCACTACCTCACCTTCACGCGGCCCGACATCACCTACGCCGTGCAGCAGCTCTGCCTCTACATGCATGTGCCGCGGGACCCTCACCTGGCTGCCATGAAGCGTCTCCTCCGGTACCTTCGGGGCACCCTCACCTACGGGCTGCTCCTCCGTCGGTCCTCCTCAGCCGAGCTGGTTGTCTACACCGACGCTGACTGGGCGGGCTGCCCGGACACCCGCCGGTCCACCTCCGGCTGCGCTGTCTTCCTAGGAGGCAACCTTGTCTCTTGGTCGTCCAAGCGTCAGCCGGTGGTCTCGCGCTCCAGTGCCGAGGCAGAGTACCGCGCCGTCGCCAACGGCGTGGCCGAGGCCGCCTAGCTCCGCCAGCTCCTGGCTGAACTTCACCGCCCCCTCGCCAAGAGCACGCTCGTCTACTGCGACAATGTCAGCGCCGTCTACCTCTCCACAAACCCTGTGCAGCACCAGCGGACCAAGCATGTGGAGATCGACCTCCACTTCGTCCGCGACCGTGTGGCCATCGGCGACGTTCGGGTCCTCCACGTCCCGACCACCTCCCAGTTCGCGGACATCTTCACCAAGGGCCTTCCATCGTCGACCTTCTCCGAGTTTCGCTCCAGCCTCAACATCACTAGTGGCTAGTTGTGGCTGGGGGGGGGAGGGGGTCCTGTACTTGGTGCTCTTTCTTCTTGTCCAGTCTTTGACTCCGCTGCGCCGGTAGTCCAGACTGCGGGGGGGTGTTGGAGTGTGTATTCAGCCGATGAGGCTTAGGCCCATGAGGCCCATGTATCCCTAGTATATGTATCTCTAACCTAGGGTTTGCAATAAATGAGAAAGTTAACATTGAGAAGGAAAAACATGCATCTTCCTAGCTATAAACGTGTCCTTTGCAACAATCAAATTGAAAAATCCTTGCAGCACTTGTTCATTCTCTGTCTGTTTGCTTCTGCCTGTTGGAACCCAGTTAATGTGCAGACAAGCTCGGACATGGACCCTTTTGAATGTCTTGATCAGTTCAGGCAGCAATTCAACATGCCCTTCTTTATGGAAATTATCATCATTATGTGCTGGGGCATTTTGAAGGCAAGAAATGATCTAATTTTCCAAGGAATCCAACCATCTGTTTTGATTTCCAAGAAAACCAGAATTTTCTCTGTTCACCACAAGGGCGAAGCGGAGCCACTTCCCTCTAATTTGTGCATATACATGGTTAGAAAACTTAGTTTAATTCGGTTAATTTTCTTCTTTTTTTCTTCTTCTTTTTTTTGGCTTCTTAAGCTGGTTTCTTCCTCACTTGGGTTAACTCTACTTTTTATTTAATACTCCCTCCATCCCAAATTGTAAGTCATTCCAAGAATCTTGGAGAGTCAAACTATTTTAACTTTGACCAAATTTATATAATAAGATAATAATATTTATAATATCAACTAAGTATTATTAGATTCTTCATCAAATATATTTTTATAGTACATTTATTTGGTCTTATAAATCTTTGTATTTCTCTCTATAATTTTGGTCAAAGTTAAGATAGTTTGACTCTCCAAGATTCTTGGAACGACTTACAATTTGGAACGGAGGGAGTACTACTCCTGATTCCCTCAAAGAAAAAAAAAATACAACAGCAGAGAAGAAAATTACCGACACCACAAGCTGCTAGATACAATGCCACGGGAGAGCCCAAACCTCCAGCTCCAACCACTAAAATCGACGACTGTGACAGCTTCCGCTGACCTGCCAGATAGACGACAAAGGTCAGAGGATCGATCAGCCGAAGCGAGCTTGCTACACTGCACCTTTCCCCCCAGCAATATGATGCAATTGTGATGACACACCGGATGCGGAAGAGGCAAGCATGAAGCAACTATATATATAAGTATATATACTAGTAGTGATCAAGAGAAGATGAGACTTTTTTTTGGCAGCAAGCCGTGCCGAGTGAAACGAAACAACTGACCTTCGACCCCGAAGTCCGGGAGAAGGAGGTGGCGGCTGTACCGGTAGATCATATCCGCCGGGAGGCCACCGTCCGGCGCAAAACCGTTGCCCACGCGTCTCTGGCAAGCGACACTCCCGCCGCACGCACCATCATCCCCTACTCCTTCCCCCGCCGCCGCACCGCCGACTCCCGCGGGCACCGCCTCGAGCTGCGATTCCAGCAGCCGTATCCGGCCGTCGAGCTCCTCCCTCTCTGCCCGAAGCTTCTTCAGCTCCCTCTCTATCGCCTCCCTCCGGCCGCCGCCGCCGCCCATCCCTCCGCACCTGGACGCTTTGCTCGCTGCTGCCGTCGCCTCAACCGCCGAAGTTGTCTCGCCAGTCGCCACAGCCGCCGAAATTAACCAACTGCGTCTTCCCACGTGGGCCCGGCCCACGTACACGCTTACGTAAAGCCTGGAGCACAGTCCGACCCACGTAGTAGTAGACGTGCAGTAAAGCCCAGCCCAGTAAGAGACCATTTGCATTTTTTTTGCGTTTATATAAGAGGCGAGATGGTAGGTGGTAGAGCGTGTATGGCCAAAAAAAAAAAAATCAATGTTTGTTTTCAGACAAAAACAAGTTTAAGAATCAGAGATGTTGTCATTGTCTAGCACATAAGAATGTTCTCGGTCAAATCTGCTTACCACGTGTTTTATAAGATGATGAAGAGAAACGCCAGCGGCAGAATGCCAGAATCAGCAAGGAGAAAGTAGTTTAGGCCATCAGGAAGGAGATCACGATGCAAAGCAATTGGAAAAAAGTACAAAAGATACGGGTATTTTTTTTATCTATTAACGTGCGTAGAAAAGCGATTTGTTAACAAAATAGCTTATAAAAATAATGCATTTATACAGACGGTTTATATTTTTAGATTTTCTTAACGAACCCACAATACAAATAATTTAAAATTATTTTTTAAATTTTACGAATGATCTTGTATAAAAAACTATTTAAATAAAAGTTGTGGATCTCAAAAATTATAAAACTTTATACGGAGTACTCCCTCCGTCCCATAAAGACTGTCGTTTTATACTTTTTAGAAACTGCGTTTGACCGTCCATTTTATTCGAAAATTTTGTACAAAATATAAAATCAATAAATAATTATTAAAATATCTCTAATAATATAAAAAAACATAAAATAAATAAATAATATTTATACAAAATTTTCAAATAAGACGAAAACGCGACGTCTGCAAAGGCTAAAAACTAACTTTTTTACATGGGGCGAGTGACATGCCGCTAGGTGTGACATGGAAGCGGCTGGAGGAAGACGAAGCGGGGGTAAAGGTCCGCAGCGGCGGCGCGTTCCGACTTCTTCCGACCGATCCCATGCTCCATCTTTCGGTTCTGCATCTCCTGGAGGGGGTGCAGGAGGAATCGAAATGGTCAGCGGATTCGCAGCGTTTGCTGCGGTACATTAATCTCCTATTAGAGCCTGGGGCTCGTTATTACTTATTACAATGTGCTGCGTTGATCCATTGCCTAGCTAGCTTACGGCTTCTTAGGGCTTCCGGGCAAGTGCAGCCTCAATTAAGATACTATCCCCAAGGACCTTTCAGTTTCAGTACATTCAGTACTGCGTAATTTGACAGAGTCGATGTGTTAAAGAAATGCCGGCCTCTTGTTAGATCCGGTCAAATGCAGAGTATCTAGCTGGATTAAGGGCGGCCTTGTATTGTTTGCTTCTGTACTTCTGCTGCTAGTTGCAAGTTTTATTTCTTCCATGCATCGAATCAGTCGTATTTTCTAGAGAGAGAGCTAAAATGTCAATGTCAGAACTCAGAACTCATAGCTTAACTCAGAATAATACTCTGATACGCGATACAAGTTTCAGTTCGTTACAAGCAGCCATATGGCGAAATGGAGGAGCAGCGACAGAACCACAGCGTGTTTGGCCCGGTCATTTAAAGATGCCAAATTCATCACCGAACGTCCATAGAAATTTAGAGAGTTAACAGACTCAAGTGCCCAACTCATATATAGATAGAGACATAGATGTTCGAACATCCATCAAAACAGAAACTTCTACAACAAGCTCTCTCTCCACTACTCTTATGGGCCACAATTGGGAGCTCTCTGTTGCAATGCTGCCCATGCATCTGCTGCTGTTCTTCAGCTTTGCCTTTTTGTTGCAGCCTATGGTCAGAGGTGCTTCATCATCGCCCCACCATGATTGCCTGGACAAGTGTGGCGACGTCAACATTGAGTACCCATTTGGGATTGGCCCTGGCTGTGCAATGGAAAAAGGATTTGAGCTTCAATGCAACAAGTCTCAGGATGGCCAAAGGAACATTACGTACTTCTCTAACCTGCCGGTGGCCAACATATTGCTGCTCCAAGGTCAGGTTCGGGTGATGAGTTCTATTGCTTCCATGTGCCACAACCGCTCAGTCAGGCCCCTCTTGAACCTTGCTGGCACGCTGTTCACGGTCTCAGAGACGGAGAACATGTTCACAGTTATAGGAGTCGACACGCTCGGCTTAATGGCCGGCTCAAGACAATCTGGAATCGTGAGTGCTGATCTATCTCTCTCTCTCTCTCTCTCTCTCTCTCTCTCACACACACACACACACACACACACACACACACCCCCCCCCCCACACGCACGCACGCACACACACACACACACACTGACAAAGAGGTTCAAGGTTTTTAATATGATAGTGTCAATGACTCAATCGTATTTTCCTATTTATGCAGTATGTGATCGGTTGCCAGACGCAGAGCTCTCCTCCTGAAAACCCCGCAGCACAAGAGGGGTTGTGCACTGGTGTCGGCTGCTGCCAGGTTGCGCTTAGTAGCAACATATCCTACCAGGATATTTCCTTGAGGGATGGTAATACATCTGAAAAGAACATAAGTGCTATTGATGGCAAAAAGCACTGCAGATACGCCATGGTGGTGGAGGCTGACAAATTTAAGTTCCACACGGCGTATCTGAACATGACGACCTTCTGGGATGAGCACAATGGTGAAGTCCCAGTTATTCTAAACTGGGCCGTGGGCGACAAAACTTGCGATGTTGCCAAGAAGGATGCAGCTTCCTATGCCTGCCGTAGCAGCAACAGTGATTGCATTAATTTGACCAGTCGGTTTGGTTATCTTTGCAACTGCTCTGAAGGCTACAAAGGCAATCCTTACCTTGATGATGGATGTCAAGGTCTGTAATACAAAATTTATTAGGTCATACATATTTCAATATCTTGGAGCTAATCAAATTGCTGATTTCTGAGATCGTGCCACCATTTTCATTTTTCAGACATCGATGAGTGTGCCCTTAGTCCATCTCCATGCTCTGGGTATTGCATCAACACACAAGGTAGTTTTGAATGCAGGAATCGTGGCTTGTCACACTCTGGCACAATGATACTATCTATTGGTAAATCACAATTATATCCTGTGGCCTTTTTTTGTCTTCTCTTAGACGTTAAGCTGTACCAGTAACATATGAAAAAATTTCAGGCATAAGCGTTGCTGTTGTCATACTGGCCATAGCCATCACTTGCTCATATTTGATCCGCGAAAGGAAGAAACTGGCCAATATCAAGCAAAGATACTTTCGACAACATGGGGGTCTTCTGCTTCTGGAGCAGATAAGCACAGGGAAGGGCACTACATTCACAATCTTCACAGAAGCAGAGCTCATGGAGGCAACAGACCAATTCGACGACAAGAACATTCTTGGTCGAGGCGGCCATGGGACTGTTTACAAAGGCATGCTCAAGAACGGCACTCTGGTTGCGATCAAACGGTGCATATCAATGACAGATGAACAGCGCAGGAAGGAGTTTGGCAAGGAGATGCTCATTCTGTCCCAGGTCAACCATAAGAATATTGTGAAGCTCCTAGGATGCTGCCTCGAAGTAGAGGTCCCAATGCTAGTCTACGAGTTCATCCCCAATGGCACACTATTCCATTTCATCCATGGTGGCAACGGGTCCTGTGATGCCCCATTCTCAACTCGGTTACGGGTTGCCCATGAATCTGCCCTAGCATTGGATTACCTGCATTCATGTGCGTCACCTCCAATCCTTCACGGTGATGTGAAATCCTCGAACATACTTCTTGATGACAAGTACTCCGCCAAGGTATCAGACTTTGGAGCCTCAATAGTGGCACCGACCGACGAGTCACAATTCGTCACTTTGGTGCAAGGGACCTGCGGGTACCTGGATCCTGAGTACATGCAGACATGTCAGCTGACAGATAAGAGCGACGTCTACAGCTTCGGCGTTGTTCTCCTGGAGCTGATCACTGGAAAGAAGGCGCTCAACCTTGAAGGGCCCGAGAGCGAGAGGAGCCTTTCCGTGAGCTTTCTGTGCGCGTTGAAGGAGGGGAGGCTCATGGATGTGATAGATGACCGCATCAAGGGTGAAGAGAACGTTGGGCTGCTGGAGGAGGTCGCTGACCTCGCGAGGCAGTGCCTGGAGATGGCTGGGGAGAACCGACCGGCGATGAGAGACGTTGCTGAGAGGCTCGACAGGTTGTGTAAAGTGATGCAGCACCCATGGTTGCAGCGTGACCCCGAGGAGACTGAGAGCTTGCTTGCTGTCACAGAGCCATCGGTGGCCGGCGTGGACGTGGAGATGGTGAGCACTGCGTTTTTTACCATGGAGAGGAGCGTTGGGCGTGGCCTCTTGGAGTATGGTCGTTAGAGACACCTGCCCGTTATGTTTTGTAGTTGTAGATCATCTTGCGTGTACCCATGTATACTATAATTCAATTTGCTCTGGGAGGTATAAAATCGCGAATCTGACATATTGTTTGCTTGGTCATCTAGAAGACTAGAACTGTTCCTCGTCTCTTTTGTTACTCCTGAGGAATTCTGTCTTGTTCAAAGGAACACTAATGCGTAGTGAAGGCTTGCAAAGCATTGGAATGCAGGGATAAACCCTTTGGTGACGGGTGACGGCGAGTTGGAATTTAAAATTGGATAAAGGCATGAGTGAAATCGATTCAAGCATCTCCAAGAGTTCTCTTATCCTCTTATCTCCAAGAATTCTCTTTGCAGCCTCTTGAAGTCAAAATAAAGATTTATGAAAAAAGCACCTCTTATCTAATACTAAATATGCTCATCTTTGGAACAATTTCTCGTACTAACCAATAACTAAAAGACTTTATTCTGGATAAAGATATGCTTTCTCAACCTTTACTTCCTCTGATTAAAAAACTGAGAGAAAAAAGGTCATTTCCTCTTGGTTTGGTTTAGGGTTCATTTTACAAATAAAGCCCAGACAGCCTTATGTGGCATAACAACAGTGCAAAATTTGGTGCCTTGGTGGCCTCGGTCACAACTAACAACCCAGTGACTAAAAGCAATTTCTAGCAGCACAACAGACAGCACATGTGCCCTTCTAGCTCAACCAACTTAAATGGGCACTACTTCAACATCAAAACTGCACACAGCCTAAACAGAGAGTTCTATGTTCTCTATTTGTGCTCAGATGATACAAGTAAATCGCTTTCGGTGGTCCCGGGGTCCCCTTCTCATCCTTCATGAGGTCAGCCTCTCATCCAGCTCAGCTCACTTACTCACATAGTCACATATCTTCTCCCCAACAGATGAGCCACAAAACAAATCTTTGTATGGTTCCTAGGCTAGCTCGCTTACATCCTTATCGGCTATCACCAAGTAGATTTGACCACAAAGCAGATCATGGCATCACGCCATTCGAAAAGAACAGCCTGTTATTTCCCTAACCATGTGGGGAGGAGTACAAAACGACTGGTAACCTTACACTCATATTCACCTCAGTTCATATGTGTTCATATGTGTTGAGATGGTTTGACGTGGAATTTAAACAAACTTGGCTCTGTTCGCTTCAGCTTATCAACGCGTATTTTCAGTTTTGAAACAGTGTTTTCTCTCACAATAAATCGGCGTTTATTTTCAGCTCAGCACTTCAGCGAATAGAGCCCACCCAACCGTCCAAGGCATGTGTATTTAGGTGGATAAACAAGCCAGAAGTGAGCAGTCTAGACTCTAGACTAGGGCCGAGTTCGTCCTCGTCATCACTTTCATGGGCAACCCGCCTTTCATCCGCAGCGTGAGCGAGAGCACGAGCTCCGGCTGCTCCTCGCCGCCGACAAACCGGAAGCTGAACCTCTCGAGCACGCACGCCGCGATGGATTTCATCTGGATGTAGGCCATCTCCTTGCCGAGGCACATCCGTGGCCCGGCGTGGAAGACCGGGTACTTGAACGGGCTCTCCGGCCGGAACGCGCCGTCGTCGCCGATCCACCTCTCCGGTCTGAACTCCTCGCAGTCAGCGCCCCAGATGTCCTCCACCCGCCCCATGGCGAACGCCGAGTAGGTCGTCAGCCATCCTTTCCCGACGAACGTGCCGTCGGGCAGCTCGTCGTCCTCCCTGCAGCTGTGCGTGTCCATGGCCACCGGCGGGTACAGCCGCATCGACTCGGTGATCGCCGCGTGCAGGTACTGCATGTCCCGCAGCTCGTCAAAGCTGAACGCCGCCGGCGGCGATGGCACGCCCGCGCTTTCGTGTCCCCCGCCAGACGCGCGGCGGACGGCGCGGACCTCGCGCACGATCTTCTCCTCCACGTCCGGCCGCGTGGAGACGAGCCAGAAGAACCACGTCAGCGCCGACGACGTCGTGTCGCGCCCGGCGAGGAGGAAGTTGGTGACCACGTCCCGGAGGCTCTCGTCGCTGTGCTCGCCGCTCGCCGCGAAGCGCGACAGGAAGTCACCGTCGCCGCCGTCGCCGCCGTCCCTGCCGCCGCCTCGCGCCCGGCGCTCGCGGATGATCCTGTCGGCGTAGCCGTGGACGGTGGCGACCGCCTCGCGCATCCGCCGCTCGGGCTCCATGTTCAGGAGCCTCTTGAGCCGCCACAGCGACTTCACCGGCGACATGAACCGGGCCATGATGGCGCTCTGCGCGTCGTTGAAGGCGCGCATGAACTCGGCGTTCTGGCTCCGCGCCGCCGCCGCCACCGCCGCCATGCCGTCCTCCTCGTCGTCGTCGGCGAGGCACGCAGGGTCGTCGCCGAACGCGACGCGGCAGATGTTGTCGAGCGCGAACCGCTCCAGCACGTCCTGCACGTCCACCGTCCGGCCGTCGCGCCGCGCGCGGTCGAGCCGCGGCAGGAGCCGCTCCACGACCTCGAACCGGACGGCGTCGACGACGAAGCTCCGGAGCGAGCGGTTGCTGAACTCGTAGCTGGCGGCCTTGCGCTGCCACAGCCACTGCTCGCCGTCGGAGTTGAAGATGCCGCGCCCGAGGAAGTCCTCGATCATGGACACCGTCAGCTCGCCCTTGGGGTAGTTGCCGAAGTTGGTCCTGAGGATGTGCTCCACGTTGGCCGGGTTCGCCGTGATGACGCCGCCGGTGAGGCCGACCGCCTTGAACGACATGGTGTGCGAGGGGTCGCGGCGGAGGACGTCGGTGGACCAGTGGAGCATGCGGCGCTGGTTCTTGACGAAGTGCGGGAGCGTGCCGACGAGCGGGTAGACCTTGAGGGGGCCATGAGCGCGAGGCTGCTTCTTGTTCTTGGGGTCCTGGCGGCGCAGGTAGAGCAGGCAGAGGAGAGGGAGCAGGGGGAGGAGCACGACGAGCTGCAGAGCAGGGGATGAGGTCAGGGAGAGCTCCATGTCGATACGGCTTTGCGAGTGAGTGGTCCCGGAACTGCCGATGATTCCTCGTCTTGTAGGCCCGTCACCCGTGGGTCAATCGAGCGAGCGGGTCGGTTGATTGATGCGTCCGGTTCTAGCCTTCTAGGTGCAGTACACCACTCGTACAAATATCCTGCCACATTTCAATACTACTCTGTACAGTACCTATGATTTGGCAGTGCAGCACTCTACTTTTTTTTCATTTCGTTATAAAAAACTTTCTTTTTATATTATTCTTTTTTTCCTCAAATATACAAAATATTTACGTATAAACAAAGAATTTTAGCATACAGACAACGCGCTCGGCGCTTCTATATTACAATAATATTTGTATGTATACAAATACAATTACCACTTTTTGTTGGGTAAACGACTCCATCCCGTCATAAGGCCTGTTGTTGATAAAAGCTTGCCACTATTTTCTCTTACTTACTATAGTTCTGATATCTAATAAACATGGTACCACGAACGTTGATTTTAAGCCTGCTAACCGCCCCAAACCCGTCCCAAACCCGCCCCGCCCCGTTATTTATTAGATAATTTATTAACCCGACCCGACCCGAAATTATAGCTCACCAACCCGCCCCGACCCGCCCCGTTCCACCACTCAACTACACAACCCACACAACTTGTAGCATAACTGTCATTCACAACACAACCCGTGCCAACCCGTTTGTCTATGAACCCGACCCGTCCCGACCCGTAAGGTAGAAAAACACGTTTCCACCCGTATACACATCACCCGAATAAAACCCGCCCCGAAAAACCCGTTTCAACCCGCCCCGTTTGCAGGGCTAGTTGATTTCAAGACCGTATGCATTTTTTTGAAAAAAAAAACGTCACTTTGGTGAAAGTTTTCATAGTTCGGTAGGAATTCGTGTCAAAGTGAAAAGTATTTCTTGCCAAAGGAATATGGAATTTCTATTTTTATGGTTGGCAATGGTATTTTCCTGGAAAAATATCATTGTGCAACTAGAAATTTCATGCTAGAAAATGCTGCATACCATGAATTTCCTAATTTTCTTAGGGGTCATTTGGATCCTTTGGAATCTAATTAACAACTTAGACTATTTTACTTAGAACGTGATATTTTACCACTTTTTAAAGTTCACATATTAGCCTACCTCAAATTCATAGGGTAAGAGATGTAATTTGATTCTATAGATCACCATGTTATATTTTTACTTTATAATTTATAGCACACTCTTCAACTCGCTCCTACATGATAAAAATACAACATATAAGTATATCTCTCATATAGCTAATAATAATATACAAATATAATTTATATAAAATCATAATAAATTTATTAATATGTGTGTAAATTATAATTCTTAAAATAAATTTAATTCTAAGGATCCAAAAAGGGCCTCGATGAATTTCCATATTATGTGAAAAAATCATTGAGGGAATGGCATTTTTCAGTCCAGATAGATTCATCAGATAGAACCGAATGAGATGGAAATCTTTTTGCTCCTTGTATTCAATAAAAAAAAAAGAAGTTCCAGGTTTTCAATTCGATTGCACGATGACGATTTGGGCCAGAATTCTCTCGGGTGGCCCACGGCGCAGCGCGATGGCCGCGGATGGTCGGTCGTCGGAGATGTCGAAACCGGGGTTATAGCAGAGGGCTTGAGACAGCGGGGGATCAGCTTGACGTACGGAAGGCTGACGGCTAGACGAACGCCGGCCGGCGGCCGCCATGGTCCATGGCCAGTGCAACGCGCGGCGACGGGTCTCAACACATTGTTCAGTTGGTGGATTCAGATTAACGGGTTGGCCTTTATTTTTATTGGCTTATTGACCCCGCCGGCCGCCGTGATCCCTCAAATAACTGTGGCACCATGACCTCTGCAATTTTCTACTTGGCCAGACCAATCCTCATTGCGCGTTGACTTTAGTTTGGCCTGAGCGAGGTGACATCTGTAACCATCAATACCGATTGTCCACGTGATGTGTTGACTTGGATGCAGAGCGAAGCCTGGAGGTGTAAACAATTCGTTAGGGTCCTTTCGGTCAATACACAATAACAGACTTTCTGAACACGCCCCACCCGTACGTCCGCATGCCTCATCCTACACGCCACGTGCCTACCTCCTTGCAACCCCTCATCTCCCACACCGCCCACACGCCAGTACGCCATGCCCTCCGCTCCTACACTCACGTACATGACCTTACAACGACGCCCGACCCGCCCCCATTTGCTCTCCCCGCCTCATCGTGCACTCGACCACCTTGCCCCTAGCGCGCCGCGCAAACAACCATCGTGGCGTCGTATGGATGCCCTCTGCCTCCTAGAGAGAATACGTGATAGAAGGTGGGAGGATGAGAGATGCAACCTAGATCTACATTTGAAACATCTAAATACAACGGTTCCAACAAGTGCTTGATGATTATTGAAACACTTGAAACATGCTTATGAAACACTTGAAAAACATACCTGGAACAAACTTGAAAACTATTGTAACCCATTGCAACATCCAAATAAAGTGCATGCAACATATATGTGAAACATATGAAACATCCAGATAAAAATAATTGCAACATGCATTCAGAAACACGGATGAAACATAGTGATAAAAATATCTAAAACACTCAAAAGCATACTATTGTAACATGACTCTCAAACAATTACAACATATGCATCATCACATCCATTTGATTCAACTGCATCGTCTCTCTGAAACGTCTGAAACAACTGAAATATATAATTGCAACAGGAAAGTTGAGAGAGAGAGAGAGAGAGAGCATTGTGCGGGGGAGCCATGGCCGCCGGATCTGCGAGCATTGGGGGGCTCCCGGTGGGAGAGGATGCTGGAATGGGGGAGGTGAAAGGTCCTTATTTAGTTTTGCTAATTGAGTGACAACTTAGGTGGACTAACATGTGTTTGAGTAATGATTACACATGTGATTAGTCCATAGGAACATGTGTGTAAGCAACTATGTCATGTAGGTAAAAATGGCTTGCAGAGAGTTGCTTAGCTCACACATATGGTATGGAGAAACTAAACACATGAGACATGACATGGAGTCATGTGGCTAGGTGGAGAAGATCAAGTGGGGGTTTGGCTTGCTAAACTCATTGCGAAGGGCAAAGGGCAAGTCAGAGGCTTTGGAGCCGTTGGTTTGAGTGAGGCTTAAGCAAGACTTGAAATCAAAGGCCGAAGCAAGGGTGAAGAGCAAGTGAAGTCGATGATCAATGGACCAAAAGCCATGTGATGATATCAAGTGGATCATATCATTGTTGATGTGTTGATGCATGTGTTGCATCGACATCGATTGTGTTGGAGATGAAGATGAAAATGAAGACGGTGATGGAATGGAAAGCACAAGAAAAAAGTATAACCTAGGGCGTTTCTATTTCACCAATCTAAAGTTTAGTAGAGAAGTGCTTAACCGGATTTAGGATAGATGGCCGTACTATTAAGAGGGGCAAACTTGTTTGCATATCGGTCATTTAGTGCCACTTGAGCGATTTAACATTGCATGAGTTAATAGGATTGAGTGGCGCGGTAAAGTGAGTGAAAATCCTTTGAAAAATGTTAGTGAAAAGCTAACACACAAGCACATGAGGTTGTACACTTGGTGGTGTTAGCACAAATGCAAAGGTAAAGGTGTTTGAAGTGAAGAGAGTGTCTATGGGAGCACCGGACACTAGACCGGACGCGTCCGGTGGCTACCCGAGGAGACGGACTTCAGCGGTGTGAGTGGCAGACGCTCGGTAGATGAGCACCGGACGATGGTGGAGTGTGCAGTGGTTCGCCAGTGGACCGAACGCAGGAGCACCAGACACGAGGTGCACACTATGCACGTGTCCAGTGGCAGTGATGTGGTCTTGTCTGAGCCTCTAAGGAGCTGAGAGCGCACTGGACGCGGACGTTCATTCGGTTAGTGCGCACGGGACGCGTCCGATGGCCAGATGGTGCTCTCGGGTGCTCTCTAGAACTGCACCGGACACTGGGGTTCATTTGTCTGGTGGTAGCACCAGAGCGTTCAATGGCTAAAGAGAAGTTTGGTGCGCGAGGTAGCCGTTGGCGCGTAACGGTTACATTCAAATGGCTAGTACACATGGCGTGCAGAGGAGCACCAGACTTGTCTAGTGCATCGACCGAAGCGTTCGTTCATGCGCAAAGTGCCCAGTGAAGGGGTAACGACTCTATTTGGCAGGGGGGCTATCTATAAATAGAGGCGAGGGCCGGTCAAGGCAAAGTGTTGGGAATGTGTTTCCCTTACTTGTGCTTGGCTTGGTGCCCTCCTACTCACTAGTGCTATTTGAAATCACATTTGAGAGTAAGTGATAGATCGCTAGTGCATTGTATTGTGAGATTGCATTGAGTGACACTAGATGATCGAGCCGCAAGCCGGTGGTGCTTGTTACTCTTGGAGGTTACCACCTCCTAGATGGCTTGGTGGCTTGATGCTCCGTTGAAGCAAGCAAGGAGATTGTGCTTTGCTCTAGAGAAGATTTGTGAGGGGTTGGAGCTTAGCCCACGGGAGATCGTAAAGAGCATCGCTAGTAGAGCGAGACGTGAAGAGCGACAAGTGGTCCGGCCAGACCAAATAATAAGTGCTTGCGGACGCCACACGTGGGGGTGGTGACTTGTGGTGGGTCTTGCTAGAGGATCGGCGGTAAACTTAGAGCTTGTCTTAACGGAGGACGTAGTTTGTGGCGACAAGTGAACCTCGAGGCAAAAATCACCGCGTCAATATCTTCACCATCTTTCACGGTGGTTTGCTCCCTTCTACACAAGTTGTATATATTGCTCATCTCTTTAATTGTGTAGTTGTAGTCGCTCTTGTGAGGCTGCTGCATTTGATGGCGTTCCTTGTTAACCATACCATCTTGATACGGAGGAAGGATGGACGACTATTAAGTGCAACCCATCAAGGCATGGCGACAGTAACGGAGATTCAAAGGGCCCACTAGGGAGGAAAAAAAGATGACCCTACCCTCGGAGCTTGAGCACTTCACTCACTCCTTTTTTGCTTTTCTATTTTTTTCCTCACCCTTTGCACTAGGCCAACGGGCCCGAATGCCTATAAGCGGCCCACCCTTATAGTCTATAAAAGGGAGTGCTGACCACCATGCAAAGGCATCAACTCATGCATTCACCAAAACCCACACATACACAAGCAGGACCCCAGAGACTTGGGAGCCTTTTCCCTCTCTCGATCCATCTATAACCCTAGTACAGATCAGTGCTAGTAACACAAACCGCTCGACATTGGACGTATGGATATTCAGCTCGAACCAGTATAAATTCTCATATCCTCTTAGCAAACTATTAGGGCCCTAAAATGTGTTTATAGAATTTACTAGCTGGTGTTAGTTCGAAACACCGACACCTAACCCACACAATAATGCTCATTAATTGCACTGTTGTTTCCCGATCATCTCGCAACAATTTGAGAAACTTAGTCTTTTTATCCTCCATCAGATCAGTGTCCATATGATCTCTGAAAGGTCCTAGTATGGCTAGAGGGGGGTGAATAGCCTAAATAAAAATTCTACAAACCACTAAACAAGTAATTAGAACCACAAGAGGCTATAAATGCAATGCTAAGGCAACCACTAACCTAGGCAAGCCACCTACACAATTCTAGTTAAACCTTAGTTCTAATCCACACAAAAGAGCTAGCAAAAGCTAAACAACTACACAACTACTCAAGACAAATGAACAAGCTATTTTGCACAAGAATAAGAAAGAGATGATCGTCGAATAAACCTTTGCCTTGTGAAGAAGCCAATCACCAGGACAATCAATAAGTCACTCACTCGAAGGTGAGGAAATCAATAGAGACACCAAGATTTATCCCCGAGGTTCACGTGCTTGCCGGCACGCTACATCCTCGTTGTGTCGACTTCAACCGGTGGTTCGGTGGCTAATCGGTATCACACACCGAGCCTATACTAGGCGCCACAAGAACCTACCACGGAGGAAGTAACTCAAAGACACGAGCAATCCACTATAGTTACCTTTGAGCACTCCGCTCGGGAAAGGCACAAGAACCCCTCACAATCACCGGGTGTGAGCAAGCACAATCACCAAGCTCCTTCACACCTTCTTCTCCTCCAAGCCGTCTAGAAACACGGCAATGTCCCAAGGGAATAAGAACTAATCCAAGGCTTGCTCTCAAGTGCTCTAGAATGCAAAACACAAGCAATGATGCACTTGAGGTTCACTCAATCTCACAAGAATGATCAAGATGATGAACTAGTGAGAGAGTGGGAGGCTAGAATGCAACAAAGTGTATGACAATGATCCAAATGTGCTAGCTAGTCACCAAGTGACCAGGGAGGGAGTATAAATACTCCCAAGCCAACTCCTAGCCGTTACACTCTCTGAAACAGCCGTTATCCTCGTTTTTATACCGTCGGACCGACCGTCGGACTGAGTCCGTCGGACTAAAACAATGCGTCCGACGCTCGGATGTGCGTCACGTGTCAACAGGTTTAAACGACGTTCGTCCGATCTCAACGGTCAACTGGTTTCGCGCGTTTGACTACCGTCAGACTCTCAGGCACCGGACTAATCTCTAGAGTCCGACGCCACACAGTCAGTTTCTCAGCATCGTCGGACTCTGCACGAAGAAGGCGTCGGACTAAAGATTTCACCCGTCCGACGCTTCCAGAGAGGTTTGAAAACGCTAAATCATCGTCGGACTTTTCTCAAGCGTCCGACGCTCCTCAGCGTGCCACGCGTCACACCTCGCTGCTTGGCACCGTCGGACTAAAGACCACAATGGTCCGACGCTCGGAAAACGAGCGTCCGACGCTCACTGACAGCTCAGGCGTCGGACCGAATCAATGGTCCGACACTACGCCCACTATCAGTCCGACGCTCTGGAAACAACCCTTTTCAAGTCTATTTCTTACCCCTTGCTTCTATGTGCTAACACTCAAGGTCTTCTACACTTGTGCACAGTGTGTTAGCATTTTGCAAACATTTTTCAAGGGTTTTCAAAGGGATTCTCTAGGTTGGTTAAATCAATGCATATGAGATGCAACCTAGAGCACTTGAAAGTAATCCAATAGCTTAGTTCTCCTTTTGATAGTCAGCTATCTATCCTAAATGTGATCACTCCCGCTTGGAGTCTTGATCACTAAAATAAAAGCCCTATTTGAATATACCTTAGCCTCTAGCTTTCCTTCTTTAAGTCCTTTTCTTTTTTCTTGATCATTTCATCTTGATCTTCACTTGAGCTCATGTCATCTTCCTCCTTATTACTAATCTTCTATTTGCTACACATACTTAGCACTTAGATTAATAACTCGGTTTCATCAATTACCAAAATCAAACTAGAGTCTTTCAATCTCCCCCTTTTTGGTAATTGATGACAACCCTTTTACAAAAGAAATATGCATTAAGATTTTGAACTTATCATGCTTGTCCATGAGTAGATCATGAAAGGATTTGGACAACCATCATAAGTTCTATTTTGGTAGTATTGGCTCCCCTACATATGTGCATCGAGTTTGGATTGAAAGCTAGCACATATGTATTGAATAGAGAGTAATTCTACCAAAATGATGCTAAGTGTATAGAATGAACCTTTGAAGCGTGATACCATCGGAGTTGCCATGTACACCATCCTTAGCACCTTAGTAACTAGAAGGTCACAAATACTAGAGCATACCATGAGATCACATTATAAGCAAGCTCTAGTTACCATTTGAAGAAATACAACCAACTAGTTACCCTACACATGCTAGTTGTTCAAATCATCATTCAAATCCTACTACTAGCAATACACCACACAAGCATGTATAAGAAAGTAAATACAAATGCAATGAGCAATCATATGATTAGTGCACATCCAAATGCATGTTGAAGTTATTAACGCCGTCGCTGTTCGGAAATAAAAGTCTCCATGTTGTCATGCCGTTGAAGTTATTAACGCCGTTGATGTCGCCGTCATCTTCAATAGATACGCCATGGAGAAAACGATTCCACCATGCCTTCTCGCCATCGCCGGAGAGGAGCATGAGGAAGAAATAAATCTCCAATACCAAAAAACTTGGCATGGAGTGACTCAATCTAATAGAAAACTTATTAAAAACGATAAATCCCCACTCCCTCCGGCCTCTGGCAAAACGTCGGAGGGGAAGGGACGGGGATCAGCGGTGGCGGAAGCGGAGGCCTAGCGGCGACGGTGCTAGGGCTAAGAGTCACGAGTCGCGGAGGCCCTATACGCGCAGGACACAAGAGAGATAGAGAAAATAAAAAGGGCCCTTATTGGGTTACGAGTTCTGAGAGATCTTGCCGTTGAGAGATAGTTTGCTGGCCTACGACAAGAAACTATGAAGACGGGGTCAGGGCCCTTAAAACCTACTGCAAAATGTTGCAACAAGAGCGTTTCACGCCCGTGTTGACGGTCGATAACGTCAACTTTTATTAGAACTTTAGACACAAAAGGATACACGATTACACACTAGTCTAGGGTTTTAACTGATAATTTTCACGAGTTTTGCATGTTCTGTATTTTCCAGGGGTTATTCCAAAAAAGCATAAAAGAGGGATTCAAGTGCATAATTATTATGAAACTTGTCCGTGAAGGAAACATCATCATCGGAACGTGGGAAGCCTCTGGAACACACCTGAAGCAACTGGGGCCCGAACCTTGCCAGGGTGGGGCCGGCCGGCGCTAGGGTGGGGCCGGCCGGCGCCCCCTGGCTAGGGTTTGGCCCCGCCTTCTGGAGTCTTCTTCCACCGCCTCTTAGGAGTTATCTTGGCCCTTTGTTGAAGTCGGTTTGATCCTACGGCACACGTTCATCCCACCGGGCTATATATAAAGAGGCAGACCCCCTGGATCAATCAATCAATCATTCATCGAAGGCAACAAGTCTTCAAGCCATCAAGAGCCTACTAGTTCATGAAGAGCCTTCTAGTTCATAGTTCTAGCCTAGTTAGATTAGAAAGTAGAGGAGATCTAATTCTTCGGCGGGATCTGGAGCCCTGGCGATCGTCTGGAGCGCAGAGTTCGGTATAGTTCTAGTTCTTTCTCTCTTATTGTATTCTTCATTATGATTAGAGAAACATTGTTCTTAATAGTTCATATGTTCTTGATTACATTAGTCTTTGTCTACTTTGATTATATGTCTAGTATAGTTAGTTTGATCTTATTGAATTCGTGTAATTGCTCGTATAGCGTTTATCCAAACGATCGCTGGAAAGATGATGAACAATGTGTAGACGTGGTGTCTAGATATTCTGTTTATCTGTGAGTGCACCATGATGTGCCGGGTCGTGTGGTAGTTCGCGTAGGTGACAGTTATGTTTATTCCTCTGTAGTCCACCCCCCGTATGTAGGCAAGCAGGCACGGTCGTGAAGTTGGGTGATGACTCTGTTTCACATCCTTCCTAAATGATGCCCTTTGCATGTGATCATGATATAGGACTGATCTAACAATGATTGTTAGATGTAATTACACTAGTTAGAGTTATTCATTGACGTAGTTATAGAATTATCTTAGATATTAATTTTCTAGTTTATCCATAGGCTAGCTATTATTATGACTAGAAAGTGCTTTGATGTTTATCTTTATTAATGAAGCTTGATCATATTTATCACCTGTATTTATCTTTATTATCTTGTGACCTCTACCTGTTATGAGTAGAGCATATGACATCAGTAACTTCACTTATTCATTGTATATAGTTGTTATCAATATAATAGATTGTAGTTTATCCAAATCCTTCCCAGTGGTATAAATATAAATCGACAACCTGGTAGAATTTTGGGTAAAATGCTACAATGGTATAATTATCTATCCGCTTGCAGAATTATTCTTAGTTTATATTTATATTTGTTTCTGTCTAGTCACATGAAATAATATATGAAACATTTAGTTGTTCTTAGCATTCATAATAGGGATGATAACCTAGTTCATGTTAAAGAATGTTGGTAATAGATAAGTGGCTAGTTGCTAATGATAAGTTAATTAAATTAGCATACATCTTCTAATCTCGTCTCTAGTATTAAAAGTTATAAAGTTATATTTGGCGACGTTAGTAGATGTGAACAGCTCGCCGCTCAAAGCCCTGGCGTTTAGACGTGTGTCCGTGGTTTTTTTTGGGCAAAAGCTCTCGAAGTTTTGAAGAAACTACCCGCGGTCCAGTTACATCCTGGTATACATTAAATGTGTTTAATTTTTTTTTGCGTATTGATCCTTGATGTTAAGTTTTCAATGTGAAGAAGCAAAAATTCGACATCCTCATCGTTTTTACAGAGGAGCCCGCAAGAGATTTTGCAGAGGACCCCTCGTCTAGTTCCAACCATCGGTGGCTCGGCCCGTGCCTGTGCCGCTCATTCCTTTCCATTCTGCCAGCCACCGCCGCCGCCGCCACTCGTCGGCCCTCCTCCTGCGCATGTAGCCTATGTGACTTCCCGGCTTTCCTGGCCTCCGAAGATAGCACAAGTTCAAGATGCCGGCACCACCAAGTGGCATCGATGTCTTCAGCCTCATCCCTGAGATCTAGCCATGATCTAAAATGCAGCAGCCGCCGCCTTCTCCCTCGGGCATTGCGTCGTGGCTGCCCCTCCTCCCGCTCATGGATCGAGGAAGACATCCTGTCCTCTATGCTCGTACTTGATGGAGGGAGACGCTCGCAAGATCTGACATTTCTTTCTCCATCCCCTACATGCCCAAATAACGGTGAGGCTCATGCTCATTCCACTGTCTTCTAATCCATGTTCCCCTTCAGATGTGCATGGTGAAGGACTCGCAACCTCTTCATTTGTTGCAAAGCATATCAGGTGCCAAGGTAAGCGCACATTGATATAGACGCGTGTGATTATTCTGATGTGGTTTTGCATTTGACCTATTTGAAACACTCCTAGATCGATTAGACCTGAAAATTAGTATGCCCCATGTTGTGAGACTGATTTCATCTGAACTTCTGGCCTAGCAAAGTAACAATATAGTTTAGCATGCAACGTTTTGTGTGTCTGTTGGTATTGGCTAATCGGTATTTGTTTATTTTGATGTGGACATGTTGATTAAGCTCAGATGTGCGCATCTAAAATAGAAATACTACTTGCCAAGGAGGCTACTACTTATGTCCAATAACAGAGAAAATTGAAAAAGACTGAACCTGTGTCATGCTAGAGACAGCCAACTGCGGATGATCTTTTAAATTATATTCAAATTCTGGCCCAGTGGCCCACCACTATTATTCTGAGGTGCTTGAGCCTAAAATGGATCGATTAATAAAAAAACAGCGGGTGACACATTAATAAAATTTTGAGATCATTTATTACATATGTTCGTTCGAGGAAAAAATTCATATGTTTTTGTGAACTTATGATAGGCTCTGCCACCTAACAAGGCACCAACTGCACTGGACATGGTTGTTACCCAGTAATTCTAGACACATGGATGACTGATGCAACCGACCCAATAATAATGTACAGTATCCTGTATGTATTGTTTATCTGAATGCCATGCTTCATGTCAAAAATTGTCATCAAATATTGAACTCGATCATTTATCACAACAAAAATAATCAAAGCACATGATGGCATGCCATGTCCTACTTGTATTATTTTTTTCACTATGGAAATCCTTTTAAACTAATATATTGTCTATTGGAGGTTTGTGAATTTGTTAGGCTAAGGTTAATGCTAACTACAAATCTGTGTTTCATATTCACTCTGTTGTCAAGGAGTGTGGGAATGTTGAGCTCATAGAGGACACTGACATGAAGGAAAAGAAATAAATAGATCCAGAGAAGCTAAAAGGCTCATTGTGGGCTCATTGTGTCTATGATATGTTTTAGGCTGCACATTACCCCTTTTATGATATCCCTCTTCTAAATACAGGATGTAAATACGATATGCTTTAGGCTGTACATCACCCCTTTTGTGGTATCCCTCTTCTAAGTACAGGATGTAAATATGCTTGGTAGGTTGCTGCAAAACTTCCTTATTAATGCTTTGTGTGAATTAACATGTAAATACTTGAATATCAAAATAGCAGTGTTCTTAAAATTGAAATGATAACGCCATAGTTAAAAGGCCTTTAGCTGTAACACTGATTCGGTTTTAAATTTTATGATATTTCGCGTTATACTATTATGATCAGCTACTAGTTTTTTTAATTGTATATTGTAGGTTGCCACTGAATTGCAAGCTTCGTCACTGATGCAATTCTCCTTCCAACAGATGGGCTTTCATACCTTGTCTTGTTTGTGATGAGAACCATCAAGCATGAACTGACTAGGCTACCCTTTTGTTCATGTGATCACTACCAACCATTGTAGTCAACTAGATATCTGGACAAGCAGCATGGCCGCACGCTTGCATTATGTGTGCTTGTTTTATGTGAGCACCATGGAACATTTTATTGTTTCAGATGGAAATTTGGACGGGTATTCTCGACTACCGGCAAAAACTCTTGGTAGTAATGTATTCTGGTTTTGCATGTAATAATATATGATTGATTGTAAGAATCTACTGTACTAATTGGTATTGACGTTATTTGTCTGTGATCTCCACATACCTTTATATTATTGTTTTTCAATCTAAATTATATCACGCTGATAAACGATTAACAATAAACTACAAAAAACACTAGAACAGTTTCCTGAACAGAGATGTGCGTAGCAGATATAAAGGACATGACGCGCTGCAAGATTGTCAAAAGTTGCATCTATACATATAATCCTGGTGACTCCTGTCTACAGTAACCGATAGCTACAGCAGCTACAGTACGGGCAGACGCTACAGTGTCGGATTTACTACAGTACCGGGTCCGGCAAACAGTTCCTGCCCAATAAGGAACAGTACCGACCCGTTAGGGAATAGCCCTGACCCGTTAGGAACAGTATCAACCCGTTAAGAAACAGTACCAGCCCGTTATGAAACATTGTTCGCCCGTTATGAAACAGTGTTTCCACCTGGGTTCTCTTTGACGGGTTAAAAAAAAAAAGCCACGTGCGAAGCTCGGGCTCCCAATCTAGTTGCTAAACATGTTCGTATTCCAGGAGCTATAAAGTAATGTGCAAACAAAGTCAAGCTGAATCAGATTGTAGAAGCGGCCATGCCGAAACAAATGTTTAGGGACATTTTCTAAGCTTTTTTCGGCCATTCTGAACTGAAAAATGTCTATAACTGAAGAAGCATTTTTTTTTTTTGCAAAACCTGGACAACACTTCAGCTAAAATAGGTCGAATAGGTTTTAGGCTTTTTGTTCTGGAAAAAGTATTTGACTGCTTAATGAATCTAATAATCATCAAATACGACTAGATCCTTAGAAGTTATCTACCATTAATCATTAATTGCCATGTGAATCAGTTATCTACCAGGCCCCTATACAGATTAGGAAAAACATAGCAAGAGGTGCGCCAAGAAAGCAAATACATCACGGAAATCGCAGAAGGCGTCAAGAAACATCCAAAGAAACTGATAATATCCAGCGAGAAAAGTTGGAGCAAAACAAGGGGAGAAACAAGGGGAGAGAGGAGGGAACCATGTAGTGGTGGGGGAGGCGAAGTAGCGTCGGGATCGGTGCGGGTGCGAGTGTGCGGCGGTGAAGGTGGTGTCACGGTGGGGTCGAAATGGGTGGGGTAGTAGGGGCGGGCTCGGCGCTGTTGCGGTGGCGAAGAGGAAACGTGGCAGTGGGGTTTTCTTGTTTTTGATTGATGATAAGTGGAGCGGCCGGGTTTGAGGCAATAAGGTTTTTCGCGTGCGTTGTGCTACCGGTGGTGTAGGGACTAGGGAGGCCGTGTTTTTTGGTTTTTTGACCTTTTTTCAAAAGATTCTCACAAATAGACCCCTGGCAGTAAGATTTCAAAAAATAGACCCTTAGGTTGGCGCCATCATCATTGGCGCCGAGATACAACGTGTTGGCGCCAAAATAGTTGGCGCCGAGGACCAATCCCAGGTCGCGACGGGGCGCTGATGTGGCAAGTGTCCATTTTTTGGCGCGCCGACCTAAGGGTTCATTTTTTGAAATCTTACTGCCAGGGGTCTATTTGTGAGAATCTTTCGAAAAAAGGTCCAAAAAACAAAAAAGACGGCTAGGGAGGCAACAACACATGTGGCTTGAAGGGGGTACGAAAGCAAGGATTCAAATGATGTGGGCCAAGAGAAGTGACGACGACGTGCAGGACGTTTCAAGAGGACGCCATGAGGACCATGATCATTATGGCATGGTGGGCGAGCAGTGCGACGGCTTGGCTGTGGTAGCTTAGACTGTCTGTACCACGGTCTGCTACCACGTCCTGCAAGAGCATACACCGGATGAGGGAGTTGCAGTGGATCCTGTAAGTGGTACGCCAAATATGGTGTTGTAGCGAATGTCCGCTACAGGCCGCTATAGGGGCCACCACGTGGGGAGGGAGAGAGGGGAAAAGGGGAACAACGGCATGGGGAGAGGCGCCTGCAGGTGGGTGGGGAGAGAGGTGATGTGAAAGGTGTGTATGGCGTGTGGGCCTCAGTTAAGGATAGATGATGATATAGTATAGATGGGTGCGAAAAAAATTAGTATAGAGGATGAAATCTCAATGATAAGGAGAAAAGATTCTTTTTGGAGAATGAATATAGACTACGATGAGTGCAGATAGTGTCTTAGCCATGCAGGCCAACAACTCCGGTGAATGACCTAGCCCTAGTGATCGTGATGACAGGAGGTAGCAACAAGGCGGCGACAGGTTTATGTCATTTGGATCCTTTCATTTGGAGGAATTAAAATCTAGATAACAACGTAACCTATTTTATTTGGATTGTGACATTGCACCACTTTTCAAAGTTTATATACTAGCCTACTTTAAATTTATAGGTGAAAGACCCTAGTTTGGTTTTGGTAATTGATGAAACCTAGTTACTAATCTAAGTGCTAAGTATGTGTAGCCAAGAGAAGATTAGTAATAAGGAGGAAGATGACATGAGTTCAAGTGAAGATCAAGATGGAGTGATCAAGGAGAAAGAAAAGGACTTAAAGAAGAAAAGCTAGAGGCCAAGGTATATTCAAATAGGGCTTTTCTTTTAGTGATCAAGACTTCAAGTGGGAGTGATTACATTTAGGATAGATAACCGACTATCAAGGGGAGAACTAAGCTATTGGATTACTTTCAAGTGCTCTAGGTTGCATCTCATATGCGTTGATCTAACCAACCTAGAGAATCCCTTTGAAAACCCTTGAAAAATGTTTGCAAAATGCTAACACACTGTGCACAAGTGTAGAAGACCTTGAGTGTTAGCACATAGAAGCAAGGGGTGAGAAATAGACTTGAAAAGGGCTATTTATAGAGCGTCGGACTGTTAGTGGGCGTAGCGTCGGACCATTGATTCGGTCCGACGCCTGAGCTGTCTGTGAGCGTCGGACACTCGTTTACCGAGCGTCGGACCATTGTGGCCTTCAGTCCGACGGTGCCGAGAAGCGAAGAGTGACGCGTGGCACGCTGAGGAGCGTCGGACGCTTGAAGGAAAGTCCGACGGCAAGCGTCGGACAAAGTCCGACGATGATTTAGCGTTTTCAACCCTCTCTAGAAGCGTCGGACGGGTGAAATCTTTGGTCCGACGATGCTCGCGCGATCGTCCGACGATACGCGCGCGGTGACCTGAGAGAGGGCGTCGAACTGTGCATTTTAGTCTGACGCCCCCAGTCCGACGGTAGTCAAACGCCCGAAATTAGTTACCGTTGAGATCGGACGAACGACGTTTAAACCTGTTGACACGTGGCGTTCATCCGAGCGTCGGACGCTACTGTTTGTGTAACAACCCTAAAAATCCACACAACCTAAAAATCCCAACCAATTAAAATTTTTCATTTATTTATTGTGAAAACCCATTTTTCTTGTGCAAGCATATAGGTTTCATTATGAAATTGGTAAATAAAGGAGTGTAGTTTGCATTTTAATTCCATTCACATAGAATAATAACTTATGCATCACATTTGGGATTTATTGCAATTTATGTTTGTATTTACTCAATAAATTAAAATGGGCAATATATGTATATATACACTAAACTGAAAACAGAAAAGGAGAAAGAGAGTTCGGCCAGCAAGCCAGCCCGAGCCGCCCGACCTTCCTCTCCTCATCTCACCGCGCGCGGCCCACGTCGCGGCTCGGCAGCGCACGCGCACGACCGGCACACACGCGCTCGCGCTCGCGCTCGCTGCCAACCCGGCCCCGCCTGTCAGCCACTCTCGCCCCCACTGTTCTTCTTCCTCACGAAGGCGACGCGCCTGCCGGGGGTGTCGCGCGAATGGCGTGACCCCGGTCCCACAGCCGACCGCATGGCAGAGCCCTGACCCCGCTGTCCCCCTCCTGTCCCCTCCTTTCTTGGCCGCCAAGCGAACCCGCGCCATCCGGAGCCCTAGATCCACTCGAGCCACGGCCCTTCGATCGGCCGAGCGCAATCGAGACCGTTCGCCATTGGAGACTGGCCAAGCTCGCCTATAAATTGGAGCACCCCGAAGCCCTACCCTCATTTCCCCTCGCCGCCACCGCAGCACAGACCGGCACACCGCACCAAACCGAGAGAGAGAGCGTAGGAGAAGGGCGGAGCAGAGGAGGAGAAGCTGCCGGAGCGCCGCCGCCGCGGAGCACGCCGGAGCCGGACACGGAGGAGAAGCCGAGCTGCGGACGAGGAGCGGCACGGCACTGCGATCGCTCTGCACGGCTCCGACTCGCCACTGCACCGCCATCCTAGCTTCACCGACACCACGGTGAGCCACCGCACGCCATGTCCGAACCTTGCCCTGCTTTTGCCATGGCGTTCCACCCTCGGGACGCGCAGGCACGAGCCTATACCGGCTCGGGAAGATCACCTGCACCATGCACTCACTCGACCAGCCAAAACCCCCGGACTACAAGCTTGCTAGACCGAGAACGCAGCACGACGCGTTCTCGGCGGAGCGCGCTCACCACCGACGCGTTCCGACGCCGAATCACCCGTTCCGAGCAATCCGTCTAGCAACCGTATAGGTTAGAGCGTCGTGGAGCACGGCCACGACCCCCTTGAGCTAGCTACGCGGATCTAAGCGCTAGAGGAAGCCTGAATCGCCCTGGCCGCGTGCGCCGCGACCTTACCGGAGCGCCGCCGCGAGCCGTCGCCAAAAAAAGGTCATGCCATGGCTAAAGTTCGCCACAAGAGTGTTGTATGCCTCTCTGGCCTCACCAATTTGACAAGACCGCATTCGATTGAACCAATACTTGGTCGTAGCCGCGATGCCGCTTTCCGCCGTCGTCGGCGACACGCCGCCGCCACGGCCGAGCACCTTGGAAAGCTCGGTAGCCAAAATTAGTAGTTGGTATACCATCGCCTTAGACCCTGGACGCGTATACATCTCCTAGAAGACCTCCTTAGCCCCGCCGGAACCTCACCGTCGCGACGACATCGCCGCCGACAGGTTCCGCCTCGCTTAAGATCCGTTCCGAGTACCCCCGGTCGCCTCGCGCTGCGGAGAAAGGCCGCCGAGGTTCGCCAAGTCTGCCTCGGCACCGCCGCTAGAAAGCCGAGCCCTGCCTTGCCGAGATATGGTCATCGCCGCCCTGTCATCGTCCGCCGCACCGGAGAGACACCGCCGCCTTGAACAGACGCCCTGGACCCCTGCTAGCACCGAATTTCCGATTCGCCCGAGCCTCCCCAGGAGAGCTCGGGAGAGCAGCACCTTCGGCGCCCAAATTTACGATTCGCCCGAGCCTCCCCAGGAGAGCTCGGGAGAGCAGCCCCTTCGGCGCCCATACTTCCGATTCGCCCGAGCCTCCGCGGGAGACCTCGGGAGAACGGCACCCTCGGCACCCAAATGTCCGATTCGCCCGAGCCTCCGCAGGAGACCTCGGGAGAACGGCACCCTCGGCACCCAAATGTCCGATTCGCCCGAGCCTCCGCAGGAGACCTCGGGAGAACGGCACCCTCGGGCGCCCAAATTTCCGATTCGCCCGAGCCTCACCAGGAGAGCTCGGGAGAGCAGCCCCCCTCGGCACCCAAATGTCCGATTCGCCCGAGCCTCCACAGGAGACCTCGGGAGAACGGCACCCTCGGGCACCCAAATTTCCGATTCGCCCGAGCCTCCGCGGGAGACCTCGGGAGAACGGCACCCTCGGGCGCACCAAATCTCCGATTCGCCCGAGCCTCCCCGGGAGAGCTCGGGAGAACGGCACCCTCGGCGCCCCGAATCTCCGATTCGCCCGAGCCCCGCCGAGCTAAACCAAACTATGCCGAGCTCCGCCGAGATACCCCAACCACAGCCGAGCTACCACCGACCACCGCCGAGCCACGCCGAGCTACGCCAACTCCGGCAACTCTCTGGGAACCAGCATCGAACACCTGGACGACCATCGGGTCTGTGTTCTGTTGAGGCGCCACATGCCGCACTACTGGACCCGCGCGCCACATCTCGAGCTGCCCCTGATTAACCGACCAGTTTTCCCATTTTCAGAAAATAGGATAATCTTCGGAAATTCATAACTTATTCATACGAAATCCAAAAATTGCGCACCATATATCAAAATTCTCAGGAAAATGAGATCTACAATCTAAGACTATGTTTGTGTGCATTTGGCTCTTTATTTTATTGGATTTTTCTGAAATACTCTATAGGAGTCGCTGACGCGACTATTTCGTGTTCGATTTCAGAGCCGGAGGAGGATCTGACTAAGGAAGACGACCACGAGTACTTCCAAGAGCTAGGAGACGACTATGAAGGTGCCACGTCCCACCAAATCCTTAGATCCTATTACGCATTGCAAATGACATTGTTGCTATCGCTTTATGATTATGTATGGATTGGTTGCATGGTAGTATATTTGAATTCCCTGCCTTGATAAGACTTTACCCTGCTATCCGCTGTTAGGTTAGCTGCTGCTTAATTTACTGTTACCCTTCCACTACTTTCTACTTGCTTTATGCTATGTGGTGGAATTGGGACGGTGTATAACTAATTATAACCACTGGGAGAGAGTGCTGCGTGCGTCTTGGGTGCGTGGTAAGGGTTGATGTCGACCAAGTGGGATGTGAGACGAGCCCATGGGGCAAGTCGTGCCGGGGGTGCAACCTGGGCATCCCCAAGCGAGATACCTGTGGCGGGTAAAGTTGTTGAGGAGGTTCCGGGTGGGATAGCCTTGGTGGTTTGAAGCCCGTGGACGGAGGTGCTGTGATGGCACGGGGAGAGTATCCCCTAAGTGGAAGATGCCTGCTTGGTCAAACCTAGGATGGACTAGTTTCAGGTTCATGGGAATCCTTTTCTACTCACTCGCTTCTGATGGGCGGGAGACGGCTGGACTACTTGGTAGGACGGTGCCACTACTGCTAGGTTGAAAGGTGATAAGAGTGGGCGGAGACGGTCGATGGGTTCCCGTTCCGTCCTAGATGCACAGTACCACTGGATGGGCCCGGTACTGTGTCTCCCAGTCTCAGCATAACGGTGTAGGATCCGGAATATCCCAGGGCTGAGTGGTAGGGTGGCATCGACCTAGGCAAGCAAGCACCCGGAATTCTGCCTAGGTGTTTGCGCAACACCTATGATGGCTAATCTTGTGAGTAGTGAAACCTCTGCAGAGTGTACGGTTGATCGATCGATACATATGCCAACCTGTTGGCTATGGACCTTTCCTGTGAAGCTTCTACTAGTGTAGTGAGTGTTCTCTTCTCCCCCTGGATGACATTTTTCCGGCAGTGTACCCGTTGTGGTAGTGTGCCGCTGAGATAGGCCCGAGAGGGAGTTGGGCCTGTCGAATGAGAGTGAGGTGTGGGTAAGTGAGGTGTGGTGATGGGAAAAGGGATGATGGTGTTAACTGGTGATAAAACTTGACTAATTAAAACATTGAATACAGCTGCATAGGAAAACCTCAGCCTATAGGTCTGCTTGTATAGCCTTGCATCCACTTTCCACAAAGCAAATGCTGCATAGGTGGGCTCCGTGGCCAGTACAAATCGTACTGATAAATTTGCTGTCAGGTGACGAGAATGAGTACGACTTCGAGGGAGATGATGACGAGGAATAGGGTCACGTGCTACACTCAAGTTGGCCGTGAAGGATGAATCGCTTCCGCATCTTCTAAAGCTTCTCTGAATGTTGATTCCGCCAGTGTGGCGATGTAATAAACATTTATGTAAGACTTATTTACCGTTGTATGGATCCTGGTGGCAACTGAGATATGGGTAATTTCATGGATTGTCCCAAGCAATCTGTTGAATTACAATTCGAGCCTGTGGATTTCCCTTCGTGGAAATCGAGGTCGTTTCAGTTTGGTCCGACGTAATCGGTCCGACGGTCGGTCTGACGGTATAAAAACGGGGTTAACGGCTGTTTCAGAGAGTGTAACGGCTAGGAGTTGGTTTGGGAGTATTTATACTCCCTCCCTGGTCACTTGGTGACCAGCTAACACACTTGGATCATTGTCATACACTTTGTTGCATTCTAGCCTCCCACTCTCTCACTAATTCATCATCTAAATCATTCTTGTGAGATTGAGTGAACCTTAAGTGCATCATTGCTTGTGTTTTGCATTCTAGAGCACTTGAGAGCAAGCCTTGGATTAGTTCTTATTCTCTTGGGACATTGCCGTGTCCCTAGACGGCTTGGAGGAGAAGAAGGTGTGAAGGATCTTGGTGATTGTGCTTGCTCACACCCGGTGATTGTGAGGGGTTCTTGTGCCTTCCCCGAGCGGAGTGCTCAAAGGTAAGTCTAGTGGATTGCTCGTGTCTTTAAGTTACTTCCTCTGTGGTAGGTTCTTGTGGCGCCTAGTGTAGGCTCGGTGTGTGATACCAATTTGCCACCGAACCACCGGTTGAAGTCGACACAACGAGGACGTAGCGTGCCGGCAAGCACGTGAACCTCGGGGATAAATCTTGGTGTCTCTATTGATTTCCTCACCTTCGAGTGAGTGACTTATTGATTGTCCCGGTGATTGGCTTCTTCACAAGGCAAAGGTTTATTCGACGATCATCTCTTTCTTATTCTTGTACAAAGTAGCTTGTTCTTTTGTCTTGAGTAGTTGTGTAGTTGTTTAGCTTTTGCTAGCTTATTTGTGTGGATTAGAACTAAGGTTTAACTAGAATTGTGTAGGTGGCTTGCTTAGGTTAGTGGTTGCCTTAGCATTGCTTAATATAGCCTTTTGTGGTTCTAATCTCTTGTTTAGTGGTTTGTAGAATTTTTATTTAGGCTATTCACCCCCCCTCTAGCCATACTAGGACCTTTCAAGTGGTACTAGAGCCGTGGTCACCATTTAGTCAAGGCTTAACATTCTTCGGTGCATTGAAATGGCTCATATCATGTTCAATCATGTTGGGGGCAAACCACCTCACTTTGATGGCACAAGCTCATTTGACTATTGGAAGAGAAAGATGAGGATGTATCTTGGCTCAATTCATGAGAAGGTGTGGGAAGTCACCGAAAAAGAATACATTGTGCTTGATCCCGCAAGCCCCACACCTAGAGATCAAGAGAACAACCAATGTAACACAATGGCTCTCAACACCATTTACTATGGCATTGACTCAAAGGTGTTTGAGAAAATCAAGGATTTGGATAGAGCAAGTGAAGTATGGACAAGATTAGAGCAAACCTATGAGGGCACTTCAGCGGTAAAGAGTGCCAAGTTGTACATGCTCAAGGACAAGCTCTCAAACTTCAAGATGGATGATGGAGAGAGCATTCCGGAGATGTTCTATAGGCTCCAAGTGATCATCAATGATTTGAAGATCTTGGGTGAGAAAACAAGTGATGGGGACTTTTCTCACAAATTTCTCATGTGCTTGCCCAAGAGGTTCAAGACCTTAAGGACTATCATCTTCCGGGGTGGCTTGAAGGGTGTCACTCCAAATGAGATTCTTGGTGATGTAATGACCGAGGATCAATACAATGAGAAGAGTGATAGTGAAGAAGTGAAGAAGGAGGATGACAAGAGCAAGAAAACCGTGGCATTTAAGTCCACTACCTCTTCATCCAAGAACAAGGGCAAGGGCAAGAAAGTACAATCTAGTGATGATGATGCATCTAGCCTTGATAGTGATGATGATGCACTAGCTCTCTTTGTGTGCAAGTTTGGAAGATTCATGAAGAAGAAGGGCTATGGTGCTAGAAAGAGAAGAGATAACTTCAAAGGTAAGAATGTAGTAAGGAAGTACTACAATTGCAAGAGTCCGGACCATCTTGTGGCGGATTGTCCCAATGCTAGTGATGATGAAGATGATTACAAGAAGAAAGGCAAGAAGGACAAGAAGGACAAGGTGGAAAAGAAGGAGAAGAAGAAGTTCAACTTCTCCAAGAAGAAAGGTGGATCCTATGTGGTGACATGGGATAGTGATGCTTCCTCCGATGATGATGACTGTAGTGATGATGATGAGAGGAAGACATCCAAGAAGAAGGCCATGGCTTCTATTGCTATCAACAAGAAGTCTTCACCATTTGATTCATCATGCTTCATGGCTAAGTCCACTAAGGTAAAATATGATGACTCAAGTGATGATGAAAAAGATGATAATGATAGTGATAGTGATGATTATGAGCCTAGTGTAGCACAACTCATGGACATATTAGAGCAAGCCGAATATCTTATTAGCTCTAAGTCTAAGAAGTGCAAAGAATTATCTAAAAAATTAAAAACTCTTGAACAATCCTTTGATGAGCTAAGTGCTTCTCATGAGTGTCTAAAGGAAGACCATGAAGATCTCAAACTAGCTCACACCAAGCTTGAGGAAGCTCACTCCTCACTCTTAGAGCTAAGTACGGTAGAGGATGTAACTATAACATGTGATGTGGGTGTAACTTGTGATCTAATGAATGAAACAACTAATGAAACACTTGTTGCAACCACACATAATAACACTAGTTCTTCATCATCATCCACTTCTACTTTTACCTTCACTACTAGTGTTGATCAAACACTAAAAGTTGAAAATGAGAAATTGAAGAAGAAAGTGGACAAGCTAACCCGCGCATTAGGCAATGTCTATGGTGGGGATGCCCGCTTGCTACAATGCTTGGGTAGCCAAAGATATAGTAACTCTAAGGAGGGACTTGGCTATACTCCCAAGAAAGGTAAGGCGGCCTTTATAACTCCAAAGCCTAGCTTTGTGAGGAGCAATGGTCAGTTTTGCTACAAGTGCAAGCAAGTTGGGCATATTGAGGCAAATTGCATCACTAACAACAAGAACAAGCAAATAAAATTTGCAAGTGCTAAATCTATTAGACTTGATTCTTGTTACATGCTTACCAAGGGTGAGAAAGGTGTCAAAGTCAAATATATTGGTACACCTAAAGAGAGCCCAAGGTTGAAGGCTATTTGTGTACCAAAGGCTTTGGTTGCTAACCTCCAAGGACCCAAACAAGTATGGATACCTAAAAGACATTGACTTGTTTTGTAGGTAAATTACAAAGCCGGAGGGAGGCATTGAGTTCTTGATAGTGGGTGTTCTCAACACATGACCGGTGATTCAAGAATGTTCAACCAAATCAATTCTAGTGGCAATGAGTATGATAGTATCATATTTGGAGATAATAGCAAAGGCAAGGTCAAGGGTCTTGGAAAGATTGCAATATCAAATGATTTAAGCATCTCCAATGTGCTATTAGTTGAGAGTTTGAACTTTAATCTATTGTCCGTGGCTCAACTTTGTGATCTTGGTTTCAAATGCATCTTTGGTGTTGATGATGTGAAAATCATTAGTGTGGATGGATCAAACTTGATATTCAAGGGATTTAGATATGAAAATCTCTATCTAGTGGACTTTGGTGCTAGAGAATCACAATTGTCAACATGCTTACTCTCTAAGTCAAGCATGGGTTGGTTATGGCATAGAAGGCTTGGTCATGTTGGAATGAAGCAATTGAACAAACTTGTGAAGCATAACTTGGTTAGAGGCCTTAAAGATGTTGAATTTGAGAAGGACAAGTTATGTAGTGCATGTCAAGCCGGAAAGCAAGTAGGCAACACTCATCCCAAGAAGAGCATGATGAGCCCATGCAAACCATTTGAGTTATTGCACATGGACTTGTTTGGACCAACTTCATATACAAGCATTGGCGGCAACAAGTATGGTTTGGTGATAGTGGATGACTTCTCAAGATACACATGGGTCTTCTTTATCAATGACAAAAGTGATGTTTATGGTATCTTCAAAACTTTTGTCAAGAGAAGTTGTAATGAATTTGAAACAACCATCAAGAGGGTGAGAAGTGATAATGGTAGTGAGTTCAAGAACACAAGAGTTGATGAGCTTTGTGATGACTTAGGAATCAAACATCAATTCTCGGCTAAGTACACATCTCAATCAAATGGCCTAGCTGAAAGAAAGAATAGGACTCTCATTGATATGGCAAGATCTATGCTTAGTGAGTATAATGTGAGTCAATCTTTTTGGGCCGAAGCAATCAACACGGCATGCTACTACTCTAATAGACTCTATTGCCATTCTATGTTGGAGAAGACTCCATATGAGATCTTGAATGGAAGAAAACCAAATATTACATATTTTCGGGTGTTCGGTTGTAAATGCTACATATTGAAGAAAGGAGCTAGATTGAGCAAATTTGAGAAGAAATGTGATGAGGGATTCTTGCTTGGCTACTCCACCACTAATAAAGCTTATAGAGTATGGAACTTGAGAAGTGGTCAACTTGAGGAAGTTCATGATGTTGAATTTGATGAAACCAATGGGTCTCAAGATCAAAATGAGAATCTAGATGATGTGAGTGGACCTCAATTGGCAAAGGCTATGCAAGAAATGGACATTGGTGACATAAGGCCGACTCAAGTGGTTGATATAGAAGATAACAAAGATCAAGTGCAAGTTCCTTCAATTGATCAAGCTAGTGACTCTAAAGTGCAAAATCAAGATAAAGCTAGTTCCTCTCAAGCAAATCAATCAAATGCACAATCAAGCTCAAGCAATCAACCTCAAGTGCTTCAACCCACAAACATTGCAAGAGATCATCCTTTGGACCAAATTGTTGGTGATATTCAAAAGGGTGTGCAAACAAGATCAAGACTAGCATCATTTTGTGCTTACTATTCATTTGTGTCATTTGAAGAGCCGGAGAACATTGAGAAGGCATTGAAAGATAGTGATTGGGTAAATGCTATGCATGAAGAGCTCAACAATTTTGAAAGAAATGAAGTTTGGGAATTGGTAGAAAGACTAAAGAACTACAATGTTATTGGCACCAAATGAGTATTTAGAAACAAGCAAGATCAAGATGGTATTGTGATACGGAACAAGGCAAGATTAGCGGCACAAGGGTACACTCAAGTAGAAGGATTGGACTTTGGTGAAACCTATGCTCCGGTTGCTAGATTGGAAGCAATAAGAATTCTTCTAGTATATGCTTGTGCTCACAACATCAAGCTCTATCAAATGGATGTCAAAAGTGTATTTCTCAATGGATTCATCAATGAGTTAGTATATGTTGAACAACCACCCGGTTTTGAAGATGAGAAGAAACCAAATCATGTGTACAAGTTAAGAAAAGCACTCTATGGTTTGAAACAAGCACCAAGGGCATGGTATGAGAGGTTAAGGGATTTTCTCCTCTCTAAAGGTTTCAAGATGGGGAAGGTTGACACCACTTTATTCACCAAGAAAGTTGATGATGACTTGATGATCATGCAAATCTATGTTGATGACATTATCTTTGGATCAACTAGTCAAGCTTTGTGTGCGGAGTTTGAAAAGGTGATGGCTAAAGAATTTGAGATGTCTATGATGGGTGAACTCACATACTTTCTTGGACTTCAAATTAAGCAAATGAAGAATGGCACATTCATAAGTCAAGGCAAGTACACAAGAGACATGATCAAGAAGTTTAGAATGCAAGGTGCAAAACCAATTAGCACTCCCATGAGGACTAGTGGAAACTTGGATGAAGATAAAAGTGGCAATATGGTTAATCAAAAGGCATATCGATCTCTAATTGGAAGTTTGCTCTATGTCACCGCATCAAGACCGGATGTCATGTTTAGTGTGTGCATGTGTGCTAGATATCAAGCATCTCCTAGAGAGAGTCATATGAAGGCCGCAAAGAGGATATTGAGATATTTGAAGCACACTCAAGATGTTGGATATCCTAAGGGTGCAAAGTTTGAGTTGATTGGATATGCCAATGCGGACTATGCCGGTTGCAAGATAAATAGAAAGAGTACATCGGGCACATGTCAACTCTTGGGAAGATCTTTTGTCTCATGGTCATCTAAGAAGCAAAATAGCATATCACTCTCCACCGCCGAAGCCGAATATATTAGTGCGGGGAGTTGTTGTGCTCAAATCCTATGGATGACGGCAACCTTGAGGGACTATGGAATCAACTTCAAGAAAGTGCCATTGTTTTATGACAATGAGAGCGCTATCAAGTTAACTCAAAATTCAGTTCAACATCAAAGAACCAAGCATATTGATGTAAGGCACCATTTTATCCGGGATCATCAACAAAAGGGTGACATTGACATTCAAAGTATTGGAACCAATGATCAATTGGCCGACATATTCACCAAGCCACTAGATGAGAAGAGGTTTTGCAAGCTTAGGAATGAATTGAATATTCTTGATTTCTCCAATATGAGTTGAGCTCACCCCATATATGTGACATGCCTCTACTCCGACAAAGTAAGGTAAAATTGTTTGACATTACATCATACTTGATAGGACTTGTTTAGAGCATATAGACATATTCACCTCTTAGGAGCATTCATGAAAATTAAAATGTTCTTGATGGATATATGCTACCACTATTGCCTTGTTTGATTGTATGATCTAGTGGTAACATATGACATGCATGTGTGCTTAATCCCCTAGTGTTCAAACTAGTTCATTAGCTCAAGGTGTATAACTTAATATGGGCAAGATAACCCCTAGTGGCGTGAAGAAGCTTGTCCTTGGATCAAACTTAGTTATATATCCTTGGCAAATGAAGTAGATTGAGCCAAAGTGAAAAATCAACTCTCTTTTAAAATCAAATGAACTTAACTAATTTCTCTTCACTAAAATGAAACTTTTTGTGTAATTATTGACAAAGGGGGAGAGAAAGTTACAAAAGAAAGAGAAAGAGCGATGAACCATCATTAGGCCGATGATGGGAGAGCAATAGGCCAAAGGAAAGGGGTAATTAAAATTTTGAAGCACACAAGTAGGGGGAGCAATCACATATGCAAGTTGTTGCATTTGGATGTGCACTAATCATATGATTGCTCATTGCATTTGTATTTACTTTCTTATACATGCTTGTGTGGTGTATTGCTAGTAGTAGGATTTGAATGATGATTTGAACAACTAGCATGTGTAGGGTAACTAGTTGGTTGTATTTCTTCTAATGGTAACTAGAGCTTGCTTATAATGTGATCTCATGGTACGCTCTAGTATTTTGTGACCTTCTAGTTACTAAGGTGCTAAGGATGGTGTACATGGCAACTCCGATGGTATCAGGCTTCAAAGGTCTATTCTATATACCTTAGCATCATTTTGGTAGAATTACTCTCTATTTAATACATATGTGCTAGCTTTCAATCCAAACTCGATGCACATATGTAGGGGGAGCCAATACTACCAAAATAAAACTTATGATGGTTGTCCAAATCCTTTCATGATCTACTCATGGACAAGCATGATAAGTTCAAAATCTTAATGCATATTTCTTTTGTAAAAGGGTTGTCATCAATTACCAAAAAGGGGGAGATTGAAAGACCCTAGTTTGGTTTTGGTAATTGATGAAACCTAGTTACTAATCTAAGTGCTAAGTATGTGTAGCGAAGAGAAGATTAGTAATAAGGAGGAAGATGACATGAGTTCAAGTGAAGATCAAGATGGAGTGATCAAGGAGAAAGAAAAGGACTTAAAGAAGAAAAACTAGAGGCCAAGGTATATTCAAATAGGGCTTTTCTTTTAGTGATCAAGACTTCAAGTGGGAGTGATCACATTTAGGATAGATAGCCGACTATCATGGGGAGAACTAAGCTATTGGATTACTTTCAAGTGCTCTAGGTTGCATCTCATATGCATTGATCTAACCAACCTAGAGAATCCCTTTGAAAACCCTTGAAAAATATTTGCAAAATGCTAACACACTGTGCACAAGTGTAGAAGACCTTGAGTGTTAGCACATAGAAGCAAGGGGTGAGAAATAGACTTGAAAAGAGCTATTTACAGAGCGTCGGACTGTTAGTGGGCGTAGCGTCGGACCATTGATTCGGTCCGACGCCTGAGCTGTCTGTGAGCGTCGGACACTCGTTTACCGAGCGTCGGACCATTGTGGCCTTCAGTCCGACGGTGCCGAGCAGCGAAGAGTGACGCGTGGCACGCTGAGGAGCATCGGACGCTTGAAGGAAAGTCCGACGGCAAGCGTCGGACGAAGTCCGACGATGATTTAGCATTTTCAACCCTCTCTGGAAGCGTCGGACGGGTGAAATCTTTGGTCCGACGATGCTCGCGCGATCGTCCGACGATACGCGCGCGGTGACCTGAGAGAGGGCGTCGGACTGTGCGGTTTAGTCCGACGCCCCCAGTCCGACGGTAGTCGAACGCGCGAAATTAGTTACCGTTGAGATGGGACGAACAGCGTTTAAACCTGTTGACACGTGGCGTTCATCCGAGCGTCGGACGCTACTGTTTGGTCCGACGCAGTCGGTCCGACGGTCGGTCCGACGGTATAAAAACGGGGTTAACGGCTGTTTCAGAGAGTGTAACGGCTAGGAGTTGGTTTGGGAGTATTTATACTCCCTCCCTGGTCACTTGGTGACCAGCTAACACACTTGGATCATTGTCATACACTTTGTTGCATTCTAGCCTCCCACTCTCTCACTAATTCATCATCTTAATCATTCTTGTGAGATTGAGTGAACCTCAAGTGCATCATTGCTTGTGTTTTGCATTCTAGAGCACTTGAGAGCAAGCCTTGGATTAGTTCTTATTCTCTTGGGACATTGTCGTGTCCCTAGACGGCTTGGAGGAGAAGAAGGTGTGAAGGAGCTTGGTGATTGTGCTTGCTCACACCCGGTGATTGTGAGGGGTTCTTGTGCCTTCTCCGAGCGGAGTGCTTAAAGGTAAGTCTAGTGGATTGCTCGTGTCTTTAAGTTACTTCCTCTGTGGTAGGTTCTTGTGGCGCCTAGTGTAGGCTCGGTGTGTGATACCAATTTGCCACCGAACCACCGGTTGAAGTCGACACAACGAGGACGTAGCGTGCCGGCAAGCACGTGAACCTCGGGGATAAATCTTGGTGTCTCTATTGATTTCCTCACCTTCGAGTGAGTGACTTATTGATTGTCCCGGTGATTGGCTTCTTCAAAAGACAAAGGTTTATTCGACGATCATCTCTTTCTTATTCTTGTACAAAGTAGCTTGTTCTTTTGTCTTGAGTAGTTTTGTAGTTGTTTAGCTTTTGATAGCTTACTTGTGTGGATTAGAACTAAGGTTTAACTAGAATTGTGTAGGTGGCTTGCCTAGGTTAGTGGTTGCCTTAGCATTGCTTAATAGCCTCTTGTGGTTCTAATCTCTTGTTTAGTGGTTTGTAGAATTTTTATTTAGGCTATTCACCCCCCCTCTAGCCATACTAGGACCTTTCAATAGGGTGAGAGATAAAATTTGATTCTATAGATCTCCATGCTATATTTCTACTCTGCAACTTATAGCACGCTCTTTAACTCGTTCCCGTATGATAAAAATACATCCCATAAATATCTCTCTCGTATAGCCAATAATAATACATATATAATCTATATACAACCGTATTAAATTAATTAATATGTATGTAAATTATGATTTTTAAAATGAATTTAATTCCAAAGATCCAAACAGGTCTATATAGATTTTCTTTTCATTTACTTCGTTGTGGTATGTGTTGGACTCGAGTTGGAAAGGGTCTGCGAGAAGTGATTTTCTTTTTTATTGGAATGTTGAATCCATACTTTTTATCTTATAGATGTTTATTCCTTCTTTTCTAGGTTTGGATTATTGAAACCTCTACATTTAATTTGGATTGGAATTAGTTTTGGACACAAACTCTAGAGTGACAGAATCTGTTGGGATTCTTGTGAGTTATCACGACGAGACACAGATTAGTTAGGAAGACCAAACGAAAAATGGCAGAAATTTAGATTTGACAGAAATTTTAGCTCTTTTAAAAATAATAGAATAAAAACAGAAAAGAACATGAGCTGAGTGCTCACGTCGGGCATTCGCTCGGGGATAAAGATGGCAACGGGTACCCGTGACCCGAAACCCGATGGGTTTTTGCCCTATTAGGGCATGGGTATGGGTTAATTTCTCTACCCATGAGTTTATTAATGGCCAAAAAATTAAACCCAGCGGGTTTGCGGGCGTGGGTCTGGGCATGTAGTACCTAAACCCGCAAACACATGGGTTTTTTGAACCTAATCTATCATAGAATAGTAGCTCATATCATCCTACAATATCCAGAATTTCTTGGCTAGATTGATACATATAAGACGACTTTCCAATCTCAAATGGTTTGACGAAGGCATACGTATATAAATAAATCCTTTAGTTTTTAGATCTTATATTAGCAAGTAATTTTATATGGTCAATATATATATTTAGAAACTTTCTCTACCCACATCTTGTCGGGCACGGGCAACCTGCGGGTACCCATTACCCGCGCAGGCATGGGTATGGGTGCATATTTGTACCCGTCTGAGTTCGTGGGTTTTTTAACGGGTAAACTTTTTCTTCGCAGGCACGGGTATGGGTGTGCTGTACCCAGCGGGTACGTACCCGTTGCCATCTTTACTCGGGGAGCCAGATCTCGGTCCATACAGTTTTTCCGAGGGCTTTTTCATTTTTGATTTTTTTTATTTAGAAAAGGAGGTTTTCCTAGCTTATATATTGCAAAAAGCAACCACAAATCTAGTTTCAGTTCCAAGGCATAACTGCCTTTTACAATCCAACCCCATGGCTAAGTACAGAATCGTTCGCTATCAAAAAAAAAAACAGTACAGCATCGTTCAGCGAGTAAGAGTCTGCTGAGAGCAGAAGAACACCACCATCACTGCCATCATTCAGACAAGGAGCTGCAGCGTTGGAAGCCAAATGCCGCGCATCCGATTGGGCTGACCCTGATGACAACCTTTTTAGACTGTTCCATTCCACGTGAGTTGAGGCGGCAAAGCAGCTTTTTTTTTTTTCTCGATCGGGGTTTAACCCGTTTTTCATTAAGAGAAAAGGAGTTTTAAAATATTACAAAGACGATCTCAGACGATGACGAGGGGCCATCGAAAGCGAACGCCAAACCCTAGCTACTGGAGTTAAGCATTTCTATTACATATGATCCGAATTTTGCGACCAGACACGCTCACAGAAGCTGCCGTTGTTTTAGCTATCACAGATTACCCTCAAAGGAAAAAGCGCCTCCATTGCCATCACAGCTTTTGACTCCATCTTTTGAACCACCATCTCAATAAAATCCTTCACCTCCTACTTCAACATCGGTCTCCATCTTCTTAACATCTTGGCCAACTTGAACAACAGATCTTTCAATCCTATCCAACTCTGAAAACACAGCTCATTCCAAAATTTCCAAATTGTCCATAAGACAGCAGTAGAAACCCCATTCGTAATCAAATGCTTCTTATTAGTTATCCAAGGCTTAAACCTATAATCCCAGACACATTATCCCAAATCAAATTCGCCAAACAACAATCAAACAAGATGAGTCATAGATTCAGTTTCATTACATATGAGACAAGTAGGATCACTGACTTTTTTTTCTAGTTTGTTTGTTTTTTTGACAAGAGCCAAAGAAAAAACCGGACCCTTGGAGGGATACATAGCCTCCAAATAGAGCTAACAAAAACTGGGATTACCCCTCTAAATTTACCACATCATATATAAAGACCGGACAGAATACTGTCCAGAGGAGTTAAAACTCCAAATCCTACTATCTTCCTCATCAGAAAGGATAGTAGTACTAATTAACTCCATCAGTTCCCACCAAACGACACGCTTCCGACTAGCGTCCTAAGATGGAAGTTTCGATATTACACAGATGGTAGAAACCGAGATTGGATTGTTCTGCCCAAGTCATCGCTAGACCAGCAAGTTCATGTGCACATAATTAAGTTGCACGATCACTGTACACAGGAGCTCAGTACTTGCGGTTGCAAATGTATTTTTACTGACGTTTTTGTGAACCGCCAGTGTTAGGGGCCACTAAAAATCAGCGAAGAACCGCCAGTAAAAATAATTTTCCGAAAATTGTGTTTTAAAAATAGCAAAACAAAAAAAATTAAATCTGGGATCCGAAAGTCGCGGCATTTTTCGCGCAAAATTCGCGCGCTACGCGGCCGGTGGGATTCGAACCCGCGACCTCTCTCTCGCGCGTACCTCTCCCTACCACTGCACCACACTCTCACTTGTGACTATATCCCACTTTGACTCCCCACATATTATAACAAACCGAGAGTAAATTGACTGTTTGAGGCCCTAAATGAAGTCAAATGAAAAAGTTGTCAATTACAAAGTTGCATAACTTTTCAAGATCTACAACTTTTATGTTGAAAGTTTCTCCATCCGAGATCGTTTACAAAATTTAAATTTCAAATTTTACAAATTTAAACGTATTTTTCGTCGCCAAGATGATTTCAAATGAAAAAGTTGTCAACTACAAAGTTTCATAACTTTTCGAGATCTATAACTTTTATTTAGATAGTTTTTTCATACGAGGTTATTTGCAAAACTCAAATATTAAAATTCAGATTATTTCTACAGGCGGGTCACTTAAGGAACCGCTACTAGAAATCGATTTCTAGTGGCGGTTCCTTAAGTGACCGGGTCACTTAAGGAACCGCCACTAAAAATCAATTTCTAGTGACGGTTCATTAAATGACCCGCCTGTAAAAATATCGCTGATTTCTAGTAGCGGACGTCAAGTGAAACCGCCAGTAAAAAAATACATGGCACAATTATAGAGCTCCTGTGTACTAGTGGACCTAGGCATTCGCTCACAAATAAGAGACGGAATGTCTCTAAGTAACTTTCCACGCCCGGTGCAAGATCCATCTCCAGAGGATTGGATCGCTGTCTGCAGCAGTGCTGAGGACATGAGGCCATGACTTGACCGTAGAGGCGTCGACTTCTAGTCAACCATGTATGGCCATTTTGTTGAGGTGAAAGTTTTCTCTATGATACTTCCATATCTCTCACTGTACGTCTCTATAGCTTATGGTTTGTTAGTTTGTTTGATTCTCATAAGGCCTTGTTCTGAGATGGAAATTGCAATTTTGGGAGACGTGTTATTGAATACAAACAATCGTGACCACGTCGAAGGGTCCAAAACTATATCATGTATTTGGTGGGGGCCAAGGTCAAACAATCATTCTGTTTTGCATAACGAGGAAAGTACACATTGGTTCCTCAACTTGGTTCAAGATATCATTAGGTCCTTAAACCTTTAAAGTGATATCTATGGGTATCGAAAATTAGCAAAGGATGTCATTCACTTTAGCATATATTACTTTAAAAGTTCTAGGACCAAGATGACACTTTTAGTCAAGTTGAGGGTCCGAGAGTGTATTTTCCTCTTGCATAAAAATAACTGGCTGCAGGGGCAAAGTAAACGCCAAGTCTATAGACATGACACCGTCAAAGAATTCAACATCATGTCACGCTCACGCGTTGGAAGTTTTGAACTTGCATGGAAGACGCTTGACCTGGACTGAAACATACATGATCCCATTCATGACCCCGTCAGATACGCGGCGTGGGTGGAGATAAATAGCCTGACTGATTAACAAAGCGATCAATAGACTACTAGTATATATATAGATAGACAGCCTGTTCTTTTGACCAATCAGCGCTTATTTTCAGCCACGAAACAGTATTTTTCTCTCACAACAAATCAGCACGAGCCGAAATCAGCGCTTAAAATCAGCCAAAAGAACAGGCTGAGAGAAAGACTAATGTGTCATATATACTCATGAATCGAAGCAAATAGTGTGAGACGCCATAGAAATTAAACTATGCACTACTTCAAGAGCGCCACTGATACAGTTCCTATGCTTCTACTTCCACTCTTCAGCCTCACGGTTTTCATTTTGCTGCAATTTCAAGGCAAGGCAGCGGTGGCTTTGCCAGGCTCCAGCTGCCAGAGATGGTGCGGCGATGTTGAAATTATGTACCCATTTGGGATTGGTGCTGGCTGTGCAAGGGAAGGGTTTGAGCTCGATTGCAACAAGACTGCGGACGCACGCACCAACGTGACGTTTCTGTCCAACTTGCCACTGCTGAATATATCGCTGCTCCAAGGCGAGATTCGGGTGAAGCACCGCATCTCATGGATGTGCTACAATCAGTCGAGGAGGAGGATCTCCTATTTTAATGACCGCTTGAAGGTCGACAACCCACCGTTCACATTCTCGGAGCAGCGGAACAAGTTCACAGTTATCGGCTTCAACACATTGGCATACATGATCGGCACAACTGTGAGTTAATAGTATTCCTTTTCCGATCTAAATTACAAGTCGTTCTAATATTTCTAGATGCATATTCTACAAAGCACATCTAACTATTTATCCATTTAGATATATACTATGTGTTTATACTAGAAAAGGTAGAGTTTTACCGTTACTAATTAGAGGTCCTAATTGTGTCTCCTTGTTACCTCGCCAGACACGCTAAAAAAAAAATTCTAAAAAAATCTCACATTGATAAAGAAAATCTTACCTTCAATCAGAAGACTCTAACTATATACATATCCATAGGATCTATTTTGTTTTTTAATTAGTCACCTTCATCATTATATCATCATCACACTATAAAAGAGCGAGATCTTCATGTCGTGGTATATGAGCTCTTCGTCATACATGATCTTACTTTTCTCCTATAACAACCATTTGATCTACAAGTCATGTTATATACTTATATGTGCCATCACATGTAAAATAGAAAGATGTCTCTTTATAGATCGACATGCTCTTCTGGGTCCTCATAAAGGAAGACCAAAATTTGACAGTACTGTAATAATACATGTATACTATGAAAATTAAATCTATGTTATATTTATGAGTAAATATTTTTGTGTTTTGCAGGCAAATTTAAAAAATTGTACTTTTGTATACAAAGACGTGCTTTAATTGATGTATGTTAAATAAAACATTTTAATATTATTGGCATCATCGTTAACTTATATTTCCTCCATCCTAAATTGTAAGTTATTTTAAGAATCTTGGAGATTCAAAGCATCTTAACTTTGACCAAGTTCATCTAATAATGTAATTAAATTTATAATATCAACTAAGTATGATTAAATTCTTCATCAATAGTATACTTATTTGGTGTCATAAATCTTCATATTTCTATCTATAATTTTAGTCAAGACTTACAATTTAGGATGGAGGGAGTAATATAGATCAAATTATAGATTTAACAGTAAAACATAAACACATCTATTTACCGTTCTTGTTCTCATTTTTTTGAATTTTGATTGTTTATTTTCTCCCGTAGCAACACAAGGGTATATTTGCTAGTAGATAGAAAATAGCCTAAAATACCCTTGCTTGAAAAACATTATTCTTTTAATTAAAAACAAATATGATGTTAATCTACCGCGTTCGTGTTGGTTGATTGATGTACTAATGAAATCAGATCAGCAATATCCATGACGTTTATTGTAATCTTTTAGTAAATTGCACCATATAACAACTTGAAAGGTGGATGCAAATTGGTTAATCTTTTCCTTTTAATAGTAGATATTTTGTTATAAGCCTTTCTCATTCTTATTTTTTTAACAAAGTGAGAAAAAAAACATCTCCAACCATTTGGCATCGTCCTTCCCCATCATTGCCCACTTGGCAAAAGTTCCTCTCCAACACCTGCGCCGAGTCCAAGGCGAAAATGTTCCATGTCACAAGTACATAATGAGTGACAACCTATCCAACTATTATTCAACGTGTATCAAAATTCTCACTCATTTATTCAAAAACTGATTTACACGTGATATATTAAGGAATGATATAAAGTACTGAGTTCATATAATCTTCGTTATTATTAAAAGAAACACGGGTTAGAGTATCTATCATGTCTATAGTGTTAGAAAGTAAAAAAAAAAAAGTGAAAATGTGCAATTTAATATAAGTATTCTTTTATTGGTTAAAAATATTAAATATGAACTACTCTTTATGGCTCATAAGATTCTCTAGCCCATATGCGAGACAGTGGGAGCATGGGTTAAGTGACTAATGACTTCATAATAAGGGGTTGTTTGGATCTTTTTATTTGGAGGAATTGAATTCTACTTCATGAACTAGGTTAGTTGGCTTAGAATGTGACATTCCATCACTTCCAAATTTCACATATAAACCTTTCTCGAATTCACAAGGTGGGAGATAAAATTTGATTATATAAATTATCATGCTATATTTCTAATTTACAAATTATAGCACGCTCTTCAACTCAATCCCCTATAGTAGAAACGCAACACATAAGTATCTTTCTTGTATAACCAATAATAATATACATATATAATCCAAATACAACAATATTAGCTTAATTAATATGTGTCTAAATTATGATTATTAAAAATATATTTAATTTTAAGGATCCAAATGAGACCTAAGTTGGACAGGCTACGATCATACCTGGCTTTAATTTCATAGATAGAGAACTTGTGGATTATGATTTATTACTGGTTCTATAGTTTAATTCTTAGTACCATGGACGTGGAAGTTTTCAGGCTGACAATAGAGTGGAACGTTCTTGATACGCAGAATATGATTGGGTGTTTGGCGCAATCCGGGCCCTACAACAACCTCACGGCACAAGATGGGGTTTGCGATGGTGTTGGCTGCTGCCAGGTTGCGCTCACGGGCAACATGTCTGACTATGACGCAAATTTCGTTGGGCGATACAACACTAGCAACATGAGCACCACAGATGGCGCAGAGTACTGTGGCTTCGCTGTGATGATGGAGGCTGATGCATTCCATTTTCGCACAGCATATCTTAACACGACAGCGTTCTGGAAAGAAAACGCTGGCCGTGTCCCAGTGATCTTGGACTGGGCAGTGGGCAACGAGACCTGTGATACTGCCAAGACAAATGCAACTTCGTACGCTTGTGTTAGCCATAACAGCAAATGCATTGATTCAGTCAATGGTCCAGGCTACCTCTGCAACTGCACTGAAGGCTACCAAGGCAACCCTTACCTTCCTGATGGATGCCAAGGTTCATATTGGAGCATATCTTTGATTGATGCATCCAAGCATTTTGTGTCTCACTTTTCGATCCTCGCACAGCAGATCTCTAAATATGATGCTGTGTATTTGCAGATATTGATGAATGTGTTGTCAACGTTCCACCTCCATGCCCTGGGCATTGCAAGAACACAAACGGGAGTTTCATTTGTCCCGATCAAAAGCCTCCAAGTTCCTATGGCACTGTTGTCCTAGTTCTCGGTAAATCATTCCTCCCCCCCCCCCCCCCCCCCAATGGATTTAGTCCACACATGATTGAATTGGAACAGCAACAATCTGAAAACTACATGCACAGGTCCAAGCATCGGGGTAGTAATTCTGGTCATAGCTATCACCTGCACGTACCTTGTCCTTGAACGGAAGAAGCTGTCCAACATCAAGCAGAAGTATTTCCAACAACATGGCGGGATGATGTTGCTACAAGAGATAAGCCTAAAGCAAGGAGCTGGCTTCTCCATCTTCACAGAAGCAGAGCTCATTGAGGCAACCGACAAGTTTGATGACAAGAACATCCTCGGCCGTGGTGGCCATGGCACCGTCTACAGGGGTTTGCTCAAGGACGGCACTCTCATTGCAGTCAAACGGTGTGTATCGATGACCAGTGAGCAGCAGAAGAAGGAGTTCGGCAAAGAAATGCTCATCCTTTCCCAGATCAACCACAAGAACATTGTCAAGCTGCTGGGCTGCTGCCTTGAAGTAGAGGTTCCGATGCTGGTCTACGAGTTCATCCCCAACGGCACACTGTTTCAGTTCATCCATGGTGACAACAATGGCTCTCGCAACATCCCCTTCTCGACTCGGATGCGCATTGCCCTCGAGTCTGCCCTGGCCTTATCCTACCTTCATTCCTGGGCATCGCCGCCAATTCTTCACGGTGATGTCAAATCTTCCAACATACTTCTGGACGAGAACTACGAGGCAAAGGTGTCAGACTTTGGGGCCTCAATACTAGCACCAGCTGACAAGAGCCAGTTCATGACTCTGGTGCAGGGGACTTGTGGATACCTAGACCCTGAGTACATGCAGACATGCCAGCTGACAGACAAGAGCGACGTCTACAGCTTCGGTGTTGTTCTCCTGGAGCTGCTCACTGGCAGCACGGCGTTCAATCTGGAAGGCCCTGAGAATGAGAGGAGCCTTTCGCTGCGCTTCTTGAACGCCATGAAGGAAGACAGGCTCGTAGACATTGTTGACAGCCGCATCAGGGCTGATAGCGACAATGGCCTGCTCGAGGAGGTCGCGGAGCTTGCGAGGCAATGCCTGGATATGATCGGCGAGAGGAGGCCGGCAATGAGAGATGTCGCCGAGAAGCTGGACCGGCTGATCAAGGTCATGCAGCAGCAGCACCCGTGGGTGCCAGCGCAGCATAACCCGGAAGAGATGGAGAGCCTGCTTGGGGAGTCGTCGGTGCCCAGCTTAGAGATGATCAGCACCGCAAATTTCAGCATGGAGAAGAGGATTGTGCAAGAGTTGCTGGACTCCGGGCGTTAGATTAGGCCGTACGTACAATATCACTGAAAATCCTATTCTCATGTGCTTCCTGGTATTGGAGTGCCAAAATTCATACTGTCAGAACGTGTCTCATTACTGTAGACACGCGGAACACCTCCGGTGCAAAGCCATGCATATTTAGGCTGCGTTCGGTAGCGCTTATAAGCGCTTATTTTTCAGCACTTCAGCAGTATTTTTCTCTCACAAGATTTTAGCACTTCTACAGCACTTCAGCGCTTATCTACAGCACTTCAGCTTCACCGAACAGGGCCTTAGATGGTATACATCGGGGTAGAAATTTTCAACTAAACTGTGTTTCGTACTTTGAGTTTTGAGGGAAAGTTGAGGTGTTCTGATACGTCTGTGCATTGAATTTTGTTCGGTTCATCAGTTGAGGGGCTAGTTGTGGGAATCTTTTGTCAGGTATGGTTTAAATGACTTAGTGAGATGTCAGTGAAATAGAATACGTAGGCCGCGTTTAAATTCAATGCAAATTGTAATTGCAACTAGTCACATCAATGTTGCGGTACATGCATGGAGTATTAAATGTAGACAAAATGTTTGCATGTTTGTACTTTTTGCATGTACATCACGAGACGAATCTTTTAAGTCTACCTAGGCCATGATTGGACAAAAGTTATCAAATACAAACGAACGTGTTACAGTGCAGAATTGCAACTGCAACTGAGATCTAAACGGGGCCGTAATTTGCTGCTGGCCACAAGTATGAATTGTATAATGGGGGTGTTTAGTTCCTCTCCAAAATTCCAAAACTTCTGTCATATCAATTTTACGGCATATGCATGGAATATTAAATGTAGACGAAACTTTTACATATTTACACAGTTTGCCAGTAAATCGCGAGACGAATCTTTTAAGTCTATTTAGACTATAATTGGATACTTATTGCAAAAGATTTCTCGCTGCTATAGTGTCAAAATCTTAAAAAATTTAGGATCTAAACACCCTGAATGTGGGTAGAAGATGTTTTGGAGAGTCAACTAAACTGTACCTGCAGTAATTCATTGACTTGACCCAAGATAGCGGACTGCAAAGTCTAGCATCTAGTGGCGGCGTGGGGTCAGTTTGAGGCTACTCCGCTCTGTGTTTTGTTTTTTTAGCTTCGCTCCATGTTTTTTAACCAAATATATGCAACTCCTGCTCTAACAAAATCAGTAGAGTTGAGAGATCACCTAAAGGGATGGTCACCTTTCTCTCTCCTCATTTCATTGGATCATGAACATGTTGCATGAATCTTAATATAAGATGTACCATTGGATAACCTGTGTTATAACATATGGTTGTGAGAAATACATGTTGTCCCAAACTTGATCTTGCAATTTAGGGTTCATTTTTTGTTGCCATACTCAAGAAAGTGTTCCATGTTTGGGGTTATAAACCAAATCAAAATTGAACCAATCTCAAGACAAATCTTGCAAAATGACAGTTAAAGAACATTAATGATGTCTTTATTGTTAAAAAACAAGAATTTTCGTCACTTTTCCAATTTTTCTTTAGGAGATTGTTTTATAAGGGCAGTCCTAATGGGATATTTATTATGGTTTCTATGTGTATTAATTAGCTTGACAGCTCAGCATTTTACTGATGTGGCAAAGGAATTAATGAGGAAAGAGATCACAAAACATAGAAACGATTTCTTCCTAAAGGAACCGTGTCGACGCTAGCACCGATGCACCAAGAAACGAGGGAAATCGCGTTGGGGAGACTCGAGTAGAGTCCATGGCTTCCGACGGGGATCCTGTGCGCCACCGTTGACGCGGAGGTCACGTGCTCACGCGGTTTCCGCTTTCGCGCGCTGCTCCGCTCCCGCGCCGTCCCCGCTTTGGCGCTCTCTTCCTCCTCCACGCTGTGACCGCAGAGCCACGGGAGGCGACGCGAGGTGCTCCCACCGCGCCGCTCGCCATTTTCTCTAACGCATCTCCTGCTGCATCGCCATTTGCCGTCGACTCGGCCTCCTTCCCTTACGCAGCTCCTGCCTCATCCCGCGCCAGTGCTCCGGCCTCATCCAATCGGCCTCCAAGCTTCCAAGAACAGGACCCAGATCCCCAATCCTTCTGAAATTAGGGAGGTCATGAATCCACTTCAGCCGCCACCGTCAAGTTCCACGAAACGCAGAGAATATTCAGTTAGCTGAACATCTAGTAAGTTCTGAACATCCAGTTAGCTGTCGATTTGTTCTGAATATACAGTTTCAGTAATTTCTGAATGAGAGATGAAGATATTAGATTGATGAGCATTTTTTGGATTGACTGTCATGCCTTATTTGCTGTTTTAGTGTGTTTATTTATTTGTTGCTTATTTGAAACTGCATAAAGAAAGGAGATATGCAACGTGGAAATCTTGAGATAATCTAAGCATCTAATCTGCTATTTTAACAGCAGGTCTTGGAGCATAAACTTGGTGTCTAGAAGCTTATTTCAACTAAAGTTTTCTACTTTCCCTCTGTGGCTATTTATTTACATGTGTAGTTGCGGAATTGTATTGAACTTTAGTCTTCAGACTGCAGAACGCTCTCTGTTTCTTTGCAAGCGGCACACCGATTGCATAAATTTGGTGCCACAGTTGATCTTCTTTTTTATTTGAATGCATTTAAGTTATTCTATGGATGGACAATGCTATAGAAACCATGGGTTGGGAAGTGTAGTTTCTTGTGCGGTATCCAATGTTATAGAAACCACTATGATTTCTTCCATTGGGACTGCCCTAATAGTGGAGGTGGTTTAATGAGATGCATATTAGTGATTACTTTAGACTATTGGACATCTTTAGAACAGTTTTTATAATGGCATCATTTGGAATGAGAACATTTTAATTAATAACGGTTGGATAATTCACATGTAAATTTAGGGTCACTCATATTTTTTTATATAATATCAAATGTGGCCATGTGGGGAATTTAGATTAAGACTAGAGGTGGTTTTTCAGTGATAGCAGCAGGGAGTTTAGATGTAGGGTTGCGGTTAGAATATTTTTATAATAGCATATAGTTGGGTGATTTATTATCGGATACAAAATAGATCTAATGGCAGGATATTATAATTTTTGTGAGAATATCTAAAACTCATCATTTTCTTAGTGTGTTTCATGAAAACTAGTGTGAACTGTGAAGGCTAAGAAAGCAGCCTCAAATGAAAATTTGTAATAGTTAGATACTACAGTCTACAGTAACAATATGAAAACTGCATAAGGTCCACCTCCTCATGCACAGTTTTTGTGCGCCGTGAAAAAACCAAACTTACTTTCCATGGGTCGAGTTTTTTTCTTAAAAAAATTGTGGCCATAGCAGTCAGCCGATCACCTTCTGAAACGACTTCGATTTCCGCGAAGGAAAATCCACAGGCTCGAATTGTAATTCAACAGATTGCTTGGGACAATCCATGAAATTACCCATATCTCAGTTGACACCAGAATCCATACAACAGTAATTAAGTCTTACATAAACACTTATTACATCGCCACACTGGCGGAATCAACAATCAGAGAAGCTTTAGAAGATGCGGAAACGTTTCATCCTTCACGGCCAACTTGAGTGTAGCACGTGACCCTATTCCTCGCCATCGTCTTCCTCGAAGTCGTACTTATTCTCGTCACCTGACAGCAAATTTATCAGTACGATTTGTACTGGCCACGGAGCCCACCTATGCAGCATTTGCTTTGTGGAAAGTGGATGCAAGGCTATACAAGCAGACCTATAGGCTGAGGTTTCCTATGCAGCTGTAATCAATGTTTAATTAGTCAAGTTTTATCACCAGTTAACACCATCATCCCTTTTCCCATCACCACATCTCACTTACCCACACCTCGCTCTCATTCGACAGGCCCAACTCCCTCTCGGGCCTATCTCAGCGGCACACTACCACAACGGGTACACTGCCGGAAAAATATCATCTAGGGGGAGAAGAGAACACTCACTACACTAGTAGAAGCTTCACAGGAAAGGTCCATAGCCAACAGGTTGGCATATGTATCGATCGATCAACCGTACACTCTGCAGATGTTTCACTACCCACAAGATTAGCCATCATAGGTGTTGCGCAAACACCTAGGCAGAATTCCGGGTGCTTGCTTGCCTAGGTCGATGCCACCCTACCACTCAGCCCTGGGATATTACGGATCCTACACCGTTATGCTGAGACTGGGAGACACAGTACCGGGCCCATCTAGTGGTACTGTGCATCTAGAACGGAACGGGAACCCATCGACCGTCTCCGCCCACCCTTATCACCTCTTAACCTAGCAGTAGTGGCACCGTCCTACCAAGTAGTCCAGCCGTCTCCCGCCCATCAGAAGCGAGTGAGTAGAAAAGGATTCCCATGAACCTGAAATTAGTCCGTCCTAGGTTTGACCAAGCAGGCATCTCCACTTAGGGGATACTCTCCCCGTGCCATCGCAGCACCTCCGTCCACGGGCTTCAAACCACCAAGGCTATCCCACCCGGGACCTCCTCAACAACTTTACCCGCCACAGGTATCTCGCTTGGGGATGCCCAGGTTGCACCCCCGGCACGACTTGCCCCATGGGCTTGTCTCACATCCCACTTGGTCGACATCAACCCTTACCACGCACCCAAGACGCACGCAGCACTCTCTCCCAATGGTTATAATCAGTTATACACCGTCCCAATTCCACCACATAGCATATAGCAAGTAGTAAGTAGTGGAAGAGTAACAGTAAATTAAGCAGCAGCTAACCTAGCAGCGGACAGCAGGGTAAAGTCTTATCAAGGCAGGGAATTCAAATATACTACCATACAACCAATCCATACATAATCATAAAGCAATAGCAACAATGTCATTTGCAATGCGTAAATAGGATCTAAGGATTTGGTGGGACGTGGCACCTTTGTAGTCGTCTCCTAGCTCCTGAAAGTACTCGTGGTCGTCTTCCTTAGTCAGATCCTCCTCCGGCTCTGAAATCGAACACGAAATAGTCGCGTCAGCGACTCTTATAGAGTATTTCAGAAAAATCCAATAAAATAAAGAGCCAAATGCACACAAACATAGTCTTAGATTGTAGATCTCATTTTTCTGAGAATTTTGATATATGGTGCGTAATTTTTGGACATCGTATGAATAAGTTATGAATTTCCGAAGATTATCCTATTTTCTGAAAATGGAAAATGGTCTATTAATCAGGGGCAGCTCAGGATTGGTCCACGTGGCGCGCGGGTCCAGTAGTGCGGCAAGTGGCGCCTCATCAGAACACAAACCCGAAGGTCGCCCACCAGGTGTTCGATGCTGGTTCCCAGAGAGTCGCCGGCGTCGGCGTAGCTCGGTGGTTGGTCGGGCGAGCTCGACGTTGGTCGGGGGGCGTCGGCGTAGCTCGACGGTGGTCGGGGGTGGTTCTCAGAGGTCGGGGGGCGTCGGCGTAGCTCGGCGGAGCTCGGCGTAGCTCGGCGGAGCTCGGCGGTGGTCGGGGGTAGCTCGGCGGAGCTCGGCGTAGCTCGACGGAGCTCGGCGTAGCTCGGCGGAGCTCGGCGGGGCTCGGGCGAATCGAAAATTCGGGGCGCCGAGGGTGCCGCTCTCCCGAGCTCTCCCGGGGAGGCTCGGGCGAATCGGAGATTTGGTGCTAGCAGGGTTCCAGGGCGTCTGTTCAAGGCGGCGGTGTCTCTCCGGTGCGGCGGACGATGACAGGGCGGTGATGACCATATTTCAGCAAGACAGGGCTCGGCTTTCCCCAATTGGCGTGCTCAGGCAGTCGTCCGACCAGATGGTGGCGGGTTAGAGTCGTGGTATGGCCTCCTTCTCTCCCTCGGCATATGGCGGTTCTCCGACGAAGTGGAGGCGCACGTAGCCAAGGCGACAGACATGATTCGGGGTTCGGCTATCTAGAGGCGGTGACGAGGCAGACTTGGCGAACCTCGTCGGCCTTTTTCCGCAGAGCGAGGCGATCGGGGGTACTCGGAACGGATTTTAGGCGAGGCGGAACGTGTCGGCGGCGATCACGTTTCCCCGAGAACGCACCTCTCGGTGTTCCGGGCTATGGAAGTTCGATCTTCCGCAACTAAGCTTGTCCGAGGTGGTCGGTGAGTTGGTGGTCACGCTAGCGGGTCGCGGTATTGAGATGCTCCAGTCATCGGCGGCGATGTCGCCGCGACTGGGAGGTTCCGGCGGGGCTAAGGAGGTCTTCTAGGAGATGTATACGCCTCCAGGGTCTATGGCGATGGCATACCAACTACCAATTTTGGCTACCGAGATTCCCAAGGTGCTCGGTTGTGGCGGCGGCGTGTCGCCGACGACGACGGAAGGCGGCAACGCGGCTACGACCAAGTATTGGTTCAATCGAATGCGGTCTTGTCAAATTGGTGAGGCCAGAGAAGCATACAACACTCTGATGGCGAACTTTAGCCATGGCATGACCTTCTTTTGGCGACGGCTCGCGGCGGCGCTCCGGTAAGGTCGCGGCGCACGCGGCCAAGGCGATTCAGGCTTCCCCTAGCGTTTAGATCCGCGTAGCTAGCTTAAGGGGTCGTGGCGGTGCTCCACGACGCTCTAACCTATACGGGTGCTAGTCGGATTGCTCGGAACGGGTGATTCGGCGTCGGAACGCGTCGGTGGTGAGCGCGCTCCGCCGAGAACGCGTCGTGCTGCGTTCTCGGTCTAGCAAGCTTGTAGTCCGGGGGTTTCAGCCGGTCGCATGAGTGCATGGTGCAGGTGATCTTCCTGAGCCGGTAAAGGCTCGTGCCTGTGCGTCCCGTGGGCGGAACGCCATGGCAAAAGCAGGGCGAGGTTCGGACATAGCGTGCGGTGGCTCACCGTGGTGTCGGTGAAGCTAGGATGGCGATGCAGTGGCGAGTCGGAACCGTGCAGAGCGATCGCAGTGCCGTGCCGAACCACGACGGGGCTCCGGCTTCTCCTTCGTGTCCGGCTCGGCGTGCTCCGCGGCGGCGGCGCTCCGGCAGCTCCTCCTCCTCTGCTCCGTCCTTCTCCCTCTCTCTCGGCTATGCGGTGGGGTGCGGTGGCTTGTGGAGCCGCAGCGTGGCGGCTGCGAGTGGGAATGGGCTAGGGCTCCTCGGGTGCGCCAATTTATAGGCGAGCTTGGCAGGTTCCCATGGCGGACGGCCGCGATTGATCTCGGTAGATCAAAGGGCTACGGGCGCTCGATGCTAGGGCTTCAGGGTGCACGCGGGCTCGCTTGGCGGCCAAGAAAGAAGGGGACAGGAGGGGGACAGCTCTGCGGGGCGTGGTGCTGTCGGCCGTGGGTCCGGGGTCACGCCATTCGCGTGACACCCCCGGCAGGCGCGTCGCCTTCGTGAGGAAGAGAAACAGTGAAAGGGGAAGGCGGCTGACATGCGGGCCCGGATTGGCAGCGAGCGCGAGCGCGTGTGTGCCGGTCGCGCGCGCGCTGCCGAGCCGCAACGTGGGCCGCGCGCGGGTGAGGTGAGGAGAAGAAGGCCGGGCTGGCTTGGACTGGCTTAGCAGACCGGCTGGCCGAATGGCTGGCCTAACTCTCTTTCTCCTTTTCTATTTTCATTTTAGTGTATATATACATATATTGCCCATTTTAAATATTGAGTAAATACAAACATAAATTGCAATAAATCCCAAATGTGATGCATAAGTTATTATTCTATGTGAATGGAATTAAAATGCAAACTACACTCATTTATTTACCAAATTCATAATGAAACATATATGCTTGCACAAGAAAAATGGGTTTTCACAATAAATAAATGAAAAATTTTAATTGGTTGGGATTTTTAGGTTGTGTGGATTTTTAGGGTTGTTACACCTTCACGTACTTGATCCATGAAAAGAAGTTAGCCAAGAAAAAAAACGCAAGGTGCTTCGTATTTTTCCTGAGCTAAAAGTTTTTCTATGGATTTTCCAAGATTAAACTTGATTTTAGAATTTTAAATCTCATATTTTTTTCAAAAATATTTGGGTAGAATTTGAATAATTATTTCTGTAATTTTTTTGGTAAAGTCTATTTAACCCTGAACTATCAACATAGTTTGATTTATCTTTTTCTTGTTTTTTTTTACAACATTTATGTTTTTCTCGTTGATGTGGCCACAAGAGCAAAGAGATCTTAGAAGAATTTTGTTTCCAAATAATGGTGCGTGGCCAGTGGCCCGAAGCTCCTACTGGGCGGCCCAACACGATCATCTTTCGCTTCCGCAGGCCCACTATGACTCCGAGCCTCCCATGGAGGCCGCCAGGTGCCCAGGGTGGTACGGTATCCATCGGTCGGCGATGGTCATGGTCCCGAATCCCCGATTCCCGACGGCGACGTGCACGGCAGCACAGGACGTGCCGAAGACCTTCGAGGGCAAGCCGCTCGACTTGCAATGGCCATGCGTCAGCGCATGGACGCGAAATCGGGGTTCGGAGGATATGAGATCACGTGCGCGGGCTCGGCGTCCGGAGGTGATGACTGGCCGGACGCGGGGTGACAACCGCGGTGGCGACAACAGGTGGCGGCGACGGAGAGCATGAGGTTTGGATCTTTCTACTCCCCCAGATCTACCGTGCATGTAGCACGGATACGGATACGCGTATCGGTATCGAAAGGATACGGATAATTTTTTAAAAAATCCGATACGCGGATACGTTTAATATTTTAAAAATAAAATAAAAATAAAAAATAAAAACAATACAGGTAAAAATTTAAAACTGAGAAGTGAGAACAATAAAACATCACAATGAACAACTTAAGAGTAGTAGTAGTACTATTATTACATAACAGTAGGTATAAAGTCTCAAATACTAGCACTAGCAGTAGCACTTTCACTAGCACCGCTCATATTTGGAGATGTCATCTACTGCATAGAAGCAATCAAGCAAGAACTCACTAACTGTGATAGATCGAGAACAAGGAGAGAGAAACATAGGAGATCGAGAAGAAGGGGAACTCACGCCAAGCACTCGAGCAGGCCACTGGGCGGAACCTCGTCCAGCCGGCGAGCAGTGGCGAAGGTGAGTACTTGCGCCTGGCGGAACCTCGTCGCCGGCGAGCGGAGGCAGAGCAGGGGCGCCGGTGGCCAGCGGCGCCGTGCGTGGGATGCGCCGTCGCCGCGCGTTGCGGCGCGGGTCATGCGAGCCGCGGGCGTACGAGTGCGGCGCTGGGAAGCATCGGGTCGATAGGGCATCGGGCTGTTAATTGGGCTGGGCCGTATCCTACCAGGCGATACCTATCTGGCCCACGTATCCAATATTTTCGAAAATAATTAAATTACTCATACTTGGCCGATACGTATCCTGGTCGTATCCGAGACTATCCGTGCCCGATCCGTATCGATACGCCCCTTCCTAGGAGTATATCCGTGCAACATAGCTGCAGATTTGCTCCCTATATTTACGAAAAAACATTCCCAAGTCACCAAAACTACGGGTTGGACTGTGCTAGTGCTACCAGTCGGTGTTTGTGGGCGGATGGGGTTGGGGATTAGGATTAGGAAAAGTAGCGGGTCGAATGGTTCCTACCTTGATTGAGATAAGTACTGTAGCGTCACGCCGTGACTTCTGTACTTTTGGACCTAACAGCCAATTCAAACCACCTCTCTGGATCGAAGTGGACACGTAATATGAATTAGTTCCGTTGTAGACTTAGTACAAGTATAGATGTGGCATTACACCTGCAGCAGGCCTTTGTTTTATGATGAAAACTTGGACAGCAACATCCTAGCAACACAACTCGTGTACCTACATGCATGGCTGTTGCACATCTGCAACCTTTTGATCTTTGTAAATTTTGTACTGAACTCCTAGTTGAGGAACCTCTTGTCCGATCAAAATAAATTTATGAAAATTGAATAGTATTTTGGGAGAGACCATTTGACTTCATCGGACTTCATGTTACAGCTTGTCTGTATATAGGCTAGAGGTTGAACATGTGTGACATGCATATTATTTTTGGCCTCTGCACCAGTTAGGGATGGATATACCACACACTTTCTGATCGCAATCAAACGGTGCGTTACAATGACCAGTGAGCAGCAAAAGGAGGAGCTCAGCAAAGAGATGTTAATCCTTTCCCAGATCAACCATAAGAATGTCGTTAAGCTACTGGGCTGTTGCCTCGAGGTAGAGGTTCCAATGCTAGTCTATGAGTTCATCCCCAACGGCACACTATTTCAGTTCATCCATGGTAGCAATGGCTGCCACAACATCCCCTTCTCGATTCGCTTATGCATTGCCCTCGAGTCTGCTGCAGCCTTAGCTTACCTACATTCATGGGCTTCACCTCCAATTCTTCATGGTGATGTCAAATCATCCAATATACTCCTTGACGAGAACTATGCAGCTAAGGTATCAGACTTTGGGGCCTCGGTACTGGCACCGACTGATGAGTCTCAGTTTGCCACACTTGTGCAAGGGACTTGCCGTTACTTAGACCCTGAGTATATGCAGACGTGCCAGCTGACGGATAAGAGTGATGTTTATAGTTTCGGGGTTGTTCTCCTGGAGCTTCTCACTGGCAAGAAGCCATTCAACCTTAATGGGCCTGAAGACGAGAGGAGCCTTTCACTACGCTTCTTGTGTGCTATGAAGGAAGGCATTCTCATGGGCGTCATTGACAACCGCATCAAGGATGAGACCGACATGGGGTTGCTCGAGGAGGTTGCGGAGCTTGCGAGTCAGTGCCTAGAGATGGTCGGCGAGAGGCGATCAGCAATGAGAGATGTGGCCGATAAGCTGGACAGGCTCAGCACATTGCAAAATCCTGAAGAGATGGAGAGCCTCCTCGAGGAGTCGTCGATGGTCAGTTTTGAGATGATAGGCACAGGAAATTTCAGCATGGAGAAGAGGATTGTGCAAGGGCTGCTGGAGTCTGGGCGTTAGGCTTATCGGTTGTCAAACCTTCATTCCACACGCATGTTCATAGTGATGGCCTTGTGTGTGTACATCCGTTTGTTCGTTTCAGCGTAATATATATACACACATATACATACATACTCCATAACTACATTTCTTTGGGAGAACTTATTACCTAATTTACTTGAGTTAATGGAAACGATTTTTTACGTTTGCGGGGAAAGTTCTGTCATGACTGTGGAAAGTTTAATTTCTCTTTTGTGACCTCTTTCTATCACTCGCCATTTTCAGTATTTTTATTAAAATTAAACTCGTCCTTTTCAGTCTTCGGTGAAATATGAATGCTGGACATCACGAGATGTGGAGTTGTAGACTGAAGGTGACGGTGGGCCATAAATCTGTATGATCGACTCTATTCTGCAGGACCAATAGATGTGGAGTTGTAGACTAATGGTGCTGCAGCGCCACTGGTTGTGCTGTGCTTGCTATGTTGGGCTGGTACCTCTCCAAGAAAAAAAAAAATCTTTAGTTAGTCCACAGTACTTGTCTGGCCCATGAGCCCATCATGACATCTGACTCCCAGTTTCTGGTTCATCACCGTTTTATGCAAACTGAATTTCCGTTTGGCGTTTGGTTTGCAAAAGTGTAGGCAAATCCTTGCTGCTGGTGTTTGCCGCTAGTGTTTCAACACACCATTCTTGCTGACACGGATACATGGTGCAAAATTCCTTCTCTGCCTCTTTGCCCACCTTCGGCTAGACTCCGGAAGCGGCATGGATTTGGCCAAAGCTGAGAAGAAAAAAAAAATGCCTATCAAGTTTGATGAAAAATTCATGAGCAAAGTGGATGTCTTTTCCCAATATAGGAAAAACCATCTGTGGGTAGAAAATATTCTCACCTCTACGGCGCAAGTTCCCCAAGTTCACTGATATGATTTTTTTTTTTTACTTTACTAGTTCATGAGCCCAATTACCTATTAATCTATATTCTCCGTTTCAAATATAATATAGATTTTAGTAAGTCATCTGATATAAAACTATTCTTAATTTAATCAAATTTATAGAAGTGAATAATAACATTTGGACATTACTACCGTATGTATCCGCACGCGGAGTCGAAAGTGCCTTTACGCCTGCCTCCTCCCCCGCCCCATCCCTTCCCTTCCTTATCTTCTTTCTCCTCCCCACCCCTGCACTCTCGCCTCGCATGTTCACATCTTCCCTGCCTCTGGCACCCCCAACCGCCCCCTTCCCCTCCCTCTCCCCTCTCCCCTTCCTCATCCCATTCGGCACCGGATCTAGCGACCACCCATGACTTCAGTGAGTGCCCCACCTCCACCACCTCCCACCGCCGCCGATAGTTGGGTCTTGTCGAATCTCCGCAAGAGCGGGCGTGGAGCTCGTGCAAGACCCTATTGTCGGCAGTAACCTCCTCCTCCCCCCTCCCCCCCTCCCCGTCTCCCACGCGGCCATGACGCCCCTGTTTCAACCTGGCCCGGTCGCTAGCTCCCCTAAACCACCCCCCAGTCATCCCCACCGATTAGTCGACCTTCCTCCTTCCGACCGGTCCCTTCTAAACCCGCCAGATTTGGGGAAGAAGGGGGTGTGCCCGAAATTGAATGGCGCATGACAAAGTCGGGGAAGAAGAGGGTGGCACATGGAACAAGGGAGAAGAAGAAGAAGAAGAAGAAGCAGCAGCAGCAGAAGCAGCAGCATGTGCAATCGGAGGGCTGGGACAAGGACGAGCGCGGATCAACGGTAAACGCGTTCTATGATATCAAATAAGCGCTACTAGATAAATTATGAAATGTATTTCTATAATTTTACCCAATTGATATTGTTAATATTCTTCTCTAATTTTTTTTGTTAAATTTAGAACGGTTTAACTTATAGTTTAAAATCTCTTACATTTCAAGACTACTAGTATAGCCCAATTTTGCATTTTTTATTTATTACTACATTATAGTACACAGTTTTAATGTACCAAGGCGTCGGTCACCTAGCCCGCAGCGCAGTCACTCGTTTCCTAGCCGGTTTGATCCTTACTGCCTGCGCCGTTGGTGACTTGGTGCTGCGCAGCGTAGGCTCCCACTCGCCCGCGGCGCCCACCATTCCGTTCCCACCGCTCACCGCCCCCCACGCCGGAGAAACGGAATCGAATCGACCCGACGAGCCGGACGGGTAAATCCTGCCGCCTCATCCCCACCGCTGGTCCTGGTCGTTTGGCTGCCTGCCCGCGCCGCGCCGCGCAGACGCTGACGCCCCGCCCCGCCCCGCCCCGCCCCCAGTGCGGCAGGCCGCGCCGCAAAAGGCAGCAGCCAGCAGCACCGAAAAGCCCCTTTCCCCCTCGGCCGCATCCCACATCATGACGACGGCGACGCCGACCCATCGCTGCGGCACTAGCGCCAGCGCCAGTGCTGCTCGCGCAGTCAGTAACGCGCTGACGAGCGGCCCACCACGGCCACCGAGACCGACCCGGCCACACTCCACTGCCCGTCCGTCCACTCCCGCCCCCGCAGGCAGCAGCCACAGCCGCAGCCCCGCCTGCTTGCTTCTCCGACTTGTGCACCCCCACCGCGCGCCACCTTTGGCTTTCGCTTTCCCTTTTGGCGCCCCCCCGCATCGCACTCTCTTATCTTGCTTGCTTGGGCGATTTGGACTGGACGGACGGGGTCGACGAGAAAAGCGAAGCAGGCAGGCAGGCAGGCGGGCGGGGGAGAGAAAGAGAAGAATCGCACCGGGCCGTGCCTGCCGCCGATGGGTGTGTAGGAGTAGGAGCTGTGTAGCTCTTTGACCTCACCGCCTGCTGGGCATCAGCGAGGAGGAGGAGATGACGACTTCCCGGAAGCGGGCAGCGAGGCGGGGAGGGTGCGGGTGCTGGGCCGCCGTCGCACGGGGCCTCCGCGGGGCGTGCTTCCGGCCGGCGGCGCCGGCAGACGGTGACGGCGGCGGCGGCGGCGGCTCTGCCAAGGGCAGCCACGTTCACGACGCAGGTGGCGGATTCTTGTCTTGTTCTTTTCTCCTTTTTTTTTTCTTTCTTTCCCCTATATGTCTGTTTTCAGTTGGTTGGTTGGTGGATGGTGATCGTTTGTTCGGTTTGAGAAAGATTTGTTCCTGCCTGCTTGTTCGTTAGTGGCAAAGAGTTGGCTTGGCTATTCGCGTGGTGTTGTGATATATGATTGATGATTTGATACGCTGATCATATATGGCAACCGGAAACTCTTCGGGCATGCTTTGGTTCTTTTCCATGTTCTTCTGTCCCCAGCATTCCTTGATTGTTTTTTTGATCAGAAAGCACTCCTCGATTGTATTCATTGGAGTTTATTCCTTGATTGTATTCATCGGAGTTTATCATGGATTTGATCGTAGCTAAAGAGCAATGATTAGATTGGCATGCGATGGTTAGGAGGTAAATTAAGGGTCAAACTTCAGCCGTTGAACCTTTTCTTCCTCCAACTTCAGCGGATGAACTGAAACTCTTGGCTATTGGTCGATCAACTTTTCAACTAGACATTCTTGCTGATTAGCTGATTAGAGCGGACTAATACAGCATTAGGTGGTGCATTCAACGTTGTCTGTTTCTCCTATGCTAGATTACTTGGCATGAATTCCAAAAACAACCTGCGCTGTATTCATGAGTTTTCGCATAACTATTTGAATGCTATATGCTCATCAATAAGAGGTAGAGGCGTGTGTTAATCTGATTTGTATGAAAATCCCCTTCCCGTCTGCCAATAGTCTGTGCTCCTTATCTTTCGATCCAATTAGCTTTATGTAATTCATTGTGGCACATTTCAATTGGGAAGTGAGATTTCTAATCATACGGAAACAATTGAAGCTGACGTGGTAAAAGCTTCAAGAAAGTCTACAATTCATTGGTTCCAGGAAACAATTACATCTGACTGTGTTGCTTGCTGCTGTTATGTTATCATATTGCCTGAAAGTGACACCTCCACAAATGATTAACCTGGATAACATAACAAAGCATGATCATGATACTTCAAGTCAACTGGATAGGTTTGATCCTGTATTAAAAGCTGGGGATGACTATGCAAGTACATAATACTTTGGGTCAATGCCTATCGCTTTGTCTAACCATTTTGGATATGTGGGAGCCTGAGAGTGAGGTTTTGGGCTTTTGGCTTTGGCAAATAATTCTATATTATCTTAGTACTTGCTGTAGGTAAAATTTCATTTTCTGTGTGATGTGCTCAAGGACCTTTGTTTTCTTTGTAGCAGCAGAGACAAGATATCTGAATGCTAGCAGTCGGGAGCTTGTTGATCATTTTCAGACAAAGCGTGATGGTGAAAATGGTGTTGATGCATCAATTGAAAAGAGAACACCACCCAAGCTACTTCAGTTTACCTTTCAAGAGTTGAAATCTGCCACCCTTAACTTCAGGCCAGACAGTATACTTGGGGAGGGTGGGTTCGGTTATGTCTTCAAGGGGTGGATTGAGCCGAACAGCACTGCTCCTGCAAAACCTGGCACAGGGGTTACTGTGGCAGTCAAAAGTTTGAAGCCAGATGCACTTCAAGGTCATAGAGAATGGGTGGTAGGTATTGTATGACATTTTCTTTTTGAATGGAGTATTGTAGCTATGGTTTTAAAAATAATCACATTTTCAGGCAGAAGTTGACTTTCTGGGACAGTTGCACCATAAGCACCTAGTTAAGCTGATTGGATATTGTATTGAGGATGATCAAAGGTTGCTTGTATATGAATTCATGGCACGAGGAAGTCTTGAAAACCATCTTTTCAGAAGTAAGCAATCACATGAGAGTTAATGCTTTAAGTTGAGTGGATTTAGTGTCTTTACTGCGCATTTTTTTCACTTCCCTTTTTTGTTTCCTGACCCCCCCCCCCCCCCCCCCCCCCCCCCCCCTCTTTGCTTTCCTCTTTCCTTTTGTTGTAACTTTGAGACCCTTGTTTTAATAAAATCACAGTAGGGCCTTGCCCCTCCTGTTTACCCTGAAAAAATTTTGTTTCCCCACTTAGGCCTAACAAGTTGTTTGCTTCACTGATATGTCCTTTTGCATTTTTTTTTCTGAGCAACCTTTTTTTTTCCCTCTGCGACTCTGTGACATCAGAGACCTGAGAATTTTAGCCTGCCCTTATTATATTAAGTTTGACCTGTTCCAATTACACCTATTCATAGTTAATAGATGAATGATTTCCACACAAAAAAGTTAGAATAGTACTGTAGTCAGCAAGGAAGATTGGTTTTAACTCATGCCCGCGTAACCATTATTTTTGGGAAAAACTATTACTAGCTTTTCCACGAAGTGCCTAATCTTGTTGACTTTCCTTGTCAATCATACTCTTTCTGTCTTCTCATTCTTATGATCCTGTCATCTTACTTTGTTTAATCTTTGTAGGGGCTCTTCCCCTACCTTGGTCCAACAGAATGAAGATTGCTCTAGGTGCCGCGAAAGGACTAGCCTTCCTGCATGGAGGTCCCAAACCTGTTATTTACAGGGATTTTAAGACATCGAATGTTCTTCTTGATGCGGTACTTATTGTTGAATCTGTTTCATATCGTGCTTAGACAATGCATGCTACCTTGTTAATTGTGGTGATTTTACTTCTGTAGGAGTACAATGCAAAACTATCTGATTTCGGTTTAGCAAAAGCTGGTCCTCAGGGTGATAAAACTCATGTATCTACTCGGGTTGTAGGTACCTATGGTTATGCTGCACCAGAGTATGTAATGACAGGTATCAGGGATAAACTTTTGACTTCAGTAGCTACCTAGCAGAATTTCTGTAGCTTGTTGGTTCTTTACAATGTTTCTCTGAGCTTGAATCTGTTCTCGTGTTCACTCCATATTGGATGCTAAATTGGCTTAACATTTTTTCTCCAAAGACATAAAACTAGGGTGCCATTCTTCCTTTAGAGTTTCCAACCAACTATAGTTCAAAGTTTCTTCTTTCGAGCGAAACCGTATTTTGCTTTTTATTAATACATAAATACCGAATCTTCTTGGTAATAGAACTAATGTTATGTATGATTACTTCTGTACTCCAAATTTCCTTCCATACTCTTGTCCCAATTTGGTTGACTAACCATAATCTCAGATATTGCACATACTTCTATACTAATGCATGTGACCGTAGCTTCTATATGTATCCCGTAGTATTATTTGCACAGGATTTGTATGCCCTACTTGATGAAAGCTGAAAAAATAACAAAAGGTAGTTGGTATGTTAAGTTTTGTTACTCATGTCATGCATACTTTTCAGGGCACTTGACATCTAAGAGTGATGTCTATAGCTTTGGAGTTGTGCTGCTCGAGATGTTAACTGGGAGAAGATCAATGGACAAGAAGCGACCTACAGGGGAGCAGAACCTGGTTGCATGGGCGAGGCCCTACCTAAATGATCGGCGAAGGCTCTATCAGCTCGTAGATCCTCGCTTGGGGCTGAACTACTCTGTCAAAGGGGTGCAAAAGGTTGCTCAGATCTGCCACTATTGCCTTACCCGTGATAGTAAGTCTCGTCCGTCGATGGATGAAGTTGTGAAGCAACTCACACCATTACAAGATCTAAATGACATGGCATCTGCATCGCCAAGGCCCCGCTCAACTCAGCGCGGTGAGTAGCACATGAACAAAAAGCGCTCTGTTACCAGTTTATTATCATAGTGCAATTCTGGAAGAGTCATCCAATATGACTGATGAAGCTCGCTGATTCTAAAAAGAATTGAACCTCACTGCAATTTACTTTGTATAACAGGAAAGGTGCATCGATGACGGCCGGCTCCTAAGAAGAGCGGTGTGCTTCTGGTTGCTGGATGCTCTGGTTTGGTTTAATTGTACAGCGAAATTAGCTTTGATGTTGACTGCCGATACCTGGAGATGTGAGACCGCCAGATGTCTCGCTCAGGTCGATCACACTCCTTTTGGCTGCTTGCCAAAGCGAGATAACGGTGTACTATCTGGTTGCAACATGTAATAATTATTATATATAATGATCATTTTAAAGTTCTGACGAGGGCACAGCAGATAATGGCTGGTGTACACCCAGTTTAGTAAATCTTAATGGTGTCTGAAGTCTGATGTTTGGCTGAGGATGAGTTGATGGTGTGCAGCTGGTCGCAATTTTTTCAGGGGAAAAGGTGCAGGTGTTACATTATGATTATACATTTGCTCCGTTTCCACAGTCCTTGGTTTCATTTTACATTGTAACAACCTTGCTGCACCCAATACCTAGGAATTCAAGCCCGGGGACACGTCATGCTAAACCAACAACCCAAGCCGTGACAGAATCCGCAGCTGATCTCCCGAGCAAAACCTGAAAGCAATAGGAGTAAACAAGGAACTGATCCTACAGCTGTCATGCACCATCAACCTTTGAAAGTTTTGAATCCTGTGACTCCTGCGGTCCCCTGCGCTGCGCGGAGCATCTCGTCGCTCGTCTATACATTGCTGAATTCGGTTGGGCGGCATTTCATATCATATCCATGCAGCATTTAGCCAGGATAATGCTAGGGAACGCGCATCACTGCTGCGCCCTCACGGGGACGCGCCACGCATCGGCCGCTGTCGTCGTCCGCACATGGAAACAGAAACCAAACGATGCCCGGCCGCTGCTCAAGTGCTCATGCTCACCGCCGAGACCGAGACTAGAAGAAAAGACGGTCGATAAAAAGGGCACGCGCCGGAAGGCTCCAAAGCCGCGGCAGGGCGGCAGGGTCACGGGCGCGCGCGCTCCCGCCGTCCCCGAAGAGGACAACCACGTCAGTCTCCCACGATACCGTGCTGCCTGGCTTGCGAAGTCTCGAGCCCCGGTCCCCGCGCTATCGCCTCGCCATCGCCATGTTCCCTCGTCCGAGCAAAGCACGGAAGCACGGCCGGCGCCCGGCGACTGGAAGCGGACGCTTCTGCGCCACTGCCGGCCCGTGAGGCCCCGGGCCGTTGGCGGGTTGCGCGCGCGTCCTCGCCAGGTGCCGCGCGCCCCGTGCATGCTGCGCGGCAAGCACGTGGCACGGTTGCACGCTTTTTTTTTTTAACTTGGCAGGCAGAAACACATGGCAATGAAGGTGGAATTAGGAGGACGCGCGACCACGAATCCATGATTTTTAGTGTTGATAAATCGTGCATTCAGGTTGGAACCTGTGAGTGAGATTGCCATCGCGTGCACCACAAACTTCACTTGCCCGAGCCAGCTCCTCTATAAAAGCAGCAAGACGTGTGCACTGCCCGTCACGGCCATCGTCGCTGTGTCGAGCCGGCGCAATGGCAACCTCAACCTCAGTTCCCGTCCTCCTGCTCCTCCTCGCCGCCGCCGGCCACCTGCTCCCCAGCTCGCTGGCGTGGAGCAGGAGCAACTGTCCCCCGACCGCGCCCGGCGGCAGTGGTGGGCACGGCCACCCGTCGTACCCGGCGCCCGGCACTGGCTCTCCGCCGTGGCCTTCCCCCGGCTCCGGTTCCGGCGGTGGCGGCGGCGGCGGACACAGCCCGCCCCACCATGGCAAGCCCCCCAAGCACCACCATGGCCCCCCGTCCAACTGCCCGCCGTGCAACCCGCCGTTCGTGCCTCCGACGCCTCGCCCGTCGCCGCCCTACGCGCCACCGTACGTCCCGCCGACGCCTCGCCCGTCGCCGCCCTACGTGCCACCGTACGTCCCGCCGACGCCTCGCCCGTCGCCGCCTTATCTGCCACCCTACGTCCCGCCGACGCCTCGCCCGTCGCCGCCGCCCTACGTGCCGCCGTACGTGCCGCCGTCGCCGCCCTACGTGCCACCGACACCGCCCTACGTGCCGCCGTACGTTCCACCGACGCCGCCCTACGTGCCGCCGACGCCGCCGTACGTTCCACCGACGCCGCCGTACGTGCCACCACCGACGCCGCCGGCGGTGCGGACGTGCCCGATCGACGCGCTGAAGCTGAACGCGTGCGTGGACGTGCTGAGCGGGCTGATCCACCTGGTGATCGGGCAGGAGGCGAGGGCCAAGTGCTGCCCGCTGGTGCAGGGGGTGGCGGACCTGGACGCGGCGCTGTGCCTCTGCACCACCATCCGCGCGCGCCTGCTCAACATCAACATCTACCTCCCCGTCGCGCTCAACCTGCTCATCACCTGCGGCAAGCACGCGCCCTCGGGTTTCCAGTGCCCGCCGCTCTACGACTGATCGATGAGCCAGCCAGCCGATCGAGGGAGATCACCGGCCAATACTTGGGCATGGCGCTTCCTATTACCATGATGTGATGGCATCTTGCGCAAGCTAGCTATTAGCAGCATGTCTACTGTTTGTGTCGTAATTTCTTTCTTGCTCTCGAGAGTATATATGCCTAATGCATTGCTTGTCGTCAGGACTCTGGATCGGAAAGTTTTCGGTCTCCTTAGCGTGTAGCTTGCTTGCTTAATCAGTCGATGTATCATCTGTTGCGGTTAACATGTGGGTGTAGCACCCTTGCCCATTCGCATCATGTAGTTGTGAAGTTGGTCATGTTGTTTAAGGGCGCGTTTAGTTCCCAATTTTTCTTAGAAAAGCTACTGTCCCACTTTCGTTGTTATTTGATAAATATTGTCCAACTATGTATTAACTAGGTTCAAAAAGATTCATCTCACAAATTACAAACAAACTGTGTAATTAGTTGATTTTTTTATCTATATTTAATGTTCTAAGCATACGTCAAAAGATTCGATGTGATGGGTACTTTGAAAAAATTTTGGGAACTAAATAATGCCTAAGTGACACATGTGAAGTTATGGTCAGATGGATTTAGTAGTACCTTTGAAATTATAGGAGGATAAGGATGTCATTTCAAATGTAGTACCTCCAGGTAATCTCTTTTACATGATGAAAGAATCAAGATGCCCGCGCCAAGGCCCATTTTAATTTTTTCCAATACCATTAAATCCTATCGTTTAGCCCATTGTACCCCTAGTGACTAAAAGTAATTATGTTTTCTACTATACAAAAGCTTTACTCTAGAATTGTATAATTCTAGGACAAAGGCATGAAATGAATTGGTCAAACATAAATGCAAAAAGTAAATAGAGTAAGGAACACGATAATGTTTTCTCGAGATATCATATAGTTGGCACTCCCAACTAGTCCTTATTGCAGCACTAGCGCAAGGGTATTGCTCTCCTTGATCCATGCTAGGATAACGCTCCCCTTTGATCCCACGAGCCGATTCTTCACCACTCCAGCACGATAAATCACCCACAACCACTCACAAAATAAGATGGGTCATTCACAAGCTCTGGTGGATAATCATCAAGCTCCCAATTATAGCCAAACCATCTAAGTGATGCTGATCACCAAGAGTAACAAGCACAAACTCTCACTTGATCCATACTAGACTAATGAGAAAGGTGGATGCACACATGCTACTACCTATGCACCAATGAGGCCTTTGACCTTGGATTATTAAATCTCAGCAACCTCAATAGTCTCTTGCTCTCCCTTGCACACCAATGTATTTTCTCAGCTGAACAAATATGTAAGAGAGCTAGTATGGACGAGGAGAAGCATAAATACCTCCACTTAAAAAACTAGTCGTTGGAACTAATCCCTGCTTCCTGCGTTAACTTTCGACCCGGACACACGATTACTTTGGACTATTGCGCCGACGTCAAAATCTCAGCGCTATATCAGAGAGAGTAGTTGGAGGTCCGGACGCTCGCCATGGTTCGGACCCTCTCCTTTGGACGCGTCTGGACTCTCAAAAACCTCTCTGGTCTCTTTTGTATGCCTCCGGACGTGTGACACTATTGGTCCTGTTGTGTACTATATATTCACTGCGTCCAGAGCACCAGAACCTAGAGTTAGCAACACGACCGAGGGACATTGGTCCGGATGCTCAAACCCTGAGCGTCTAAAGGTCTCCATTTCAAATTGTAAGTCGTTCTAAGAATTTTATAGAGTCAAAATATTTCAACTTTGATCAAAATATTTATGAAACCAATAAATATTTATGAAAAATATATTGATTGAATAATTTAATGATACTTAATTGTTATTGTAATTGTTATTATTTTTTATTATATACACCCTGTTTGGCTGGCTGGTCCAGCTAGCACCAGCCAGCCATTCAGCAGTGTTTTTCTCTCAGAACAATCAGCCAGCCAGCCGTACCGTACCACCCAGCCGAACAGAGTGATAAACTTGGTTAAAATTGAGATGCTTTTGATTCTCTAAAATTCTTAGAAGGACATACAATTTGCGATTGAGGGAGTAATTACTAGTTAGTTTTATAATTAGTCTGTGTTTAATAGTTCGTATTAGTATCTAAAATAATCAATTCATCATTAGCATATATTTATAATTAGTATCCAAATAAATTTGACAATTTTTTTTTGAGAATAAATAAATTTGACAATGGGCAGAGGCAATTTGTCACAACACTGGTATGCTAGTACATTTCACTTGCCCGGCCCAACCGTGGCGCTCCTCTATAAAAGCAGACGTGCGCTGCAGTGTGCTGCAGAGCCCGTCACGGCCGTCGTCGCGGTGCAATGGCAACCTCCACTTCAGCTCCCGTTCTCATGCTCCTCGCCGCCGGCCTCCTGCTCTGCTCCCCAGCTCGCTGGCGTGTCGCAAGAGCAACTGTCCCCCGCCCACCCGCCGCCCCACGTGCCACCGTACGTCGTCCAGCCGACGCCTCATCCGTCACCGTACGTACGTTCCAGAACCGACGCCGCCGGCGGGGCGGACGTACGTGCCCGATCGACGCCCTGAAGCTGAACGCGTGCGTGGACGTACGTACGTGCGGAGCGGTCTGATCGATCCACCTGGTGATCGGCGAGGAGGATCCACCTGGTGCCGGGAGCGGCCACGGTCTCCGACGACGCCGCTGCATGCCATCATGCATGGCCCGCCACGCCGAGGTTCCCCTGAAAATGCGCGCTACATGTCGCGTACTCGCGTCTCTCAACCACATCATGGCCACCGTCTTCGGCAAGCACTACGACTAGTCGACTACGATATGGCTACGAGCAGACCAGCTCAAGGAGCGCGGTCGGCTTCGTGCGACTAGGGCCGGCCGTCGTTCCACAGAACCATGCCGTGGCCAGCCGTGCCATCCACGTACGGCAAGAAGCTCCTCAGCGAGCGGTTCCAGGTGGAGGGGCATCCCACGAACGCCTGGTGGTGCTCGCTCCGGACGGCGCGGTTGTACACACTCGGACGAGGGCGTTCCCGTTCACGGGCGCGAGAGTGGCGGAGCTGGAGGCCGATGACTAACGCAAGTACGAGTCCTAGAGACGAGAAGCTATGCCCAGCACAAGTTCCCGCGCCGCCGCCGCGATGTCGTGCACGTCCTCGACGTGGCCACCAGGGCGCGGCTCAAGATGCATGGGGGTGGGGAAAGTGCCGCCGGCGAAAGCACGGGCAGCAGGGAGGCAACGATATGCGGCTGTAACCCCCTATCTGCACCCTCCACATTGCTTTGAGATTCGTACTGTCTCTCATCATCTCTCCTTTCTCTCTCCTGTTTCCCACTGCGGATGAAGCGTTGTGCGCCGTTGGATAGGGGATGCGGAGCGGGGAGGTAGTGGACGCGTGGAGTCGCAAGGGTAGAAGGAACGGTGTTGGCGGCGTCTGAGCTCTTTCCGTGAGACCGTGGGGGCGACGATGGGCGTCGGTACGGTATGATGGCGTGGTGGACATGTGACCTTTTTACACAGTGTATGTTGACAACCAATGCTCATGGTAATCGTATATGTAGTATAGTTGTAACATTATATGAATGCAGAACAATACAACGAACATGTACACAAACAGACATTCAGACACACACATATTCGGCCAGACAATACAGAGACACTACGGACAGAACACACAGGTAAAATCACGCTGAAGGATGTGCGTTCAGCTTCCATCATTCGACAAAGGTCCATACGGCGCAGCGCCACCTGGAGAAGCTAGCTCAGTGCTGGCCAGGAAGCTTCTCCTTGATCTTGTCCATGAGACCCTTCTTTTCGCCATGGGCACCGGTGGCACCGGTTCCATGATGAGCCCCTGCTCCGCCGGTCATGCCAGCAGCGTGCCCCTGCTGCCCGTAGGCTCCTCCACCCGTCGTCGCTGCCGCCTGGTTCTGCTGGCTGCCCTTGTTGCCGCCGGGGAGCTTCTCCTTGATCTTCTCCTTTAGCCCCTTCTTCCTCCGGCCGCCCATGCCATCGTCTTCAGATGACTGATGCACGACATGATCGGCAAATGTTAAGTTACACAAGACAGTCATCGATCGATCGATCAGTTAGCTAGGGATTATTATCTAACGAAAGCCGAACATATGTAAATGGGAAAGAAATTAAAAGAAAAACATACCGAGCTGGAGCTGGAGCTTCCGGAGCGACGGAGGATACCGCGGCTCTTGTGCTCCTCAGCGGCGGGCTGGAACTGTCCCTGTCCGCCTACATGGCCTGCTGCCATGGCAGTGGTGTCACCTCCGTGCTGGTGCTGGTACCCCGCCGCCGCCGGGTTGCCGTACCCCTCGCCGCCGGCGGATGCGACGTGGCCGTGCTGCTGCTGCCCCTGGTAGTGCTCCATGCTATCCCTCGTTGATTTTCTCTCTCTGGCCTGCTAGCTAGAACGAACACTTGTTCTCAAATCTAGTGCCACGAGCTCTGTTCTTTTGAGTGCGATCGAGTTGTGATGAGGCGAGGTGCAGCTCCCCAGGGAGCATTTTATACTGCAGCGAGGTTTTAGAGAATGGTTTTGGGACATCAACCAAGAGTGGGTACGTGTGCAGCCACGAGTCGCTCGGTAGGCAACAGCTAGTATTACTCCGTAATTAGCTGGGGCCTGAGGCACAAATTAAGATATGAGTCAGACGTGTCGGTGGTGCCACGTACGTTCCAGGATCATCTCGAAGAGGGATTTGTATACAACGTGACAGGTACGAGTGGATGTCGGCAAATCATCTGCAAGTACGTGGAAATCAGGAGCTTAATCTACGATAGCAGCTCGTGCCTACTCCGTAGCTATATGGAGGACTATGATAACAAATATTAGCGACAAAGAAACTCAAGATCGATCAAAATTATAGAGAGCACAAAGATTTAGCAAATATACATATGTATATTATATAAATATATATAACTAATAAAGAATCTAATGATAGTCAAATGGTATTATAAACGTTATTATCTTATTATATAAATTTGACTTACTAACATTTTTGGAATGGAGTAGAGGGATTATGTTTGTTCGGCAGGTGCTCGCTTCAGCAGCGCAGCAACCGGTGCCATAGACGTTTTCAGTGATTTTTTCCCCTCGGGCCTTGAGGAACAGTTTTCCTGTTATTTTTTGACACAAGGTAACTCCATTTTCATTACTCATGACAGGAATACATTGTGACAGTGTTTAACAGCTGAGGACAACAAGAAAAAGGAGATAAAAACAGATACTAACACTGTCCGGCAAAAAGAAAAAGATCACCTACTTCAGGCGATCTATTTCGGACAACACCCGAGAGCTAGAGTTTCCGGAAAGCAAGCAACAGAAGTACCAACCAAGACCTCCATAGATAACAACTACCAAGGCAACCCGTCATTGACACATAAAACAAAGTATCCGGGGTGTTTCGATTGCAAATTTTATAAATTTTTTTTTACTGTAGTAACGTGCTAATTTTTGTAATAAGTATTCAATTATGGTTCAAATAGGCTCAAAAAATTTATCTCGCAATATTTTGTAAAGCTATCAAATTAGTTTCAGTTTTCATCAATGTTTAATACTTCATGTACGTGTCCCAGCATTGATGTGATGGAAGTCACTCTTCTTAGCTCACGCTTGGCTGAGCGGCTTGTAAAACTCTTCTTCCACTTAATGCAAAGATGTGCAAGTTTTTTTTTGGTTATTTGAGGAAAAAAAAGGAAGTGAACGACGATCAAAGCCAGCTCATGGTTGTTCCTCTGGCCATCTTCCAGTGCTGGTTGCTTTCCTCGGCCTACAAGTTTTTTTTCTTGCGACAAGGCCTACAAGTTGGGCTTTAGGAGTTGGCTGGGCAAACAGGCTAAGAATGTCCCCCTGCTCCTCCTAACGCCCGCGCATTCCAGGCCTGCCGCACTGGATTCCTGGATTCCAGGTAGGCCTATCTGGCCTACCAGGAATCCAGGATGCCAACTCGGCCCTGCAGACAAATAGGCCCACCAGGCCTGCTAATAATTCACACGACGTCCCTCCTCCAGTGCTACCACAGAGCGCAGACCCGCACCGCGTTCCCGCTCCCTTCTCCCGTACGAGTACGATTTCTCCCGATCTCGAATTCATCAGGGGCAGGGCGCACGACAACGAGGGCATGCATGGCATTGATCTCAACGGCCGCCATTGCCGGACAGCGAGCATGTCGCGTCACCTCACAATCGCGCCTTCCCCTGCAAGGAAGAACGAGAATCGAATGCCCCGCACTGACGTGGCAGTCCGGACGAACCAACCATACGGATACGGCGGGCCCCAACCAAAAAAAAAAAAGAAGGTCCACGCCGCCCTCTCAAAACCTGGCACCGTACTAGTACGTGTCAAAAAAAAAAAAACTGGCACCGTACCACCACCAGCCCGCCGCAACCGCAAAAAGGCTTGCACAGCACGCTCCTCGATTCCCGCCTGCCGCGAGCGGCGAGCGCACTGACATCAAGGGCCCACGTGCCGGCTCGTGACCGCGTCGCAGCGCAGACGGCAGAACTCTGGTGCCTTCTCTGACATGTTGGACCAGACATCTGGGCCCGCACGTCGGTATCTTGGGCTCCGGCGCGCCGGGACCGGGAGTGCCGGCCACCAACCCACCCCCCACCCCACCCGCGCTCCACGACGCCAAAACCGCGCGGGAAACGGCTCCGCGCCCGCGCGCCAAACGCAGTCCAAACCCAAACATTTTCTTCTCCCTCCAGCGGGGGGCAAAAAAAAAAAAAGTCCTCCACCTCCAGCTGCGCTTCATTACTCCTCGCCTCTTTCCGCGCGGGGAAAGGCGTTTAAATCCGCCCCCAAACCCTACCCGCCTCCCATCCCATCCCTGCCCGCCCCTCCCCAACCCAATCGATCCTCGGCTCGCCTTGTCCTCGTCCCGGCGGCGGCGTGGTCTTGGGCGGGCGCGCACCAGGTGTTCGACGGGAGTCCTCGCCGGCGCGGGAAGATGTACGTGGTCAAGCGGGACGGCCGCCAGGAGACGGTGCACTTCGACAAGATCACGGCGCGCCTCAAGAAGCTCAGCTACGGCCTCAGCCAGGACCACTGCGACCCGGTGCTCGTCGCGCAGAAGGTCTGCGCGGGGGTCTACAAGGGCGTCACCACCAGCCAGCTCGATGAGCTCGCCGCCGAAACCGCCGCGGCCATGACCGCGTCCCACCCCGACTACGCCTCGGTGAGGAGCACACCGCGAAATCACCCCACCCCCCACCCACCCTCTCCTGGTTTCAGGTCTCTTGGTTGTCCTAACGTGGGGTCGGTTGCCCCTGTTCTCTGTCGTGATTCGTGAAGCTGGCCGCGAGGATTGCTGTGTCGAACCTGCACAAGAACACAAAGAAGTCCTTCTCGGAGACGTAAGAAACGTCTGTCTTTGGTTGAATTTCATTCATTCATTCGTTCATTCATAGTGGCAGGAGGAAGACTGGATTCGTTGGATTAGGATGTGAGTTGGGATGTGGATGCAGGATTAAGGACATGTACATGCACTTCAACGAGAGATCTGGGCTGATGGCCCCTCTGGTGGCTGAAGATGTTTATGAGATCATCATGAAGGTGACATTCTGATTGCTTCTGACACATTTCTGACAGGGCACCTGTGTAGATAGTGCTGGTCTGTTTCTGGCAGTTAAATTTACTGTTCCATTCCTTGTTTTTTGTAAGGTAGTTTTTTTTTCCATAGAGTAAATCTGTTGTCCTCCACTCACATGATATAAATCGTCCCTCACATTGGCTCCAAATGCTGTTACATTTCAGAATGCTGCTCGCTTGGACAGCGAAATAATTTATGACAGGGATTTCGACTATGACTACTTTGGCTTCAAAACTCTGGAGAGGTCTTACCTCTTGAAGCTTGGCGGGAAGGTCGTTGAAAGGCCACAGCACATGTTGATGAGGGTTTCAGTGGGGATACACAAGGAAGACATTGAGTCTGCCATCAGGACATACCATCTGATGTCCCAGCGCTGGTTCACACATGCTTCACCGACGCTTTTCAACGCTGGCACACCGAGGCCCCAAGTATTGTCTTGTTTCCCGCCAGATGATGTCAGTTGGGTTGTGAAATTGTCTATTTACTGTTGCTTTTTCTGTGATGCAGTTAAGCAGCTGTTTTCTTATATGCATGAAAGACGACAGCATTGAGGGAATCTATGAAACCCTGAAGGAGTGTGCTGTAATAAGCAAATCTGCTGGAGGAATTGGTGTCTCAGTTCATAATATCCGTGCTACTGGGAGTTATATTCGAGGAACAAATGGAACATCAAATGGACTTGTTCCTATGTTACGTGTCTTTAATGATACTGCTCGCTATGTTGATCAGGGTGGTGGCAAAAGAAAGGGTATGTTTTTTCATAATTGTCACTTTTAGTTTCTTCGTCTTCAGAAATTCTAATGAGCTTATAAAAACTTAGGTGCATTTGCTGTATACTTGGAACCTTGGCATGCTGATATTTTTGAGTTCCTTGATCTGAGAAAGAATCATGGGAAGGTAAAATCTCGACCATTAGTCTTTAATTACTTCCGCATATAAAAACAGAAAGTGTCTTTGTCTTTTGAACTCCAACACTAGGTGGACTTTTTATATTCTTACTGCTATCTTGATTCCTGCACCTAAAATTGATTCCTTACTTGTGCTGAGTATCTTCCTTATATATGGATGTTCAAGTCTTAGCTTTTTATTCAAGCTAATGTCTTATATAGACAGTTACTCTAGTTTAGTTCTGTATGATACCTATAGTTCTTGATATTTTAGTCTGCATGCTGCTATCATGGAATAAGTGCAACATCCTTCGCCTGCTATCTGTGCCTAAAATAGTATCATCTGCTCAACTTACGAGTGTCTAGCATGGAAAATTCTCAAAGACCTTTTCTGAACAATATTTTAACAGGAGGAAAATCGTGCAAGGGATCTTTTCTATGCCCTATGGGTTCCTGATCTATTCATGCAAAGAGTCCAGAATAATGGAGAATGGTCATTATTTTGCCCTAATGAAGCTCCAGGGTTGGCTGATTGCTGGGGCGAGGAGTTTGATAATTTGTACAAGAAATATGAAAGCCAAGTAAGCTGAAAAGTGAAAACTGTATTTGTATGTACGATAAATTGAAATGGGAATGTGCTATAGTAACCTTGCTTTCTGGTTTCAGGGCAAGGCAAAGAAAGTTGTTCCAGCACAGACTCTCTGGTTTGATATTTTGAAGGCACAGATAGAGACCGGTACACCATATATGCTTTACAAGGTACATTCGTTAGCTTCCAAATAGAAGTACCTTCTAGGTTTGTCTCTTTTGCCAAAATTTTCCCTGGTTAATGATTTGTTGTAATGGCTATAAACTGTGTGCAGGATACTTGCAATAGGAAAAGTAACCAGCAGAATCTGGGCACAATTAAATCGTCAAACTTGTGCACTGAGATAATTGAGTTTACAAGCCCTACTGAAACTGCTGTCTGCAACCTAGCTTCTATTGCTTTACCTCGTTTTGTTCGGGAAAAGGTATATCTTGTCAGTCCTAAAGCTCAAGTCAATCACTCACGAAGGTTTGATTCTGATGCACTATATAATAAAACTTGTTTACAGGGTGTTCCATTAGAGTCCCATCCATCTAAGCTTGTGGGTAGCAGTGATTCAAAAAATAGATATTTTGATTTTGAGAAGCTAGCTGAGGTTTGTTCAGATCCTATTTCTCTTAAATCCTCTTTTCTGACCTATGTTGATGAATGTTCTGATACATTATCCACTTTGGCAGGTTACCTCAACTGTTACTTACAATCTTAACAAAATTATCGATATTAACTACTATCCTGTTGAGACAGCAAAGAGATCAAATATGCGTCACAGGCCAATTGGCATAGGTGTTCAAGGGCTGGCAGATACTTTCATATTACTGGGCATGCCATTTGATTCACCGGAGGTACCTTTCCATTTCTCTGTAGCTCAGCATTAACCACCTGTTCCTTTTCTGTAATTGGTTGATATGTAACAAATTGTTTTATCTTTTCAGGCACAACAATTGAATAAGGATATATTTGAAACTATCTACTATCACGCTTTGAAAGCTTCTGCTGAACTTGCTGCTAAAGAAGGTCCCTATGAAACATATGAAGGGAGCCCTGTCAGCAAGGTTTTCCTTTCCACTTTTCAATTGCTTATGATTAGTGTGTTGTGATATTTATGTTCATGATGAAGATTTTTGTTTGCTTCATTCTTACATTTCTATGCATTGACCTTAATAGCTAAAGCATGCTGTCTACCTGCTTTGTAGGGCATTCTCCAACCTGACATGTGGAATGTAGTGCCATCTAACAGATGGAACTGGCCATCTCTAAGGGAGACCATTTCTGAAGTTGGGATAAGAAATTCTCTTCTTATTGCTCCAATGCCCACTGCTTCCACTAGTCAGATTCTTGGCAACAATGAGTGTTTTGAACCCTACACGTCCAATATATACAGTCGACGGGTTCTAAGGTCTGTAACAATACTCTTCTTTACAGTGTTTGCATTTTGACCTACATGTGTATATATGATTAATCTTTCTATTTTTATTCCAGTGGGGAATTTGTTGTTGTTAACAAGCATCTTCTTCATGATCTGACTGAAATGGGCATTTGGACTCCCACTCTGAAAAACCAGATAATATATGATGATGGTTCTGTCCAAAAGATAGCAGAAATCCCAGATGATCTTAAAGCAATCTACAAGTATGTATTTCAACCGGATGCCATTATCTTCTATAAGGCTCAATTATTGTTCGAGCATCTAAAAGCTTACTTACAATTATTGCACCAGGACTGTTTGGGAGATCAAGCAGAAAACTTTAGTTGATATGGCGGTTGACCGTGGATGCTATATTGACCAGAGCCAGAGCCTCAATGTCCACATGGAGCAAGCAAACTTTGGGAAACTAACGTCACTTCACTTCCATGCTTGGTCCAAGGTATTGAACCTCCAGCCTGTCAGCAATTGTCTATCTTTATGGAGTTCGTACTTAACCTATAAAACTAGTGGTTTTTCTAATCTTGTTCAATGCCAGGGCCTGAAAACTGGAATGTACTATCTACGCACACGAGCTGCTGCTGATGCAATCAAGTTTACAGTCGATACCACACTTCTAAAGGAGAATGGGAATGGGGTATACTTTCTTTCCTTCAGTCCTACAATCTTTTTCATCCAATGTTACTAAAACACGACTCACCATGAAAACCATTTGTTTATCCAGGTGAGTAATGGAAAGCCCACAGAGGAAGACGTAGAAGCTAAAATGGCACAAATGGTCTGTTCTTTGAACAACCGGGAAGAGTGCCTGGCGTGTGGAAGCTAGATTGGAGCTCCATCTGGACACTGCATTTCCTTATTTGTGACCACAGCATTATACACAACTGGCTGATTGGGGCTCAATAACCATAACGAAGTCTGTGATGTAGGTTGATTTAAAAATTCCCATAATGGGAAATATCTTGTTACCTGAATACAGCTACGGATCTCTGGTTTGTATTGCTCTACTGAGGTATTTGTGCTGCTGGCCTGCTGCCAATGTATATATTTACTTCTATCAACGCCATTTCCCTATTGGTGTGTGTAATTGCATTTTTGTGTCAACTGTGCAACACTCTTTGCATATGGTCGAATTTATCATCACAAATAATTGGTTCGAACAGGAAGTAATTCATACGAGCGCAAAAAAGACGAAGCCCAAAATTAGACCAAAGCAATTCCGTCTGCTAATGACGGAGGTTAACTCATCATGAATTGTCATACGGTATTGATAGGCTACGTTCCTAGTAGATGACTAGTATACTGGATTGCAATGTATGTCCTATATGAAGTATATTGCAATAGAAGGTTTGTTTGGCTCATTGGCTGCACACTAGAGGCAAAGGTCAGGCACAGGGTAACATCAACGCTAATAATTTTTTTATTATTCATTTGCAGCACTGTTTGTTGCGGAAAGTTTAAAAGTAATAGCACTGATTCTACTCTTGCTAATGAGTAATGAAATTATCTGTGATGCTAAAAAAAACTTTAATCGCCATCTGTTGCAAGTTATAACCATGCAGACAAATTAACTTTTGTGAAAGGAAAAAGGGCTGTGTTTTGATACATTGTAGGTATCTTAGAAAACACTTGTAATGTTGCTACCGCCTCATGCTGAACTGGGCTCCAGCATAAAATCGTCCTTGATCTTCTTCAACTTGGCAACAACATCAGTCATAGTTACCCTTTCGTCAGGTAATTCACTTGTGCATAGCATACCCAACTCAAATACTGATGTGAGAGTGCTATGCAATATGCTTGGAGAAACTTCCGAAGGGTTGCTGGTGTGGTGAAAACCATGTATTATTTCATCATCCTTATGTACATTACCGTCCAAAATTTGGCTAATTCTTGATGGAAATGCCTGCTGCACCCACTGCCTAAGGCTTAATTCTCCGACAAACATGGTGTCTGTGGGCTTCTTCCCAGTGAATACCTCAAGCAGCATGATTCCAAAACTAAACACATCACTCTTCCTTGATGCTTTACCCATGGAGCCGTACTCTGTTCAGGAATGTTTGAAACAAAGATCAGCACAATGTGAAATAGGTTTACATGGTACTAAAGAAATTAAATCAGTCATGATAGGTTGACTACCTGGTGCCATATATCCGATTGTTCCTCGCATGGTTGCAGAAATCACCGAGTTATTATCACCTAACAAAAGTCTTGCTATGCCAAAATCTGCCACATGCGCTGTCATATTGTCATCAAATAACACATTGCTTGGTTTCAGGTCACAGTGCAATATTACCTCATGGTGTCGATAATGCAGATATTCTACTGCCATCGACACCTCTATCATGATGTCCAATCTCTTAAGGAATCTTAAGGGTGGCTTGCCTTCATTGTGAAGATGTGTATCCAAACTACCATTAGGCATGTATTGGAGTAACAGTGCTTTAAAGTCTAGGCTCGAACAAATGTTGATTATCCTTATCAAGTTGCGATGCCGAACCATGCGCAGTACTTGGCACTCAGCATCAAAGCTCTTTGTAGCTTCTTCCAATTGTACGTTTAGAACTTTGATGGCAACCACCAAACCATCATTTAGTTGCCCCTTAAAAACTTTTCCAAAACAACCCATTCCCAACAAATTTTCCTCACTGAAATTTTTAGTCGCATGGGCAATCTCGTGATAAGATATTATCCTGTGGCTAATTGCATCAGTAATATTACTGGAACCTGTCAAAGCTCCCGCTGGGTTGTTATTTTTCCTGCTGACGATTAGATACAAGCAAATAGCTATTGCTCCAAATGCTGCAAGGGCACCAGGGAGTACAAATTTGAGGATCTGTCCATTTGTTGAGTAAGATCTGATGGTACATGATGAGAACCCTAGGCGCGGAGCACCACAAAGCGCATCGTTTCCTAGCAAGGACTGCAAACTGATGTTTGAGAAAATGCCTCCTTCTGGTATAGGTCCTTGTAGCTTATTGAAGGAGAGGTTCAGATTGGTGAGATATGTAAAATTGGCCAGGTACAGTGGAATGTTGCCAGAGAGGTTATTGTAGGAAAGGTCCAATGTTTCCATGCTCGCTAACTTGCCAAGAGCGTTTGGATTTGGACCTTGAAATGAGTTATGTGATAAATTCAGGTAGGTTAGCATTTGTAGTTGCCCAAATGAATCTGGAAGGCCACCAAGTAGTTGATTGGTAGAGAGATCTATTTTATTAACTGCATTGATGCTTTGTATATCAGCTTTGGGAGGACCCATCAAGTGGTTGTTTGACACATCGAGTTCAACAAGGCTGTCAATATGAAATAAACTCGGCGGTATTGTTGAAGACAACTGGTTATAGGACAGAGATATATGTTGTAACATACTGAGATTACCAAGGCCATTAGGTATGGAGCCAGAGAATTCATTGTCGTCAAGAAGCAATTGTTGAAGGCTTTGAAGCATGCCAATTTGGGCTGGAATGGGACCAGATATGCTGTTACTGGTGAGAGCTAGTACCTGGAGATTGTCCATTGTCACAACAGATTCTGGTATTGGCTGGTTCAGTTTGTTGCCTGTGAGATCTATGAATTGGAGACTAGTTAAATTTGATATGGTTGCAGGAAGTCCGCCAATTAAGTTATTACCACCTGCTTCGAAAGTCACTAGGTTCTTGGAGAGGTTTCCCATGTAATCTGGGAGACTTCCAGTGTGAGAATTGGAGGCGATGCCAAGGTAACTGAGTTGCCTACAATTTGAAAGAGCACCCAAAAAGCCAAGGTCTCCCTCGAAGCGGTTCCATCCAAAACTAAGGAGGACTAAAGAGCCGAGGTTTCCAAGTGTGGCTGGGATCGGTCCAGTCAACGCATTTGTATCCAACACTAGGAAAGAGGTCAGACAGGTTACCGATGGAAGCAGGAATTGGGCCTGTCAGTTCATTATCTGAAAGATGCAAATAAAACAGCTGTTTCATCTTCCCAAATCCTGGCAGGATTTTCCCTTTCAGCTTGCAGTTTGACAGGTCTAGTTTCTGCATCCCAGTGAGATTGGTTAACTGAACCGGGATCGACCCAACAAGGTTGTTTCCACCTAAGGCAAGGTACCAGAGGTTCGACAATTTGTCCAACCATGTTGGCACAACATCCGTGAAAGCATTTTCTGACAAAGATATTACTTGGATGAACTGGCACGCGCTGAGTCCCACAGGAATCCTACCCACGAAATTGTTTCCAGAGAGGGACAAAAACTGCAGCGCTGGAAGACTGAAGCTCTCATTGCCAGGGACAGGGGACAGTCAGATTATTGTTTCTCCAGAGGCTCAGAACTTGCAGGGAGGACTTGTTGAAGATGCTAGGAGGCACTGTACCGGTTAGCTGATTCTGTTGCAAGACAAGGAGCTGAAGCACGGCCAAGTTGCCGATAGCAACAGGTATCGGTCCCCATAGGCTGTTGTTGCCTAGGTTCAGATAACTCAGGTAAGGTGTGCTGTTGAATAATCCTTCTGGTATTTTGCCACTCAAGTAATTCTCCTGAAGATCTAAGTGCCTAAGATTTTGCAGGTTTTGCAGCTCAGGTGGGATCTGCCCTGACAGGCTGTTCTCCAGAAGAACAAGGCTCTGGAGCCTCGTGAGGTTCCCAACGGTGGCAGGGATGTAACCTGAGAGGCTATTCCAGGGAAGAGCAAGAACCCTGAGGCGTCTCAGCCTTCCAAGCTCAGGAGGAATGGATCCTGTGAGGTTGGCGCTGGTGAGATTTAGGACGGAGAGGAAAGAGAGGTTACCGATGTCGGGAGAGATGCTGCCGTGCAGGGGAGTGTTTGGCAGCTCCAGGGCGGTGACGCGCTCTCGGCGCCGGCTGCACGAGACGCCCAGCCAGTGGCAGAAGGACGTGCCGGGGGTCCAGTTGCCGCGAAGAACGCCTAGAGGATCCGAGAGCTGTGCTCTGAACGCGAGCAGAGAGTCGAGGTCAGTGTCAGTGCCAGTGCTCCGGGAAGAAACGGCAGCCGCCGGCAGCACGGCGGCCAGTAACACGAGGGGAAGGAGGTGGAGGGCCATGTCGCTGGCGTCGTGCGTGATACGCTGCAGGAGTACTAGGAAGTAGGAACTGATGGAGCGATTGGTTGTACTTGTACATCGTCGCTGGTAAGGATAGTTACACTTCAAAATTTCGAGATTTCTGTCACATCAAATGTTACGGTAAATGTATGGAGTATTAAATATAGATAAAATTTTTACGTATTTGCACAGTTTGCATATAAATCACGAGATGAATCTTTTAAACCTACTTAGATCATAATTGAACACTTATTACAAAAGATTCCCCGGTCAAAATTATAAAACAAAATGCATCTAAACGGGGGCATAACTGATCTCCTCGTTCTGAAGACTCAAGAAGCCAAGATCAGCATGACGATATATAACCATGGTTCAAGTGTAGTCACGAAACAGTATTTTCCTCTCACAACAAATCAACAACAGTCAAAATCAACATTTATTTTCAGGTCAAGCCAAAATTGACTATTTATATCATCTTAGAGACTCAGCGTCATTCTCACCAAATAAATTCAAAGAAAAGATAAATCATCGAAATTCTTTCAACAATTAGATGATCTTTAATTTGGTATAGTTTAATTGTCATTGCCAATAATAACCATTGGATATATTATATTTTATTAAAAAAACTTACCTTACTATTACCTACTATAGGTTCCAAGAGACCTTCACATTAATTCTTGCAAGATAAGCTAAAAAACTAATCCTAAATATTCTCAAAATAATTATAAATATATGGTCTTAATTTGGTTGAACCTAATCGCCATCACCAGTAATAAGCACTAAATCTATTATGTTTTATAAAAAAATATCTTCCTATTACTAATTAAGTGCTCCAATAGAGCCTCCGTGTTAACTCTTACTACATAAGCTAGAAAAAAAATCCTAAAAATTCTAAACATATTCAGAAACATCTAGCCTTAGTTTAATATAATATAATCGTTATCGTCACCAATTATAATAATTGATTCTACTATGTTTTATAAAAAGTTCATCTTACTAGACTTTAATAGAGTCTCCACGTAAATTCTCACAAGATACATTAAAATTTTTTAAAAATTCTTACAATGATCATAAACATCTGAACTTTAATTTAGTAGACTCCTCTATCATTATAAAAAATACTTAAAATAAACTACTAATTTTGCAGCACCATTGTGAAAGGCAATACAAATCTTCATTTGATTGCGGACTCACATCATCTTCATGGATGCCATCATTTACTCCTCACTTGAAGTGTACCAATCTTAACTTATTCAGGATACTTAATTATAGTGATTAGTACACCTAGGTTTCATTAATTATCTAAAACTAAATTAGGGCTCTCAACCAGGGTGAGCCGGTGATGAGCAACATGGGTGCGCCTGCCGGCCACACCGGCAACGATGATGTCGCCACTGTTGCAAGTTGCTCAAACCGGATGCTGTCGGAGTTGTGTAGGTTTATGGGAACCCGGCGTGAGTCGTCCCAATGTTAGAGGAGTTCACCGTCATCGTGAGCAAACCTGCTAAGGAATTGTGCCTGGATGCAGGGGCGGATCTTGGGCCCGGGCTGCAGCCCGGGGCGAGGCCCAACTTCATCATAAAAACAACATGAAAAACATTGCAGCCCAATTAGCCCCCCTCCCGGCCGGCCCACCCAGCAACCCTAGCCTGCTCCCTCCTCCATCCACCGAATCGCGCGACCCCGACCACGACCGCGAGCACGGGAAGCCGCCCGCGCCCGGCCTCCCACCGCCCGCGGGCCGCGTCCAGCTCCTCCCGGCTCCGGCGGCCATCCAGATCCTCCGTCGGCGGCGGCCGTCCAGCCTTCTCTCCGGCGCGGTGGCGCCCCGCGCCCGGACGGCCGGACCTCCGGCGACCCGCACGGCCGCACGCGGCGCGCCGGTCAAGGCCGCTGCCCACCGGCAGCCGGCCCGCCGCAATCCTGCATGGCCGCGCTCCGCCGCTCCCCATCTCCAGCAGGTCTCCAGGCTCCAGCACCTCCTCAGCTCCTCTCGGCACAGAGCAGCAGGCAGCTGGCAGCAGGTATAAGCAATTTTGATTGTATTAGCAGTAGTAGAGGAGCAGAGCAAGTTGCAATATTTTTTTTAATAGCATTTTACTTTTGAACATTTTTCTAGGATGGAACGGTACTTTGGTAAAAAAGATGTGTCAAAGAGTACTATTGAAAGCATTGAGAGCCGGATTGAACCAAAAAGATCACGGAATGAACTAGATATGAGAGATATAGTTGCTGATCCAGGAGAAAGAAAGCAAATTGATGAGTTTCCTCATGACATTAGGGATGAAACTAGGAGAGCATATCTACAAATGGGTCCATATAGGCCAGCTGGTCATAAGTTTCCAAGAACAAAAAAAGATGGTAAAGGTCAATCAAGAGGATTTGTAGGTTCATGGTTTGCTGAATTTGATTGGTTAGAGTACAGTGTAGCCAAGGATGCAGCATATTGCTTTTATTGCTATCTTTTTAAGCCACAACAAACTGGCTTTCATAGTAATGATACATTCACTAGAGAGGGCAGTTTCATGGATTACAAAGACTGGTACTCAATGAAAACCCAAATGCATTTTACATCCATTGTTTTGCTCATCAATTGCAACTTGTGGTAGTTTCTGTAGCCAAGTGTTGTGCTTCAACTTTTGATTTCTTCAACTATGTCACTTCAATTGTCAATACTGTTAGTGTTTCTTGTAAGAGGAAAGATCAACTCCTTCAAAGCCACCATGATAAGCTTGTTGAGCAGTTAGATAATGGTGCTATTTTTCCTGGGAGAGGGAAAAACCAAGAAACTAGTCTTGCTAGGCCAGGTGATACATGGTGGGGTACACATCACAAAACATTGGCACGTCTTATGATGATGTCTGTTCTAGAGGCGTTAGAAAATATTAGTGAAGATGGAATTGATGGTGAAAAAAAAATTACAGCATCCGGTTTGATTGAAAGAATGGAGACATTTGAATTTGTGTTTATATTGCATCTTATGATTAGAATATTAGGGATGACTCAAGACCTATCACAATGTTTGCAAAAAAGAAACCAAAACATTGTTCGTGCAATAGGATTAACTGGCTCTGTGATGAGAAATGTGAATGACATGAGGGAAAATGGTTGGGAAGCTCTTTTTGAAGTGGTAAAACATTTTTGCATACTAATGAAGATAGACATTCCCAATATGGATGATATGATACCTGTTAGAGGTCGTTCGAGATGTCGTGGTGCTAAACGAGTGACTTACTACTATCATTTTCATCATGGGATTTTCAATGTTGTGATTGATCAAATTTATAGTGAGTTATCCAATCGATTTCCAGAAAGATCAACTCAACTCTTGAGATGTGTGGCTTGTCTTGATCCAAGGGATTCTTTTGCCAACTTTGAGGTAGAGAAGTTAGTTGAGCTTGCTAAGATTTATAAAGATGACTTCACTGATTATGATTGCATAAAGCTTGCGGGCGACCTACCCATATTCATAATCTTAAATCGCTTTCAAGGTTTAAGGAACCGTAAGATAAATTTGCCACGTGGACAGGTGCGTGTTCTATCAATCCATTTCCATACATAATGTTATCTTGCATTTTCAAAACATATACCAATTTAATTTTTTAATGTCCAAATGAAGATGGCACATGGCAGTTCAAGTGGTGTGAACTCATGAGGACTCTTTTATGGTGGAACAAGTATTATGAGGACTGATTTTTTTGGTATTGTTCTATTCTCAACGTGCTTCGTATCATTTCAACATATTATTAGTATTTAACTAGTACTAGTGTAGTATATGGCTGGTTAGATTCTTGCCTCATGTTATTTAGCCCGGGGCGCAGCCCGTTTCTGGATCCGCCACTGCCTGGATGCCCACCTCCTACGACAGAAGCCTCCCAGGATATGGGAGCTTTGGTGATGGACACCTCTCTCCTAACTATGGAGACCCAGGGGACGACGGACTCGCCTCCTTTGTCACTTACTAGTAACAGGGCGCGTGCCTTCGCACGCTCGTGCACAAACAATTCTGAATGGTTTAGGAAATAGTATAGCAGTGACTAAAATCATGGTTGTTTTTATATTAGAGACGATCATATATAAAGTTTAAGTTTTAGTTTAGTTTCATATGTTTCTCGGTCTAAAAGTATATTCAGATTAACGTAGAGATTATCATAACCTAACAGTCATGTTACAGAAGATATTGTTCTCAATACACAGCAGAATGACTATGAAGTGCACAGCAGCTCCCTAAACTCTCAATTTCAGCATCTCAAGATCAATACCTAGATTGTGGGAAATAGCTGGATATATCTCAAACAAGCTGTAAGCTACAAAAACTTGCTGAAGCAAGAACAGCGCTGCATAGTTCAGAATATGACCCCAGTACATGCTATGAAGCAACTACTTGCTGAAAGGCAGCAGCTCCATGTGCACTAATCGAGAAGAAGATATAGTTGAGATAGGCAACAAAAGGACATCCAAAATCAGCAGCACTATTTAACAGGCGCAGGGGAATCCTGTTCATTGACAGAGCTCTCGGCTTGTTTGGGAAGCAGAGTGTCGTCCTAGACCGAAGTTCCTAGAAGAGAGCAATCAGCACGCAGGTTCAGCAAGGATTTTGATAGGTTGTAGAGAACTGATGTGGGATTAGCAAACTTGTCCTGACGTGCCTTCTTTCTTGGTGATGCCTTCTGTTCAAGTGAAAGAAGCACCGGAAGCAACACAGAGTCAAAAGAGGACAGGAAGTTGCATATTTAATTCTATTTTTTTTACAAGCATGCTATGACCATGCACTTTATAAATGATGTGTTTCAGTTCATAAAGTGACAGGGTTCTGGATCCAACTACGTAAAAACTAACAATTAGAGTTCCTAAAACTGATGGCGATGATATTAGTTACACATCAAACTGACTGATATTTGGTTTGGTACACACTCACCATGGATTGATAAGATTCCGTGTTATAGCAAAGAAATCTAGCACATTGAACAATACATTTAGATCTGAACTAAGTCAAGCTCAGTCTTAGGTAATATCAATGCAAGCAATCAAAAGGAACATCAAAAGTTTCTGAGCTTACCTTCATGGAGGCGAGGTCTGGTTATAGCTGTAACCAGAATCTGAAACTCTACTCGGGAAGAAATTAGTATTAGTAGGCAGCGGCATTAGCAGCACCAAGAGTAGCATGGTTCTTTCGTGCTGCAGGTTCGTAAAGGAGATCATGCAGTACCAGATGTTAGAATTCGAAAGGTGTCAACCTAAGTCCGGGAAAGAGTTTCATATGAGAAGGTAACATAATAGGAAATTTGGTTCATATAAAAAAGCAAAGGATTTTATGTCATAAGGTAACATAATATGTGGTAACTGAATAGCAGAAAAGAAGATTACTCTTTGAAGATTGGTCACACTTAGCGCTTGTTGCTCCAAATGGTTGCATGAGATCTTCCCTCATTGCTACCATATTCATTTTCTGGCAATACCTTGGAAGAGCCAAATATATAGTGTGGTCTATATCCAATAAGCAACAATATATCAGCAATGGAGTTTCACCCAAGCAAGGAAAAAAAAAATGAAGGATCATACTATCTCCTAGGTATTTATCTTAGTCATCTAAAAATTCCCCAAAAAGAACTCATTTGCTTGCAACACTATATATAGTCATATAGAAACATTCTCACATGTACAAACTATTTTTTGATGAATCTAGAGATTATCTGAACATTTGTATCAGATTCATCAGAAAATGCCAAGGGCTCCATCTATATTGCCCTTGCCATACTATAGCTATAAATCAATTCTAAAAGTTAGCTATTTAACAAGAACAGAAAATGTATACCATAGTAAAGATGATCATCATTGTATGCCAAAGTGCTTCAATTTAATAAGAATAGAAAAATACAAATCATAGTAACAGTGATCATCATTGCATATACCAGTGACCCAGTTTAGTAACAACATAAAAGGGGATCATAGATATTATGGTGATCATACTGCATATTCTCAGAAAAAGGGAACATAAATATAATGGTGATCATAAAAGTATGCACATCAATGACATTGACATATGCTTGTCATCAGCACGGGCATATGTTCAGAAATAAATTTATCATCAAGGTGTCCTTACATTATGAAACGGAATTTTCAGGAGCACCTCAATTACCGTTGCCATGTATTCAGGGTAAGTGCCCTCCGCAATCCAGGTAGCATCTTCTCATGCAAAGGAATACCAAATTCAAACAAGATCAAAACAAACCAGACCAAAACAAATTAGGCATTCTATGTGACTGTACCGAATATGGCACCACCATCTTGCAGCTATGGGGAACCTGCTCTCCTTTTGCTGTCATCATCGATTTGTTTATACCAATCATCAAACAAGAAAATAAACAATATGCCTTCAAAAACTGAGTAGAAGTGCCGAATCATTGAAACTAATCAGATCATATAGCCAACACAATATAGGTATGGAGTATGATGTATGAACACCATCTCATAATTAAAGTGCATGGTCTGACCAAAACATGCAGGGCAATAGAAGAAAGCACTAACACAGTTTGGGGAAAAACGTTAATGGCTCACGATAATAGAAAAAAAATTGTAAAGTGGTGGCTACGTTTAGATTATTCGCCTTTACCCACTATATCCTGCTTCCCTTAGAAACCATCTGGACTAAAATGCATGCATGAATTCGGTACATGATGATACACTTTGTAGCTCATTTTTAAAGCTTAATTTAGATTTAGAAATCACGAAGACGGTAAAATCCCAGCTAAATACATATCTGCAAACTTAGTGGAAAACATAAGAGGAATCTAGCTCTGTTTACCAAGTTCATACCTTGCAAAACAAAGTGAAGAGGAAAATTAAAATAGAAAATATATACATAGCTTTGGTGCCACATTTATGGAAATCCTTGTCCTTGCAACTCAAACCATCCTGCAAACCAGATCATTGTATGTATCGGATGGACAACACAGTTTACATTAATCAAGAGAAAGCGAAGCATCCCAAGCGATCTCTTTTCCATAGCAAAGAATGTCTTCAAAAGTATTATTCTGTCCTAGCTGAATCAGTCGTGGAATTAGAAATCTGATAATGTCATGAATGTAATTAAAAATAGAGTTTGAGAACTAACCTTGATCACTTTTTTTCTGAAAAGGAGGATATTTTTCTGGCCCTTGATCTGGTCATTTAACCTAACATGTCCTTAACAAGCATCATCATGAACAGTAGACAATTCCTCTTGCTTGGATCAGCTCATGGCATTCTTTCCAACTGAAGAATACCCTACTGCAGTGGCCATGAGTCATAATTGCATTATGAAAACAAATAAGAGAGTGGAATGAGATGGATAGGAAAGACATCGTTGGCCATGGAGTGTGCTCAGTAATACAACCAACAAGCTATGTAAATTGAAGACATCACTGACAATTGACTTATGTTCAGCAACAACAAAAACAATTCCATTGTCTCAATCTAAAAAATGTTCATCATTGCACAGCCCCAAAACCTTAGTCCAGAACATGAAGAATAAAGAATGCAAAATTTTTAGAAGAGAACGCCCGGAGCAAATGCACCCATAGCACGGCCACGATAGCAAAAATTTTGTTACCATTCTGATTGGCATCGTGCGGTGACGAATTGTGCTAGGGCGCTACTCCCCAAAAACAATGGCCAATATGTTATGGTGATCATCATTGCATATGCCAAAGTACTTCAATTTTAACATAATAGAAAGGGAGAATTCGTTTGTAGTACAATTCGGCGGTGATAATCCTAGTCGTCAGGCGGGGTGATCCAACAGCGAAAAATTTTACGAACGACATGGCTGGTGGTTCTGCTCCTGGAGCAGCCGCGCCATACAGAGAAGAATGGAGATCATAGCAATAATGATCTTGACTGCATATGCCATAACATGAGAATATACTCAACTTAAATGCAAAAAAATAATGCCATGGAGATATCTTCAGATAAAAAGTATGCACATCATAGGTATTGGCATATGCTTAGATTGAAATATCTTTAATTTATCATCAGCACTGGCATATGCTCTGAAATAATTCATCCCTAATTAGTCATTTGGTCAGGAAAAATTCATCCCCCATACATTCATTTGCCCAGGTTTAAAAGACCATAGGATCAGCACACAAACATGTTCTCTAAATTTTATTGCTAGCTCAGGAAGTTCTCGATTGCTGTTGCAACATCACAACATGCTCACGCAAATTCAGGGATGCAGCTATGAAACGAAAGCTGAGAAAGCAACGTTAGCACATACAGATGACAAGATCCAGAACGAAGTGGAGAGATGGATAGGAATTAGGGCATTAATCTGTGCAAGAAAGAAGGGGATCTGGGAAAAACATTAGCAAACCATAGGTGCGCACGAATCCTTCTTTGAAGACACAAAATTGGATCTCATGAGATGTGCATCACATCTGCAGAAAATCAAGACAGAGAATTGGAGGAGGCATTTGCCTTTGCCTTGCGCCCAACCATCATACCTTTTAAATTTGTGTGAGGGGGCGAATAGAGGAGAGTGTGTCCACCCACAGCACAGCATAGCCACGCCGGGTGCGAGGTCGGCCCGCGCCGCCACCGTCTGGGGCCCCTCCGGTGCTCATGCTGCGCCGCCACGCTGCGCGCTCAGCCACGCCGGCGGCACGCTTGCCCAACAATGCCGCACTGCCTCCGTGTGGACCACTGGAGCACACACACGCCGGAACACAAACAAGAGAAATCGTAGAGAGAGAAAGGATGAGAAAAAAAGGGAAGGATGAGATAGAAAGAGCCTCGACCCGGAGTCGGTGAAGCACACGCCGGAGCACCTGTGAAGCCCACACCTGGGCCCACCCGTGCACCATGGCAGCGGTGGCCGGTTGGCCCCCATGGCGGCCGTGGTGCCGTGCCAGACCCGCGGCGCCGCAATGACGCCCTGAGGGGGCGCGCTCGCCCAGTGCCGCCGCACCACCGCGCCTGGGTTGTTGTTGGCATTTCTTAACGTCGTTACAAAAAATAAACTAAAAGTCCATCCCCGGCAACGGCACCAGAAATGCTTGTTGGCGTTTCTTAGCATCACTACTAAACATAGACTATAAGTCCATCCTTAATAATAATACTAGAAACGTAAGTTGACGTTCCCAACCACCATTACTTCAGAAAGGCAACCCTTGGCCCTTAATGGCGCCGGTCTAGGTAATAGCAGTTAGAAATACCGGATTGACCTTCTTAACCTACGATATGCAAAACTGTGATACGGCGCCGTGGGGTGCACAAGATTTACAATCCTTAAGTAATGGTAGTTAGGTATGCCAATCGATAGCTCAGTAAGAAATAAGATTACTCTGCAAGCGCACAGAATTATCATTGTAGCATTTCAACCTGTGAGTAGGGTGTCGTATTTATAATTTTCCGTAGGAGGACAATATGCATCAAGCGTGGGGTAAACATGATCACTTATTGAGTGCAATGGTAGGCATAGAGTAAACAGGAATAAAACATGATTTCAAGATAGTGGACACACATATGGATCAACCTCAAGGATAAAAGGAAAATAAAGAATAAAAGAATATATCTAACTGAGCAGGCATTAGTCATATATAATTATGCAAAGAACTGTTAGCAAATTATCTAATTAGTAGTTCTAGTATCAAGACTAAGTCTGGGGTGATAGGTCTGCCAGCCGATAGAGACTTTACGAACTCCTACTCAATATCCGAACATGGGGGAATGTTAGGGATGGACAGGGCTGTCACCACCTGTCCACCTACCCCTCTGCCCGTGGGATACCGACATATTCGCCGATCTCCGCATACCCAAGCTCCATGCTTGTATACTTGGAAACAACTCCTAACCCCCGCAGACCCCAACCCTTCGGATTGACAGGCTAGGTTAAGAGCAACCATGACAGCACGACGAACCATCACCTCATTCCTAGTTCTTCCTCTATTCATACTAATTCGATGAACAATGAAGAACGATGATGAACGAGTCAAGAATATGATACATAAACTATGTTCTAGCTCATATACTATGCTCATAACAAGATCATAACTAGACTCTAATTCATATGCATAATCATATAACTATGATAAGAACTTACCCATGCAAGAAGACCGAATTGTATTCATACCAAGATGATTCTTTTCTTCTAAGGAGACAAGCTCTCCTTGATAGCTCTTGCCTTGCTCACAAACTACTAATACTACTCTAAAGATACAAGTGAGAGGTGTGAGGTAGATAACTCCAAATGATGTGTGTTTCCACTTGTTATGCCATAAAACCTGTAAAACATGAATGCTAGGGGTACAAGTGGAGCTTGTTAGTAGTAAAGGCATATGTGCTAGAATATGATTGTTAATCCTCTTTTTAGTCTAAGTTGGTGGTATAAAATTTATCCATAAGGACCACCAACAGTTGTCGGCACGCGCCACCGTGCTCGGCCGGCAAGGCGGCCGTGGGGACGCACTCGCCCCGCAACCCGGCCGTGGCGGCGCGGCACGGACGCCCCGAGGCAGCGCGCTCGCCCAGCGCCGCCGAGTCGGGGGCCGCCGTCGCGCCTGTGCTAGCACGGGATGAGGGAGAAGGAGAGAGAGAGAGGGGGAAGAATAGATCTAGGATTACGGAGAAGAGTGCGAGATATTTCGGCTGTCGCTCGAAGTGTGTGGAAGGAGCGAGAGGTAGAAGCCAAGTATTTATTTATTGCCCGTAGATTCTGAGAAGAAGCTAGACCATAGAAAAACAATAGAGAAGGAGCCGGAGAAGCTACGAAGATCAGGGAGAATCTGTTTGCAGTAGAATCCGGTAGCGATAATCCTAGTCATCGAGTGGGGCAATCCAACGGCGGAAATTTTTACGGACGACGTGGCCGGTGGTTCTCCCGGAGGAGCAGGCCACCCTTGTCTGGGTGAACGTTGCAAGCACACGACACACCGGAGTAATTGTCTGACGTCATGGTTGCTGAGGTGTCTTTGAGCGCAGGCGCAACCACCCTTTGCCGACACGTTGATGAGGCGATCGTGGTCACGATGGGGGACAATGAACACGCCCCTAGCTACCTCAGCTGCCATACGCCTCAAGTGCTTCATCGAGCGAGTCACAAAGACGAGGCAACGACCACTTCCAGAGCATGCAGAAGTCGAGACCCCCCCATTGGCGGACACGCACTGCCGTTGCTCCCCAAGCGAAACAGGCGGATCATGGCCCAAGAGAATGGCTCATATCCCGGTTGCCCTGCGAGGTGAGTAGCTTGTCATGAAACGGCTGGGACTATCCAATGGCAGGTCGCCTCCGTCGACGCCGAGACACATGACGTACGATGAGATATTCGGCGGGGATCCAATTCACATGCAAGCTTTGCCGGCGGCGTAGACTTGAGTCGCACCCACTGGCGGAGCTAGGGGTATGCTGGGTATTCCTTGGAATACCTAAGATTTTGGTAGAGAAATAAATACATATATTAGTATACATGTATATTCTATTTTTTAACTGGAACACCAGCCCACAAATGAGTACTAGCAGAGCAGGCCTGGCCAAGGCTCAAGCGGCCAGACTTCCTATCGTCCACTGGACTGCTGCCGTCGGCATTCATTCAAATCTCGTGTTATTGTTCTTTTTAAAAAAGAGTTAGATTGCTCCCATACCGCTCCGGCGCTCCCGTCCCAACTCCGAAGTTTGGTAAAGATTTCTCTAATTAATTTGTCTTTCTACTGCTGTGCTGCTTGCTGCTCCTACTTTGTTAAGTAATTTTTTAACATTCAATTCTTTATAAATTGTCTAGATGAGGAAGGGTACTAGTAGTATATTTGCATTATGGGAGAAAGCTACAAAGGCAAAAACAATTAGCTTTCACGTCTACACCAAATTCTCACTACAAATTTCATTATATTGCATATTTGCTTTGTGTAAGTGCAATCAAACCTTAAAGTGGGTTTTGATGATAATGACCACGTGATTAGAAGACTAATGAGATTTATCGAGATGATAGACAGGCAAAAACATTAGGAGGATGTAATCTTATGCAGGTGGACCCCTAACATTTAAAGGATGCGGCATCCGACTCAAAGGAGGTTTAAATTCGTTTTTATTTTGAAACTGAGTATAGGAAAGCCGTATTATTAAGGGGGGCGCAAAAAACAGGTTTGAAAGTGTGACCAAGTGTAAATCTTTACACCAAGCATTCTCACTTTCACTGCCAAAGCCAGTTACAAAATTCCAGATCTTTCTGTCCTGATTTGGCAGCGCGGCACTGCCGGCCCTAGGCCCGGCACTGCCGCGACTTGTTTCGACCGCTAGACTCGAGGGGGCTTCTTAGTCTCCCTCCCGTCGCCCCCAACGGTCATCTCTGCCATTTGCTCAGTTTCCAGACCAGAGAAGCCTCTCTCTTGCTCTCTCTCAGTCCCAACAAGCTCTTCACTCTCAAGTTTGAATCCAAGTTTGAATCTAGAAGAGTGTGAGCTGAATCTCAGTAAGAACAAGCTTCTCTCATTGATCTTCAACTTCCTCAATCATTTGGTTCGCATTCAAGCCGGTGGTTCGTATTTGTTACTCTTGGAGCTTGCTCCTAGCCGGCTAGAGCGTCGCCCGGTGAGCTTGCCAAACTTGTGGCAGCCCTGAGAGGTTTGTAATCACCCTCACAAGCTAGTGAAATCACCCCCTCTTTTCAAGAGTTAACTCTCTTAATTTGAGAACGAGATTGGGCTTTGTGAACCCAAGTTTCCTTTGTGGAACCTCAACAACGTGGAGCAGGCAAGCCTTTATGGCGAGCTGAACCACGGGATAAATCTTGTGTCACTTGTGTTGCTTGTTTTACTCTCCATTTGTTGAGTTTCTTGATTTCTAGGGTTTGGTCCCGATCTATCTTTTGGTGAAACTTTAACTGTAGAGAAGTGGTACTCTAGACTCTACATAACCCAGGAAACCTCAGTAATTTACCAAATCTAAGTTCCATTGGTTAATTTTTGAATTTTGTTGAATCTGCTCTATGAGGTCCAGCACTGCCGCTCTAGGAGCAGCAGTGCTAGACAGCCCAGCAGTGCCGCGCTCTAGGCCGGCACTGCCGCGCCAAGTGCTGACCTCTGTTCGCGAAGATTTTTCACAGGCCTATTCAACTCCCCTTCTAGGTCAGTCTGTGATCCTACACTTTGAATTTTTTTATATGTTGGCATACCCGGCCACAAATTCCTGGCTCCGCCACTGGTCGCACCGATCGACGATGTTGGCGCATGTAAGCGTCGCCGTCGTGGCTCGATTGCCCGGGCTTAGGCTTCTTTGCCGGAGGCATAGACTTGGGTTAATCCTTATGCAATGTAATAGCCTAATTTAAAGTGGACTAGCGAGGGTCTGAGCTCCATTGTAAATCTTTTGACCTCCTAGTGTACTATTTTGGCGCGTTGTATCGAACTTTTTCTCTATCTATCTTAATACAAAGATGCGCAAACCTTTTGAATCGAGGAAAAAAAAGTATGCATGATTAACAATGCACTAGAGACCCAGTAGGAGGTTGCTTCTTTCCCTCTAGAATCTTATTTTATTCATTCACTCTATAGTCTATATCTTGCACCGATTCATTTGTGTCTCTCTTCCATGGGTGGACTGCTCCAGTGGTAAAAATCGACTCATTGAGTGACAGCTAGGACGACTGCATCGCTTTCTTTTGCCCATTGCGGGTGGCCGGGTGCTTTTATACACGTGTGAGTCCAACGAAAGAAGTGGAAGGGGTCCAAGGGGATAATGGTAATGGAGCTCTGATGATTCTAGGTTCGATGGATTTCCACCCAGTTTCTTCAGTACTATTTGCTTCGTGGAATTGTATAAGTTCTGACGGCTACATCTACATCCTACTACATAAAGGTACAATGTACACGTACGTACGTGTGGAATTGAATACGGCCGAGAAAAACGACGAGCACACGACAAAGGCAGGAAAAATCGGAGGTGCCCAGTGTCCTTGACTATGTAAAAGATGGTGAAATTCCATTTCCCTTCAAACTTCAGCGGTTCAAACCAATTCATAAATATGTAGTACGCACGTGTATACGTCACTACCTCAGGTAGGCCAAATAACCGGAAGGGCATGGCACTTGAGACGACATCCATGCCATAGAAGGCTAAGCTTAGGAACTACCCAACTTGAAGACGATTGATACTAACAGGTGAAGTGATGTAGAAACAAATTAATAAAGTGATCTCTCTGTTAACTGCTCCCAAGGGCCAAGGTTTTGAACCTCCAACCGTCACAGCAATTGCCTATCTTTATGGAGATTGCACTATACCTAAAAAAAACTAGTGGTTTGTTTTTTTTTTCGAGATCGGGTCTTTTACCTGTTTTTCATTAAGAGGAATGGCCAAAGAAGGCCGGAACACAGATACAACCGATACAAAGAACTCACAAGTAATCCTAAAATTACCGACGAAATCCCAAAACACAAGCAAGAAAGCGCAAAAGGGGAGGGGTGGGGGCACCTCCACCTCCAAACAGAACCAACTACACTATGCCTGCAAACCAAAGATACATCATCGCTAAGGTCACCTTCCGAGGGGGTCAAACCGTGGTGGCAAAGCATCCACCAGATCTGCAAACGACCAGGTAGTCACTGCGAGGTAAAACCGCCAGTGACCAGGTAGCCACTACGACGGAGAAGTATTCATTAGCAACCAGGTAGCCGCTACGAAGGAAGCCGCCAGTGACCAGGTAGCCACTGCGAAGGAAACCGCCAGTGACCAGGTAGCCACTGCGAGTAGACGTGTTCGCCAGGGACTAGGTAGCCGCTGCGAAGGAAACTGCCAATGACCAGTAGCCATTGCGAGTAGACGACGACGACGACGACTGCGGCGACACCAACACCCGAGTAGGACAGACCAAAGCGAAGAGGAAACGGAGCACCAACAGGCATAGCGCCGGCGAAACGTGGCCCTGACGGTGATCGACAACGTCGCCTCCACGGAGGGAATGACGCCCAGGGACACCAACGACGCTGATGAAGGCGCAAGGGGGACTTTCGCCCCAGAACAAGCATGAACGACTCGCGCAACGAACTGTTCCTTCGACGACGCCTTCGAGAAGGTGGATGGCGCACCGCGCCACCGCCGCCGGCCCGAAGCGAGAAGCAGGGCAGAGTTTTCACCCAGGAGAGCACCGACCACCGGTCAGCATCCCCTGACCATGCTGCTGCAACCCAGACCGAAGGAAACCCTAGACCAGGGGGAGGTGGGAGTCCCCAGCCCAGCCGCCCAGCCGCAGCAGCAACCTGCCGAGGTGGGGGAGCCACACCCTGGACCGCCAACTGCCTGGACAGGGCGCCACTAGAGACGCCGGGGAGGGGGGGGGGCGTTGCTAGAACCGGTGGCCGACAACCCAAGCGGGCCGCCGCCGCCGCTGCCACGGGCACCCCAGCCCCCTCGGCGCCAGAACAGGAGCAGGGAGCCGCCGGCGAAGAAGTGGTGGCCAAATCCAGCGGCCGGCAGCCTAGCGGGCCACCGCCGTCACCGCCGCCCACATGGCTGCCCCAGCCCCTAGAGACGCCAGATCAGGCCGCAACGGGGCTGGATCCGCCCATCCCCGGCTGCCGGCGCCGGTATTGGAGGTGGAGGGGGAGGTGGGAACGAGGATGGGAGGGGGGCTAGGAGAGGGAGAGAAGGGAGCAGGGGTGCCTTTTTGAGCCCCCACTGCTGGCCGCTGCTGCCGGTGAGGAGGCCGAGGTGGCGCGGTGGCGGCGGCCTGGCCGGTGAGGTGCGGCGGGGTGGTGTGGAGGCGGGGTTGGGGGCCCTCGAGTCACCCCCGCGAGGGAGATGACGCGAGGAGCGAGACGAGTGTACGAAATGAAAATGCTTTTGTAAACTAGTGGTTTGTTAAATTCAAAAAAAAAAAACTAGTGTTTTTTTTTTTTCTAATCTTGTTCAATGGCAGGGCCTGAAAACTGGAATGTACTATCTACGCACACGAGCTGCTGCTGATGCTATGAAGTTTACAGTTGTTACCACACTTCTAAAGGAGAACGGGAATGGGGTATACTTTCTTTCCTTTAGTCCTACAATCTTTTTTCTCAAAAGTTACTAAAACACGACTCACCATGAAAACCACTTGCTTCTGCAGGTGGGTAATGGAAAGCCCACAGTGGAAGACGTCGAAGCTAAAATGGCACAAATGGTCTGTTCTTTGAACAACCGGGAAGAGTGCCTGGCGTGTGGAAGCTAGATTGGAGCTCCATCTGGACACTGCATTTCCTTATTTGTGACCACAGCATTATACACAGCCGGCTGGTGATTGGAGCTCAATTATCAGAACGAAGTCTGATGTAGGTCGAGTTAGAAATTCCCATAATGGGAATACGAATACCTTGTGCCTGAATACTGCTACGTTGCTACCTCTGGCTTGTATTGCTCTAATATGATATTTGTGCTGCTGCCAATGTAAATATCTACTAGCATCAACGTTATTGATGTGCTCTAAGGTTTTTTTTGTGCAACACTCTGCATTGGATCGAACATGATGTAATGCATCATTTTCCGTTGTGAGAAGAAAAGTATTAACGTGTGAACTCAGAAATATACGAGTGCAAAAGCTGAAAATAATTAGGTCTGTATCCTGGATTGTAATGTCAATACAACTAGCATTGTAGATGTGGACGTCACTACTTGTTTGACTAAACACAACTAAATACAGTACTGTTGCTGTAACTGCAAATTTAAGCACTCGTGAACCGCTTAGATGGATCATCGACATACGATGGAGCGCAACCGCCTCCGGAGCTGTCGGGCGGCCCATGTTCACGAAGCTGCCACCGCATCGGCGCGACCTGCCGGACCACGGCCGAGAGCCCACCGAAAGCCCACTCCACCTCGCGCACCGGCGCGGCCAGGTCCTGGGCCGGAGCTTGCAGACCTGGGCCGCCACGGCGTCTACCGTAGCCGCCATATGGGCCGCCGATCTCCGATATCCGCGCTTCCATGCTCGCGAAGAAGCACTGGGCCGTGGCGAGCTGGAGCTGGAGCCGCCGCTGGTCGTTCATCCACAACTGCGGCTTGGGTGAGCCCAACCTCTGCAGTATTTGTGCAGAGAAAGGAAAAAAAAATGCCTGCGACGATCCATCTTCAGAGAACCATTGCGATTCCGACAAGGTCGTAGCTAACTGCACTCAATACCCACTTGCTGCTTCTTCATACAGTGTTTGCAATGTATTTCCTCCCAAGCTGAATACATGACGTTCAGAAAAACTTAATTAGTTTATTTCTAAAATGTCCTATAGCTAGTCAGAAACGGAGTAAATATGTAAGTGAAACACACTAATGATAATCAGCAGCAATAGTCCATTCTATTTGAAAAGAAAATAAGATACGATTCATACTTGCACTCACACAGTAACACCAATCATCACAGTTCATCCTCTTTCGGGATATCACGATGACATCACGTGCAGACTCACGTCAGTAGAGTTCCCACCGGCTTAGGCCACATTTAGATGAAAAAACTTTTGGAATTTTGAACGGAGAATTTTTTCCAGTAACTGTTTAATCAAAGTCTAAGTAGGCTTAAAAGATTCGTCTCGTGATTTACATGTAAACTATATAAACATGCAAAAATTTTATCTATATTTAATACTCCATGCATATCGTGCATCCAAACAGGGAATTTATTACGTGCATACTGACATTTTTTTTCCTCTCTTGAGCGGTGTAGTCAGTTTTTTATCTCCTAGCTCCACCGTCTCTGTGGGAGAAAAAGAAGTGCCTCGCCTTAGCCTTGTTTTAATACATATAATATTATCAATAAATTTAATTTATAATTCCTTTTCAAAATTATCTCAAAAACTAAAATATTTAATTAAGTTTATTTTTGTCATACAACTCTTGAATTTGTCTAACTTTAGCATATCAACTATCAAAACATTTTAATTTTAACTCTTAGGCAGTTTTGAGAGGTTTTGAAACGGATCTAAGGATCAAAAATTAAACGGTTTGACATTTAAAGTGCCAAAGTTAAATGCTTTTATAATTATAAGCCAAAATTGATAAAGCCAAAAGCTAAATGGCCAAAAATAGACTTAATCGGAACAAAAATAAATGCGAGCGGCCCCACCCTACAATTGATTATTGATCAAAATTCCAAAGCATCGATGTATTAATTCCAGCTGACCATGGGTATATACTCCTACTCCATATGCATCGCCATCCTTTTTGCGTCCCAAAGAATCATTATACCAACTTTCACAAACGCAAATAACGAAAAAGACGTGGCACACTCTAGAGGACATGCATGATCTAGAGCTAGTTAATAATAATCCTCTCTTGCTCGATGAGCCCCAACGAGTCTCTTGTCTCTAGTGAGCAAGTGTCCCTAGTGGCAGTCCGCCGGTCCCCTACCCTCCTCCGACGATCTCACCAGCGATGAGGGTAGGCGACCCGGTCTCCCTCTCCTCTAGAGTTTCCCTTAGTGGAATAAGACCCTTTATAAATGCTCTGAGGACTCTTATCCTCATCTTCATCTTAAGGTTGGGCAAGTTCATGGCAGATTTGGCAGCCATGGTGGCCAGCGTACCTAAACTCGCTCCAGATTTTTGAGGTGAGCATGATAATAAAGGGGCTGTTTAATTGGGTGAAAAAGGGTGAGAAGTGTACTGTAACATTTTTGTTTGTATTTAATAATTTTTATCCAATCATGACCCAAGTAGACTCAAAAGATTCATCTCGATATAGCCAGATAAAAAGTACAAACATGCAACAGCTGCTACTTTATTTAATGCTCCATGCAGACGTAAAAGACAATCAATGTGATAGAGAAAGAGAAAAATTTTTGAGAAGTAAACAGGGCCAGAGTACTTCTATTCCCCTGTGCTTCTTTCCTCCTGCTCCAAGAATTTGTGAATTTGTGGGTTGCATGGTGTTTGTCCCCAACAAAATCGAGCCAAAGAAGTAGCATTGTCTGCAAGTGTCTATTGTCGGACTTCTTTCCTCCTGCTCCAAGAATTTGTGGGTTGGCCTTGGTAGCCACCTCTCGGTTGTTGCTGTCGTCGTCCATTCGGGCCTCTCGTGTCAAAGGCCCCACCGATGGTGCTTCGAGCCCCACCAGTGCTATGCGGGTAACATGCAGGAGGCATCCGTGTCCTCTTTGGGCCCCACTCAGTAACACGTGCCCCTCTGGAAAGAAGTGTTGGGTCTTCGTGTCTCCTTGTGATGCGTATGCAGGGCTTTTTTGTCTTTCTGCAGACATAAAAATGGTGAAGAGCTACTAGTGTTCGAATTAACCGCAATATCAGTTGAAGTCGGTCCTTAAATTTAATATTATTGATGGCTATAGATCTACTCTCTCCGTCCTATAAAGACTGTCGTTTTAGATTTTTCAGAAATTATGTTTGACCATCCGTCTTATTCAAAAATTTTGTATGAAATATAAAATCAATAAATAATTATTAAAGTATATATAATGATATAACAAATCATTATAGGATAAATGATATTTATACAAAATTTTTAAATAAGACGAATGATCAAACGTGATGTCTGAAAATGCTAAAACGACAATCTTTATGGAACGGAGAGAGTATTCTTTTGAGCCCGATGAAGCCTCTATTCTATGGCTCAAAATTACTATCTTCGAATACACAGACCGATTAAACAGTTGAGGAGAGCATCGACTGTGCTATTGGTGCGAGAACAAGGACCCTTGATGCTTCTATCGTGGCCACTTTTCATGGGTCATCTGGTCCCCATAGGCCCGCCGTGCCCTCGATGAAAGCGTCACCTACATCTCCAAAGGCAAATTAAATTTGCAGTAGTTTTTGTTTGTGTGCTCTGTAATACCGTGCTTTAACGAAGTACATTAAAACCTGTCGTTGTAAAAAAAAAGCTTGCGGAGGTTTGATATATCAGTATAGGTGAAAGTGATGTAGAAATAAATTAATAATAATGTCACGTCTCTGGTAAGTGCTCCGTCGGTCTCAAAAGAAATGCACATCCAAGAGAAGACTAACGCGATCACTATTCATATATTTATATAAAAAGGGACTGTTTATGTCGTGATGTCAAATGGACTAACGCAATCGCTATTCATATATTTATTTATAGAAAAGGGACTGTTTACGTAGTGACGTATTTCAGCTTTGGTTGAATATATACATAATTAGGTTCTGTTTGTGTTTTTTAGGAAATAATTTTATGAGCAAGTTTTTTAAAGCTGGGTTCTTTTACAAATATTGTCTGACAAACCAACAACTTCATATATGCGGGAGAGAAATAAGGGAGAGGCCGGTTTGTGATAAGCTATTTTTTTTTAACTTTATGACAACTCATACTTTATAAGAGGAGGGAAAAACAACTTAATTAACCCATGAATGTTTTGGAAAAGGTGTTGGCAATAAGATGTACCAAACAGGCCCTTAGAATATTTAGATGGATCGTTGAATCTATATTTTTGTTATAAATTTAGAGAGGCAATTGTGATCACACTATTTTTTTAATTAGCATAACTGTTGTTTCTACTTCCTAGTCAACCGCGCGCAAAGCCCCTAACTTCCCTTGCTGTTCATGATAGTCACATTATGGGATCGACGTTTAGTTTGGTATTATACACGTGGGAGTCCAAAGGAAGTGAGTAGAAATGGGCAATGGAGCTTTCATTTTAGGTTCGGTAGATCTGTTCTTCTCACCCGTCTTCTTCGGGGCAATTTCTTTCATTGAATTATTGTAGAGCTCAGATGGCTACGGCAGAGACAAAACAACGAGCACAGGACAAGGCAGGAAAGGGAGGTGCTCGAGAGTCTTGGGCTCCTGGCTATGTAAAAGTGGAATCCCCCGCAGATACTTCAAACGAAAAATTCATAATTAGTATGGTGTATGTGTATACCTCACTACCTCGAATCGAATAAACTGTTTTCGAGCGACAGATTTTATTCATCTGTGTTTTTTAAGAAAAAAGAAATATTTTTCCACTCTTTGCGTAAGTTATACACTCAATCAATATTTACCAGCCGTTTTGTTGGACCAAAGTAAAGAGGAAAAATGCACCCCCCGTCCTTAAACTTGTCTCAAGGTGTGTCATCTAGATCTTTGAACTTTCAAAATGATATCTATGGATCCGTAAAGTTGGTAAAAGATGTTATTTAGATCCCAAACTTTCAAAGTGATCACCACAGGTCCTTAAACTTGACACAGGATGTCATTCAGGTCCCAAACACTGTAGATAATTTCAGCACCGAATTTTAAAAAAAATCTAATTTCGAGTACTGTAGCTACAATATGTAAAATATTCCAAAAATTGTATTTTTTTCATACGATCTCCGATGAAGATGAGTTTTATATAAAAATTGTAGCTTGTGACGAGATCTGTAACTTTCTAGTTTTGAGTTTTTTTAATTTGAGGTGGTTAAGACAATCAAAAAAATTAAATAAATTTTTCAGCAGTATATTAATCACGTACAAGCGCGTGTCGCCTTGGAAAAATCATTTTTTATATACTATCAAATTGAGATACTTTCTATACAAAAGTTGTAGCATTCGATGAGATCTACAACTTTTTAGTTTTAACTTTTTTAATTTGAGGATGTTAAGATTCTCAAAAAAATTAAAATGCTAATTTCGGTTATTGTACAGTGATTTTGTATTTTAAATTTTTTTTAGAATCTTAACGACCTCAAATTTAAAAAGTTAAAACTAGAAAGTTATAATTTCATCGAACACTACAACTTTTGTATATAAAGTATCTCAATTTGATAGTATATAAGAAAGATATGAGTTTTCCAAGACGACACGCGGTTATACGCGATTAATATACTGCTGAAAAATTTTGTTTAATTTTTTTGAGCGTCCTAACCACCTCAAATTAAAACACTCGAAAGTAGAAAGTTGTAGATCTCGTCGCAACCTACAATTTTTATATAAAACTCATCTTTATTAGAGATCGTACAAAAAAAATACAATTTTTGAAATATTTTACAGATTGTAGGTACAATACCCGAAATTAGATTTTTTTTTATTCGGTGCTAGAATTATCTACAGTGTTTGGGACCTGGATGACATCCTGTGTCAAGTTTAGGGACCTGCAGTGATCACTTTGAAAGTTTGAGACCTAAATGACACTTTTTGTCAACTTTACGGACCCATAGATATCACTTTAAAAGTTCAGGGATCTAGATGACACCTTCAAGCAAATTGAGAGGCCGGGGTGCATTTTCGCAAAAGTAAATAAAATTGAACCGCATGCGTTACCGGCGGGAACAAATTTGAAATAGCCGTTGTTTGGGTTTGCTCTACTGCCTAGGAACCAAACAGCTCGCTAATATAAATCAATCCATAATTTAGGGGGTTGTTTAGTGTGCAAAAGTTTCGTAAAAATGGTACCGTAGCAGGCATGCTAAATTTTATAATAAGCGTCCAATCATGGTGTACGTAGACTCAAAAAATTTCTCTCATGATTTATGCAAACATATACGTATGCAAAAGAATCGTCTACATTTAATATGTTACGCATGTGTCCAAATATTTAATGTGACGGAAGTTTTAAAATTTAGAAGTGCATCTAAACAGGGTCTTATAAAAAAAGCTCTCTAAAAACTTGCAAGATGAACAGATCTTCATGGTTGTTCTCTCTCTGTCTCTCTCTCTCTCCGATATACAGGCCCAACTACTTTACCATTGCTGGGTCTTGCTTCTTTTGTGAGACGGACAACAAAAAATGTATCTAAAAAGTAGATTAGACAATAACATGTAAATAAGAAGATATATCTTTTTGTCAAAAACAAACTCATCATGATTTAACTAAATAGAGTAAGGAGCTGTTTGGTTTACTCACAGGTAAGGGAAACGCTATTGGTAACAGACTGCAGGGGGGATGAAGTGCGATATTGTTTGCTTATTTTGTTTGGTTGCGCATGATAAAGGTATCGAACACCAATACGCTCCAGTACTGAGAATCCCATCACTCCCAGCTCTGCTCTGCCGCGTGCGCCGCCACCGCACCAGTCGCTCCACCGCGCTCGCCGCCGCTCTCCAGGCTCCAGACTCTAGGCCAGCGAATCCATCAATCCATCATGTACTCGATCGGCAACAGAGACAGAGAGGAGGAAAATTGATTACTATTGCTTGTTCAGATTCAGACCATCGCCAAGAAAAAGAAGCAGGAGGAGCAACAACTAGCTAGCTCAAAGGGAGGAAGGGATCCGATCAAAATCCAAATCCAACCCGATTCCGATGGGACAGTACCACCGGTCGCTTCGCCATACCAACATCATCCGTTTCAAGGAGGTGGTTCTGACCCCGACGCTCCTTGCGTCCTTGCGATCGTGATGGAGTACGCGGCGGCGGGCGTGGAGCTGTTCAAGCGCACCTGCGAGGCCGGGTGGTTCCACGAGGACGAGGCGCGCTACTTCTTCCAGCAGCTGGTGTGCGGCGTGAGCTTCTACCAGGCCAGCCACTGGGACCTCAAGTTGGATGCTGGACGGCAGCCCAGCCGCCAGCGCCGCACCTCAAGATATGCGACTTCAGCTACTCCAAGTCCTCGGTGCTACACTCCAGGCTATGGGGCCACCGACCGCCGCACAGCCGCTAGGATTGGAGGGAGCGCTGGGATGGCTAGCAGGGAGTGAATCTTTGGCTGGCAGGGAGTGAATCGACGAATCACCCACTCGTGGGGAATGAATCGCCGGCGCGCGAGGCAAGGAAGGTCGCGGGCGTGCGGGCGGAGCGGCGCAATGCGATTGGACTCCGGGAGGTCCCCTATCAGGGATGAATAGAGCGTTATCCGATTTCAGGGTACTCGATAACATGGGCTGTGAAACAAACGGTAGTAACGTTATCAGTTTCCCTCCGTAATCAGATTGCGTTACATTTGGCTGAACCATACAGCTTGTAATAAGTGATTGTGCTTCTGCTAAAGTTAGAATTAGAGATATACATACACACACATCATCCACTAACATTAATTTATAATTATTTATTTCTTTGCATAAATAATTTTATTTCAAATCATCAGAAATTTACGCGGTAACACGTGAGGTATGCTTCTAATATCTTATAAAGCAAGATCCAACTACAACAGTTTTATGTGATTTTCTGAAAACATGTTATCCCAAGGGACCTGCCAAATCACTAAGGGCACCTCCAATTGTCAACATTTAGATAGTATTAATTTCCACGTGGAAGGTGGGCGCTAAAAGTATTTAACTACTGGAAACTGTAATATTCGTGGGTGCAAATAAACCCGTTAAGGAAACGGGAAAAATCATCAGAAAAATTAATTTTATCAGGCGTCAGACATGCATATCCCGTCAAGAATAGACTTAAAAATTCAAATTTTCCTGTGCTTGTCCCATCAAAAATGTTTTTTTCTAACGTTATTTTCTTGACGACTACCTAAAAAATGTAGCATTATCAGGGATATTGCTATTTTTGTGGGTTTTAGTCATTTTTATGCCAGTCAATTATGAAGGAAATAAATATATTCCTGTCGGCCATGAGGCTATTTTTTTTCAGTTTTCAATCAATGAAATAATGAATTTTCTGATGATTTCCCCTTAAGGAAAATTGTAATTTTTTGTAACAAGAGAAAATAGTAGGTGACATGGAAATATCATAACTACATGTTCTATTCTAGATGCACCAAATAGCACATTATATGCATTATATGCTAATTTTTTGTGGGTTTTAGTAAATTTTATGCTAGTCAACTATGAAAGAAATAAAGATATTTCTGTCGGCCATGAGGTTATGTTTTGTTAGTTTTCAATCAATAAAATACTGATTTTCCTTATGGTTTCCCTTAAAGGAAATTGTAATTTTTTTTGTAACCAGAGAAAATAGTAGGTGACATGAAAAATATCACAATTACATGTTCTATCCCAAATGCACCTGTTTACGCCAAAATCTGGACTGAGTGCGGATAACCGATGTCGGATGCAGGTAGCCGATTTTCGGGAACAGAGGCCAAGGCAGAGATAGTCGATCGGGTCCCGGAATCGATTGCGGGCTGGAGGTGAAGATGGCGCGAATAGCCGATTTGATGGCGTCAGCGTGGATCTTCGGCCAGGAAAGCGATCACTTTCGGAGTCCGTTGAGGAAAGGAAAGATTGGACTCCAAGTTACCTCTAATTTAGGAGAGTTTGTTAGTTTCTATATTTATTTTGAGTTGTAATTCGACTAGGACTCTATTTTGTTGAGCCTTGGGTATAAATATAAACCCCGGCCATTGTAACAAAAGAACACACACATCAATACAGCACATCTTTCGGCTTCGGCCAAAACTTAGGAGTAGAAGTAACGTAGATCTCGGCGAGTTCTTCAATCGGGCCGAGTGTCATCCGGTGGACGCAGGCTTGCTTGTAAGTACCGTCATGCCTCGCTAAGCTTTGTCTTTTTAATGTCATCCGGTGGACATGGGAGCCTCGTAGATCGGGGTTGATTCTTATTTGATTAAGTTTAGCGTCATCTGGTGGACGTGGGTTTAGATCAAATAAGAGTTAGTTATCGATTCATGTTTGTTTTCTTGTTTAATCTATGTTTAGCGTCATCCGGTGGACGAAGGCTTAGGTTAAACTTGATTATGTGCATGGATTAGTTACCGGCTCTAACTAATTTGGTATCTTAGTTAGATTCATTAAGTTATCAAGATGTTATTTGTCATTTATTGTTTATTTATTAATATAACATCTTTCTGCCCGATCAAGATTGCGTAGTATTGGCCTTAGATCCACATGAAAAATGTCATTTATGTCTCGTTCATGTTTATGCTTTGTTATGATATCGCTTGATTCGGCCAGTATTATCGTAATCTCGCTCGTACGTGCCGTGGATGCTTGACAAGAGCCGATCTGAATGAACACAGAGCCGCCGGCCTTCTAGACCAGCTCTGTATTCCTTTTAGATTTGCTTGTGATTATTTTCGGAAATATATCTAAACTGATGCAAAGCCGCAGGCCTTCTAGAACAGCTTCGTATTAGTACTAGATTTATACTTGAAACTAGTCACCGCTAAGTTTTCTGCTTCACGGACCCCGAATCGGCTAATTAGCCGATACGGTTGTGCTTTCTCGAGAAAACAAATTAACCAATCGCATTCTGCCAAATCGGCTAAATAGCCGATTTCTGTCTGTTTGACGTTCAGACAGCCTGAACTGAATGATTTGACCTGTTTACAGCAATCGATTATGTTTTAATCTGTTACAACTATCTGCATAGATTTGTTTAATGTAGATTGTTCTATTTGATCACGCATATCAATCGATTATGTATTAGTTCAGTATCTGTTTTTATAACAAAACATGCATATATGCCGGAATCGACTCTTTAGTCGATTTTCGATTAAATCGGCTTTCAGAGCCACATAGTTGGAACTACCTGGACACACCGGTTAGTTCCGCCCTGTGATTACTGATTATTATCTTTTCCTTATCAATTGCAGGTCAAATTGACTGGCACGCCTGAGGGTCGTCGGCACTCTTTGACCGGGTTTGAAGTTAGCTGGATCTTGGAAGCTCCGATGCTCTTGAGATCATATCCAGCTTCGCTGGTGTGTTGAGACGCAAGAACCACATTTTGTGCCAACACACTTTTTGGCACGCTCGGTGGGACTGTTTCACTCATGACTAGGGGAAAGGCTCCGGAGACCGTGGCTCCCAGGGACGACGGCGTCATCAGAGTCAAGCGTGAGGAGATCGACCCCGAGGATGCTGTGGTGCTGGAGCAGATCATCGAAGAGTTCACTGATGCCTGTCTGCTGTCGTTTGCTAAACATCGCGATGGCCACGTGTTCAAGAAAAACCCCTACCCAAGGTGGGTCATGCCTGGCCACACGGACAAGGAGTAGCAAGAGTTCAAAGAGTTCATCCAGAGCGCCATCTGGAACGCTTCGCACCAGGCAGTCGGGCACTATCACAACGTTTTCCTGCAGACATTCTATAGCATCATGAAGACCGTCATCAAGAAGCAGTACTGGGAGTCATTGGGCCCAACGTACTTCAATATTCCTCCAGAAGATACCAAATCAGATACAGCGGCCGGGACATCCGATCCTCCGCCGCAACAGCCGAAACCGTCAAAGTCATCTGATCAACATCCCAATATGACGACGGATTCGACTCCAAAAATAGCTCCGCAGCCTAAACTATACAGAGATTACTCTCCTGAGCAGATTGCCGCTTATATGCGTACAACTGGGAACGCACCGGCCGGGAACGTGCAGACTAGAAATATGACTTTGGCAACTCCAAACTATCACATCGGGCACACCTATGATGAGCTCACATCGGCGCCACATCCTGGTTATGCGCAATTGCCTCAAGACGAGTTAGTAGACAAGATGAGTGCAATGCTCAGGGACCAATTCGGCTTGCAGCCGAAAGCGGGGGTCAGCCGAAAGCAGGGGTGTCGATCAGATACAGGCGCCCCTACCCTGAATGGTTTGATCGTGTGGCATTACCGCAAAGGTACCGCATGCCGGATTTCGTCAAGTTCAGCGGTCAAGAAGACATATCCACCATAGAGCACATCAGCCGCTACCTGACTCAGCTTGGTGAGGCGTCTTATGAGGACACTCACAAGGTCCGTTTCTTCTCATTGTCCTTGACAGGGCCGGCTTTCAGTTGGTTCACCACTCTGGAGCCCGGGACGATCCAAAACTGGGCAGGCCTGGAAAGCAAGTTTCACGGTTATTTCTTCTCTGGCACTGGGGAGAAAACTATTGTTGATTTGACCAGTATGTGCCAGAAGAGTAGAGAGACCGGATCAGCCTTCATCAAGCGCTTCAGGGAGATGAAGAACATGTGCTATTCACTGAACCTGCCCGACAAGCAGCTCACTCACTTGGTCATTGGTGGGATGCTCCCGCACATTCAGAAAAAGCTGGTGGGCATTGACTTTAATAGCATTAGCCAGGTGTTGCAGCGAGTGACGGCCTTGGAGCTGCAAGCCCAGACCTTCCGTAAGGAGGGAAGATACAAACAGACGGCGTTCGTCAGTAATTCAGACTCGGAGGATGAAGATGAAGATGAAATCACCGCTGTCGAGTTGAGATGGGGCAAGAAGCCCATGGCTGTACCCAAAAATTGGAGCTCGGAGGATCAGTATGGTTTCGATACAAATAAGCTGGATAAATTATTTGATCTGCTGGTCAGTGCTGGGCAGATTACCTTCCCTGCCGATTATGTAAGGCCCTCTCCTGAAGACTTGAAAGGAAAGATTTTCTGCCAGTACCACGGCCTCACCTCACACGACACCAATGGATGCCACGTGTTCAGAACTCAGATACAGAGGGCTATCTCCCGCGGCTTATTGAAGTTTGACAGTCCTGCTAAAGGGAAAATGAAGATTGATAAGTTCCTATTCCCGAAGGGCCAGAATATGGTCGAGGTGTCGGCCCCTGCAGGCAAGATGAAAGTTCTGACCTCCAACCAAGCTAGAAGGAATGCATCAGTCGACCCTGATATGCAGATATTGGCTGAGGAGCTCACGTTGATCAAGAGAAGGCGGGAGCAGAACCAGAGGCAATATGAAAAGGGAAAATCCAGCGGCACCAGGAAGATCAGACCTACCTCCCGCGATCTGCTGAACGAATGACGCCGGGAGAAGGAGAAGACCCACCGGAAGCTGCTCGAAGAGGAAGAGTACCAAAGATGGGCTTGTGATGAGGAGGAGGCCCACTATCAGGAAGAACTGGCTCGCCGCCGGGAGGAAGAAGAAAGTCACTGGCATTGCCCATTCTTCAGGCATTTTTGGAATGAAGGTCTGAGATTGCCGACTCTGCGCAATTGCCCGGAGTGCAGCGATCAATACCGAGAGTACAGACACTCTCAGACCAACCGCCGGTCTGTGCATGAGAGGCTTGGACGCCCACATGATATGCAGGATTGGCGTGAAAAAAGAGACCTGCGCGATCGGCTCAGCGAAGCGGCAGTTGATCACCAAGAGCCGGTCTGGCAGGAGAATCAATGGTGCCCTGGGGACTTGACCAAGAGCTAGAGGCACCGTGTGCAACGCCTCAGGAGCAGAGTGCTCAAAGCAGAGGGTCGCACAAAGCAAATCTGGCGGGAGAAGCTTCCTCAGGACAAAGGGAAGGCAACAGCCGATGTGCAGATGGTGTTTGTGCTTCCGGCTGAATTCAGGGCGTCTCGAGCCAAGAAGATTGGGGTTTTCTCTGATTCTGATGAGTCAGAGTCTGAGCAAGCCACTACCAAGCTGGTTTTCGCGCAGCAGGCTGCCTTTGATAGACCGCCCAAGCACCGGCACCTGAAGGCCCTATATCTCAAAGGATATGTCAATGGGATGCCCATGACCAAGATGCTAGTCGATGGTGGTGCCACTGTCAATCTCATGCCCTACACCACATTCCGCAAGCTGGGTAAGGGCCCTGATGATTTAATCGAGACTGACATGATGCTCAAATATTTCGGGGGCAACTCTTCAAATACCCAGGGGGCAATCAATGTCGAGCTAACAGTCGGGAAGAAGACACTGCTCACCACCTTCTTCGTGATTGACAGCAAGGGTTCTACAGTCTGCTACTTGGGCGTGATTGGATTCATGCTAACTGCTGCGTGCCATCGACCATGCACCAATGTGTGATGCAGTGGCATGGTGAGGAGGTCGAAGTGGTCCTGGCCGACGACTCGGTGAGTATAGCCGCAGCGGATGCTGCCTACTGGGAAGCTGGGGATCATGACTATTTTTCTGGCATGACTTGGGTGGAAGGATACATCAAGGTCAGCAATGAGAGTCAATAGCCGGTCAGGGCAATCGGCTCTGGGTCTTTTTATTAATGGATAACCCAATCGATGGCACCGAGGGCAAGCTTGGCCATGGTTTTCTGTCGGCCGATAAACTTGAAGAAGTGGACATCGGATCTGGTGATAGACCAAGGCCGACGTATATTGCCGCCAATCTTGACCCTGAGTTTAGGCGAGAGTTGATTGACTTATTGAAAGAATACAAAGACTGTTTCGCCTGGGAGTACTACGAGATGCCCGGCTTGGGCAAATCGATTGTCGAGCACAGATTGCCTATCAAGCCCGGGTATTGGCCTTTCAAGCAGCCGCCATGATGATTCAAGCAGGACTCATTACCTGACATCAAGGCCGAGATTGAAATGTTCCTGGAAGCCAAGTTCATTCGAGCTTGCCGATACGCCGAGTGGGTATCGAATATTGTTCCTGTGTACAAGAAGAATGGCAAGTTGCGGGTCTGCATCGATTTCAGGGATTTAAACAGAGCTACCCCGATGGACGGCTACCCAATGCCGATAGCCGATATGTTAGTCGATTCGGCTGCAAGGCACCAGGTCACCAGCTTCATGGATGGTAATGCTGGCTATAATCAAATTTTTATGGCTGATGAAGATATTTTTAAGACTGCTTTTAGATGTCCTGGTGCTATCGGTTTGTTCGAATGGGTTGTAATGACGTTTGGTTTAAAAAATACCGGTGCAACTTACCAGAGGGCTATGAATTATATTCTTCATAAGTTGATCGGCAAGATTGTAGAAATTTACATCGATGATGTAGTTGTGAAGTCCAGAAGGTACAAGGAACACTTAGCCAATTTGAAGGCTACACTGGAGTGCACTCGGAAGCATGGCTTGAAGATGAATCCTAATAAATGTGCTTTCGGGGTATCGGCTGGCAGTTTCTGGATTTCATGGTATACCGCAAGGGAATCGAGGTTGGCAGCAAAAGCAGGAAGGCCATCGATCAGCTTGTGCCGCCAACTAACAAGAAGGAATTGCAGCCTTTACTTGGCAAGATCAATTTCATTAGAAGATTCATTGCCAATCTGTATGAGAAGGTGCTGCTGTTCTCGCCACTATTGAAGCTGAAAGATACTCAGGAGTTCAAATGGGGTGACGTATAGTAAAAAGCTTTCGATGAAATCAAGGAATATATGAAGTCTCCACCTGTTCTGGTACCGCTACAGGCAGGTAAGCCATTCAAGCTGTACGTGACGGCCGAAGACCATAAAATTGGATCGGCCCTTTTTCAAGAATTTGAAGGAAAAGAGAGGGCAGTTTTCTATCTGAGCAGAAGACTTTTGGATCCTGAGACAAGATACACACCAACAGAGAAGCTGTGCTTATACTTATTCTACTCATGCACCAAGCTGAGGCATTATTTGCTATCAGCCGAATGTGTGGTAGTTTCCAAGGCTGATGTGATCAAGCATATGTTGTCAATGCCTATCCTGAACGGGCGGATTGGGAAATGGATCTTGGCTCTCTCTGAGTTCGACTTGAGATTCGAATCGGCTAAGGTAGTCAAAGGTCAGGCAATAGCCGATTTCATCACCCAGCATCTTGAGGGCGCCGTCAGTATAGTTGATGTGGTGCCGTGGTCTATGTTCTTTGATGGATCATCTTGCAAGCAAGGCGGAGGTGCTGGGGTAATACTAATATCACCTCGAGGTCAACGGTTTGAATATGCTTTCCAGATCGGGCCAACCGTAACAAACAATCAGGCTGAGTATGAGGCGATTTGGAAGGGATTTCAGATTCTGCATGAAGCAAAGGCCAGCGTAATTGAAGTTTTTGGAGATTCACAAATAGTCATCAACCAATTGCTCAGCCTATTTGAGTGTAAAGACGACGTACTCCGAGGCTATTATAATCAGTGCCAAGCTTTGATCAGAGGGTTCTTAGCAGTTTCATTATATCATATTCCCAGAGCTCAGAATCAGGAATCTAATCGGCTAGCGCAGAGCGCTTCGGGTTACAGATCGATGCAGGAAAATCCTCAATACCGAGCAATCAGCTGATGACTGGCGGGGCAAGATGACAAGGTACCTTGCAAATCTTTCACAGAAAGTTAGTAGAAAGCTGAGGTACAAAGCTATCAAGTACGTGCTGCTAGACAGTCAATTGTATTATAAGACTGTCGAGGGGGTACTGCTGAGATGCCTCGGGGCCGAAGAATCGATGAAGCTGATGAGTGAGGTTTATGAAGGAGTCTGTGGTGCTCACCAATCGGCTCTTAAGATGAAATGGATTATCAGAAGGACTGGTTATTATTGGCCAACGATGCTCGAAGATTGTTTCAGGTATTACAAGGGTTGCCAAGAATGCCAGAGATTCGGGAATGTGCAGAAGTCTCCTGCCTCAGTTATGAATCCTATCATCAAGCCATGGCCGTTCAGAGGTTGGGGAATCGATCTGATCGGCCAAATCTATCCACCGTCCAGTAAAGGTCACAAATGGATTTTGGTTGCAACAGACTACTTTACTAAGTGGGTAGAAGCTGTTCCTTTGAAGAATGCCACATTCGGAGATGTAGTCAAATTTATAAAGAAACATATCATTTACAGATTTGGTATACCACAGACTATCACGACAGATCAAGGGATGATGTTCACTTCGGATGAGTTTTTGACCTTTGCTGACGACATGGGCATTAAAGTTTATAATTCGTCACCTTATTATGCTCAAGCCAATGGTCAGGCTGAAGCGTCAAATCAAATTTTAATCAAGATCATTAAGAAAAAGATTGAGCAGACTCCCAAGAGGTGGTACTTGACGCTTGGTGAAGCTCTGTGGGCATACCGGATGGGTTAGCATGGATCAACTAATGCCACGCCTTATGAGTTGGTCTATGGGCATGCTGCCGTTCTTCCTTGGAAAATTCAGTCCGAAACACGGCGTGCCAAGTTACAGAATGAGCTTACAGCCGGTGAGTACAAGGATATCATGATGGACAGTCTGAAAGATCTACATTGTCATCGGCTCAAGGCCTTGGAGTGCATCGAAGCCAATAAGATACGGGTGGTTAAGTATTACAACACTAAAGTAAGAGGAAAGAGCTTTGCTAAATCGGAGTTGGTATAGAAGACTATCCTGCCCATCGGAACCAAAGATAGCCGATTCGGCAAGTGGTCGCCAAATTGGGAAGGCCCGTATCGAATTGTTGAAATTGCGCCTGGCAATGCCTATATACTCGAAGACATGGAAGGAAGGAGATTTGCCAGAGCGATCAATGGCAAGTACCTGAAGAAGTACTATCCCAGTATCCCAGTTGGGGGATGATAGCCGATTGGTGTAAGATCTGGCTCTTACAGCCGATTCTACGAAGAGGGTCGCCTTCAGGACAAAAATAGCCGATTCGGTCTGATGAATCGCCATTAGCACAAAAACGAAATGCCCTCGATGGGGTGTAATAGCCGATGTAATTGCATCGCCTTTAGAGCAAAAATAAAAATAATTAAGACAGATTGATGATTATCAAGACATTTTTCATTTCTGCTTCATGTTTGCAGAGGAGCCCTATTACATTCTAATTTGGATTATGAGTAGCTCTATCTATAATATCTTGGGCGTCGGTGACGGCCGCCACCTCATCTGCGTGAGGGAAGAAGTTCGCCAGTTGGGCGCTGGCCACTTCCATGTCCTGACCCTCCGGGAACCCGGGTTCGATGGCCTCCAAGGCTATGCCGGAGCGGAGGCGTGTGGCCGTGAGAGCCCCGGTGGCGCCGTGATGAACGCCGGCCATGGCTACCTGGCGGACACGGTGGTGAGCATCCAGGAGCCGTTCCGCCTGCGTGTTGCCACGGGCGTTGACTGCGTTGGCGGCGGTCTCGGCGGCGACGCGCAGCTCCTCCAGCTGTGCGGTCAGGGCTGCAAGAACAGGAAAGGTCAGCGCAAGGATGGCCATCAGTATGACGTGAAGCAGCTTCAAGACATGGTCACCTGCCACCGCGGCGTCTGGCGCGGCGAGCTGAGCCTGCACATTGGCAGACTTAATCTCGGCGACGGCAAGGGCAACAGCTTTGGCTTCGTTAACGCCCTGCACCCTTCCATTCTCCTTCATAGCCTCCGAGTAGAGATTACGGTACTCCACCATCTGGTGGTGGAAGCGACGACCGTCGGCGGCCGTGTATGACCCGTCAGACTCTGAAGAAGACCCCAACTCGGATCCCCCGCGGGAGCCAGCGCTCGAGGCCGGGTCTTGAGGAGGATCCTGTGGAGGCGCACTTCGGGGCGTCCGCTGCGAGTCGAGGCCGATGGGTGCTCCCGGTGGGAAAGGAATCAGGCGAGCTTGGCTGAGAAACGACAGAAAAACGGCATGTCAGGATTAGGAAAGATCAGCTATATGGATTCAAGTTGCCTTACCTGCTGTAGTTGGCCAGCTGCTAAGGTGTCACTCGATGATGACGGCCGCGAGACGGGCCTGCCGTGGCACCCACACCAGGGGTGACTCCAGCGGCTGCAGGTACGGCCTGAGATGGCACGACGGCAACCCCCGCGGCGGTCCCTGAGCCTCCAACGCCAGTGTTATCCAGATCCCTGCACAAAACATCAGAGTTTAGGTCAGAAACTCGACGGATATATCAAGAGGAAGATTGGGGCCTTGCCCTAGCCAGGCTAATAACCGGTTCCGCCGCGCGCCCACGGACCGCAGGATCCGACTGAAGTTATCGCCTTCAGCAGGATCTGTCGCTGGCCGCTTGCCGCGGTCTCCACCGCCAGCCATGGAGGTGCTTGCAGATCTGTTTTGGCTTAGGATGGAGGAAGATGAAGAGCAAAGGCCGAGTGGACGAAGGCGGATGGTGCTTGTGGTGGTTCGCTCAGGCCGGGTGTCTATTTATAAAGACGGAGCCACCGAGACGGTTCCTTCCTCGGGAGACGGAACGACGCGGTGGATTTTATGCTGGATTTAACCCACGTTTCTTGAATCAGGAACCGACGTGGCGCTTTGGAAGTGGAACGGACTGATCGGCTATTTTGGTCGGTTGCCCTGAATCGGCTATTTGGGCCCGATGTTCAGAATCGGTTATTCGGGTGAGTTATTTAAAATAGCTGATTCATTCGTGCCAGTGACAGCACTAAGGATCAGGCTATGAGAGGCCGATTCAAAGACAGAACAAAAGAGAAGGCCAATTTTTTCAGTCTGGCCAAAATGCATTACATGATCATTCAGATATACAGAGCAAGTGTAGGATTACAAGCCCAGAAGTGACCAGACAATGGTGATACATTTAGTAAGAAGAGCATGGCTGGTCTGCAGTAGTTCTTGGTCCTCATCGGCTGCTGACTTCAGGATGTTCAGGCGCTGGTTTATTTGTTTGCCCTCAACAACCCTGGCGCTGACCTCCTTCTTTTTTGCGGCCAAATCAACGGTGCTTGTTGATATGGAGATTTCACGCTGAGTAATGGCCACGTTGACCTCTGCCAGCTCCTTCATCAGCTGCTCACGTCTGATCTTCAAAGTGTCTAGCTCTAACTCAGCCAAGTTAATTGTGGCTTTCAGCAACTTTACTTGATCGGCTAACCCGCCGGCTTTTTATTTGTTGATCAGCCTATTGTTCGTCAGTTGCTCAAGCTCGGTCAAGTTTTCATGGGCAGTCTTGATTCCTGGAGCAGCCCTCTTAAGTTTGACAAATTGTGGTAGGGAGCTGAGGATGACCGGGCACGTCTGTTACTGAATTAATCCGATAACCTGATCAATAGGTTCAGGGTGCTCGGCCAGGTCAGTCGGGGCCACCTCCAGCTGAGGAAGAAGCTCGCTCAATCGTTTCTTGAGGTTAGCTCTGGTAGTGATGAAGACCTGGAGCTCAGTTTATTTTCGTCACAGCATTCCTCTAGGTCGAAGGAGTAGCTAGGGGTGGAAGGCTGCAGCGCCTGGATTCACATATTAAAATGGTGATGACATAAAGACTTTGGATCGATTAGGAGGATGAGTGCTTCACCTGAACGGAGCTTGGAAAGGGAAAAGCCGATGAAGTGCCCAGTTGTTCTGTTGTGGTCGTTCCCTTCCCAACAGCAGAGGTAGTCGCAAAATGTGTTTCTACAGCGACTTGAGACTCTACAAGAATAAAAAGAGTAAAAGAAGAGAAAGCATGATGGTGCCAACAGCCGAAGAATTACCTGGATGTTCAGGAGATGGTGTTGTCTCTTTCCCAAGATCCTCCCATGAAGGAGGGCTGTTCGGCTATATTTTTGAAAAAAAAAGATCAGGAAATATTCAACAGGGTAGGTTGCATGCTCATAAGGTTGATTGATACCTGGGTTCTTACTCCTTCTTGTTGAATGGCTATGGTTTCAGCTGTGTCCGAAGAACCTCCAGCATTGTCTTCAGCTTGAACGCCCTCAATAGCTGTCTGGATCTGCTGAGTGCTCGCCTGCTTAATAGCTGATTCAGTCAAGAAAATTGAGGAAATAATGCAGAAAATACTACAAGATGCCTAAATACCTGGGCAGGTTTCCTCTTGGATCTTTGTCTTTTGGTGATAGTCTTCTGGAGAGTGGATGATGCCTTCCTTTTCGGAGTTGGGACAGTCATACTAACGGGAGCCTGCATCACCTGCTTCACCGAGGGAGCCTGAGAGCCTAGCCTGGTGTTTGGGCATGGCGGATAGTAATCGATTTGCGTTGGAGGCTCGACCTTTGGATCCTGCATTGATAGGATGTCAGAATGTGGTTAACAGCCGGTTAAGATGAGATCGGTTATCAAAACTTACTGTTTCTGACGAGTTGAAGTTTGGGTCCAAAGCTTGGCACTTATCTTGAATTTTTTGACAAAATAAGTGAGCATGCCATTGTTGCCACCAGTGGTCAAAGTTTGTGTGGGTCATTGTAATCTGATCCCATTGCTCCATGGCGTAATGTGGCAAGTCTGTCCCTAGATTGAAAATCCTCTGAGCCTCTAAAGGTGCAGTAATCGCATCTCTGGGCCTCAGGAGGTACAGAAATGGAAGCTTGGGGGGCAGCTGACCGAAGCCAAGTTGTCTGGCCGCTACATTCGGATGATAGAATTCATATGACGGCCAGGTAGGTTCAATGTTGCTGGAGCTTCTCAGATGTTTGAAATCAACCGGCAAGATGCAAGGTTTTATCATGACATTCAGGATTTTAGTAGATATTTTGTCAGAGCACCCTGTGCTGAATTTGAAGCTGAATGGCATTGGAAATTCTACATCATCTGTGTAAGGGAACCAGTTCAGCAATTCTGGCCCCAAACCTCTATAGAGCTTTTCAAACAGTTGACCCCGGCTGAGGTTGATATTGATGGCTGAAGCAGCCTCACCAAAACTTTGGCATCCTCGGATGACCATGTCTTGATCTTCTGCATACTCTGTAGAAGGGTAACCGAGGTTGTTCAGGTTTGGCCGGACTATTCGGTGCAGATGAAGATTCAGCCATAGTTGGATTAGCTACCAAGGCCTTGTTATGCATTGAACTTCTTCGCCCTTGAGCAGATAGCCGGCAACTCGGCTCATCAATCTGTAAGCAGCACCTAATAAGAGTTTTCCAAGGGGGATCGATTGACCTAGAGCTAGTTGCTCTGCCAGATGCTTGAAGGGGTAAGCAGGCCCAAGTGATGAGCCACAGAAGACGAACCTTTCCAGCCACAGAATCAAAAATGCTATGTACTCTTTCTCATTGATGCTGGAGGTTGTCATGTGGTGGGTGCTGATATAGCCAGTCCAGCCTTTATACTCGGTCAGCTTGGAGAATTTTTTCTCACCAGTAGAGGTCAAGTTCCAATACGGGTAAGTCCCAGTGATTTGAAGGCCGGTGAGCATGTGTATGTCGCCGAGGGTGATGGTCATCGGCCTGTCTCCGAATATGAAGGCATTCAGAGAATTCGACCAGAAGTAGCTGCGGCGATGAGAAGTGGCTCATTTTTCTTCATCTGGCAAAGGGATAAATCAAGACACTGGCTCAGGCTGCGCAGTTTCCAATCTGCCCGCTTTTTAGCTGACACCCGACGGAACCAGTTTCGCCACCCTGTGGGCATGTTGGGCCAGTTCCGGGGTGAGTTCTTCGTCCATGAAGATGCATGTACTGGAGAAGCCTTGAAAGGGATTTGATTGGTTTCCATGCTGATGAGTTCCGACGGATCAGAGTCGCCCATCGGGCCGAGGAAGAAGGTGGTCGGTGCGTCCGACAACGGAATCAAGATCTCATCTTTCAGGGCCGGGAAGCAAGTGATGTATGTGACTGATTGAGCAAAGATTCGTAGATTAGAAAGCGAAATAGCGGGATTCGTACCTCGGGCATTTCGGAGGAAGTCGCCATTACTTGCGGATTCTTGGAGGTGGCAGGTCGAAGCTAGAGATGTAGCAGTGGATTTCGAAGTTAGGGTTTCAGTTCGCCGCCAGAGTTTGAAGCGATGAGCGGGAGGTTGCGATTTTGGCTCAAGAGTGGACTGAATCGAGACTCAATGCTAATTTTGGAATAAAACTATTTTATCCTAAAATTGTGGGGATAACCGATGCCGGATGCAGGTAGCCAATTTTCGGGAACAGAGGCCAAGGCAGAGATAGTCGATCGGGTCCCGGAATCCATTGTGGGCTGGAGGTGAAGACGGTGCGAATAGCCGATTTGATGACGTCAGCGTGGATCTTCGGCCACGAAAGCGATCACGTTCGGAGTCCGTTGAGGAAAGGAAAGATTGGACTCCAAGTTACCTCTAATTTAGGAGAGTTTGTTAGTTTCCATATTTATTTTGAGTTGTAATTCGACTAGGACTCTATTTTGTCGAGCCTTGGTTTATAAATATAAACCCTGGCCACTGTAACAAAAGAACACACATATCAATACAACACATCTTTCGGCTCCGGCCAAAACTTAGGAGTAGGAGTAACGTAGATTTCGGCGAGTTCTTCAATCGGGCCGAGTGTCATCCGGTGGACGCAGGCTTGCTTGTAAGTACCGTCATGCCTCGCTAAGTTTTGTCTCTTTAATGTCATTCGGTGGACATGGGAGCATCGTAGATCGGGGTTGATTCTTATTTGATATAAGTTTAGCGTCATCCGGTGGACCAGTATTATCGTAATCTCGCTCGTACGTGCTGTGGATGCTTGACAAGAGCCGATCTGAATGAACACAGAGCCGTCGGCCTTCTAGACCAGCTCTGTATTCCTTCTAGATTTGCTTGTGATTATTTTCGGGAATATATGTAAACTGGTGCAAAGCCGCAGGCCTTTTAGACCAACTTCGTATTAGTACAAGATTTATACTTGAAACTAATCACCGCCAAGTTTTCTGCTTCACAGACCCCGAATCGGCTAATTAGCCGATACGGTTGTGCTTTCTCGAGAAAACCAATTAACCGATCGCATTCTGCCAAATCGGCTAAATGGCCGATTTCTGTCTGTTTGACGTTCAGACAGCCTGAACTGAATGATTTGACCTGTTTACAGCAATCGATTATGTTTTAATCTATTACAACTATCTGCATAAATTTGTTTAATGTAGATTGTTCTATTTGATCACGCATATCAATCGATTATGTATCAGTTCAGTATCTGTTTCTATAACAAAACATGCATATATGTCGGAATCGACTCTTTAGTCGATTTCCGATTAAATCGGCTCTCAGAGCCACATAGTTGGAACTATCTGGACACACCGGTTAGTTCCGCCCTGTGATTACTGATTATTATCTTTTCCTTGTCAATTGCAGGTCAAATTGACTGGCACGCCTGAGGGTCATCGGCACTCTCTGACCGGGTTTGAAGCTAACTGGATCTTGGAAGCTCCGATGCTCTTGAGATCATATCCGGCTTCGCTGGTGTGTTGAGACACAAGAACCACATTTTGTGCCAACAGCACCAAATATACACATTATATGCTAATCATTTTATGGGTTTTAGTAAATTTTATATCGGTCAACTATGAAGGAAATAAAGATATTCGTGTCGGCCATGAGGCTATATTTTGTCAGTTTTCAATCAATGAAATACTGATTTTCCTGATGGTTTTCCTTAAAGAAAATTGCAATTTTTTGTAATAACAGAAAATAGTAGGTGACGTGGAAATATCACAACTACATGTTCTATTCCAGATGCACCAAATATCATATTATATCCATTACATAATGTTAAAGCACATATATTAGAAGTTCCATAGGAACTTCAGCATTCTACACGGGTTCTACCCTCACAAATTACATCTAAAACACTACTACTAACTTTCTACCACCAGCATCTAGTTTTTGCCAAGTCCTAACATTCAACTACTACTAAGTTAATCGTGCATGACCGTACATGTTCAAAAGACGCAAGCTCATGTTGTTCAATGGACAAACCTTACTTTGAAAACCCATATGCTATTTGTGCTAATGTCAACCTTACCATATATATCGCAAATCACAAAATGTTTGATCCAATATTGCTGCCCCCATTGTTGTGGTCGATGTTCTTTTCATCCCTGTCCTCTTCGTCCTCTTTAACCATGTCCTCTTCATTCATGTCCTTCTGCGTGTCCTCTACTTCCTTGTAGTTTCCATCCATGTCCTCCAAGTCCTCTCCATCCATATCTTCGCCAACGTGATATGAAGTAGTGGATAGCTGCAACATGATAATACCATATAAATACAACAACAACAAAGCTTTTTAGTTCCAAACAATTAATTTTTACGCAAATAGCTCGTCAAACAACGATTTGGAGAGTGATTTTAAGGACGATGCTCATAGACTGTCCACAGCGCGGGCTTTTGCCGATGCCAAAACGAGGAATGAGAAGATTGGAGCACCGGTTTACATATTGTAGGTAGTGATGCTTGAACAAAATTTTCTAGCATCGAGGATTGTTCCTTCCTTGGTGCTGAGTCTGGCAACATGCATATGTATAGGAGAGAGGGGAGCCTGGTAAAGTTGTTGCTTTTTCCTATTTATTGGGTCCCACGCGATGCCAATCCATTGCAGCTTGTCTCACCGATGCTGAGTCTCTACCTTTTGGGTTTTGAACATCTCGATGACACACTGTGGTTAGTCGTCTTAGTATCATAGTTGTTAGGATCGGACCGAAGATCGAACCGGCGAGGCCATCGGTCCACTGGTTCACTGGTCTAACCATTTAGAACCGGTTGAACTGTTGGTTCAATTACTTTGAACCGGTGTTGACATTTCTTAACGAAATGATGGAAGGTATAAATTAATGTGCCACCTGATTAGTCTCCAGATCACTTGAACTCTTCCTCTATCTCTTAGAAGTAACTAGGTTGTCATCCCCAGTATGATTCTAAAATATCTCTCCTTCTTGCAAGTCACTCCGCAAGCGCACAGATAAAATATACACCATTGTAGCATTTTACCCAAGAGTATTCCGGGTTATCATTTATATTTTACCAGTGGGAAGGGTTGGCAATAAATGGGATGCAGGTAGATAGATAGTTGTCATATGCATATGCAAATATGGAGAATACCATGAATGACCTATTTATTCAGAATAGGGGTTATGTCACAATAATAATGATATGTATGATAAGCATAATGATCAATCAATCAATCAATCAATATATAATAATGATCACTTAAAGCACTTCCTATTTAGACACTAGCATGGATTAGGTTGAAGCATAAGGATATCCTAAGTCATTCTAACTATACTATCAAAGACATATTGAAAGGACATAGGATGCCGCCTAGAGGGGGGTGAATAGGCGTTTCTGAAAAATTACAACTTAAATGCGGAAGCTTATTAGAGTGTGAGCTTCCAATTACTTAGAAGCTTCCAAATCGGATTAGACAACCCCTCACAAGACAAGCACAGAGTATATGATATGTATAATTAACACCTAAGAGGTGGGAACCTGCACCACAAATGTTATAGCAATGAGTAAAACAGATTAGTACTGGAAACCAATACCGGACATGTCAGGTATCATACCGGACAAGTCCGGTATTTGCGGGTTCTGCAGAAACCCTCCGAAACTTGCTCATTTTGACTCCAAGTTTTGTCACAGCCTGCAGGTATTTATTAGAGGATGTGAATCACACAGAGAACTTGCACACAAGCTCAAATACCAAACTGAATCATAAATATCAAATATAATGCGAGAGAGACACGGTATTTGTTTTACCGAAGTTCGGCACCCCCTCGGGTCCTACTCTCCGTTGAGCCGGCTACGAGCAACCACTAGGGTCAGCTCTAGAAGACGCCACAGGTCAACTCTAGCCATGGTCTATTTCACCCGCTATGCTCCTTCCACTAGATGATCTCTTTTGCGGAGAAATCGAACAGTTACAAACTTTCCATGGCACACCACAAGTTCTTGGGTGCTCTCCGACGACGCCTAGCCGTCTAGGACCGAAGAGTCCAAGAGTAACAAATGCAAAACACAAGATCGACGATTTGCACAAGTGCTCAAGTGATGGCTTTCTCTCTATTTTGTATTTCTCTCAACCACTAATTGGATTTAGCAATTAAAAGCAATCACTCACTAAGAGAGGGTTGGAGAGTGTTTGGAGAGCTCTAGAAAGAGTTAGGAAGCCAGCGGAATCAGCAGCCCCCAAAGGTAGAGGCTTGGGGGTATAAATACCCCACTCCCCAAAACTAGCTGTTACTAGCCGTTGGACTCTGTCAGTCCATACCGGACATACCAACACTAAGTCAGAGAAGGCCGGAACTTGTGACGATCGTCGGAACTTCCGGTCCACCGGAAATTCTGGCAAGCATCGAAACTTCTGACACTCTGCACACAGAGCACAGAGGGAAACAACCCAGCGCAGTTAGCTCCTACCGGACATGTCCGGTATGACTTGGCAACGAGTCTAGCACCTTTACTACCGATGTGCCACCGGTAGTACCGATGTACAACCGGTAGTACCGATAAACATCCAGTAGTACAGAACCACAGAGAGAAGCAAGTTAGCAGAGAGTCCACTCAAGACTTAAGGCCATACCGGACATGTCCGGTATGCACAGACAGTGCACACTCCTTTTGTCAGTCTAGCATATCTCTCTTGTGTCTCACTTGGGTTGATTTGAGCACCTATGTAGGATCATCTATCACATGTTGCATCCCTCTTGATAGTATGGCATTCCTATTTACTCAAGTCAAATTGAAAAACCGAAATTAAACCTCTTGAGTTGATCTTCATCCAACCAAAGCCGCATTCTTCCATCTTCATGACCTTGGGAATGCTTGCCATATATGAGGATAGACTTCACCTTGATCATAGCCATCTTGAGCAATGTGACTTGATTCCATTCATAGAGATTGATTTGGCCCAAATGTATCAAGTCACTTCCATTATCAAATGTTGCTAGGAATTTGATTCTCCACATCAATGTGATCTTCAAGCTTGATTAATACCTTGACTAAATGCAAGTACTTTTCTTCTTCACCCTAGCTAGGTTCTTCGGCCTCCAAGCCTTTGCTTGCCCTTCACTCTTGCTTAGTACCTCGAAGACTTTTCCTAACTATCTTCACCATCTCAAGCCATTCAACCACACTTATCTTTGAATCCTTCATTTTTAACCACATGAATCACCGGTGTCTCACAATAGATAAGCCTTGGCATGAATTCCATTTTCGTTGTTGTCTTGTGCTAAATACTTGAATGCCTTTGCAACAATCATCATTTTGGCTTCGTATATCATTCCAAGTACATGTGAGATAAACTTTTTCCTGTTTCACACTTAGCGCACACATTAGATCTTTTAATCATTGTTGTTATCAAATCGTGCAAAACTCATGTGACAGAACCGCCTAAATCACATGGCCCACAGACACCTGTCATTGTCACTCATGACCTTTGACAGCGGGTCCGCGTCCCAAATGATCTAGAAGGTTCTGCCGGGCTACATTAGCGCCCGATTTTCTCCAACAGGATCCCATTGCGAAGTCATTACAGAATTACAACATTTCATAATAAATTACATTAGAGTGAAAATGCGGAAAGATTATAAGGTACTTAGATTACAAACCGTTTGTCCAAATACGATTGAAGTGCGAATATTACAGACCATAAATAGAATGAGTAGCAGTAGAATGACGATACAACATTATTAAGTATTTAACGATAAGAACCCTGCCCACGGGTTCGACATTACTCCTCCTCACATCCCTCCTGTACCACTGTTACACAGCAAGGGGCGAAACAAACCTCCGGCTGCTGCGTCCCTGCAACATGGGGTTAACAAACCCTGAGTACTGGGGTACTCCGCAAGACTTACCCGACTAAGAAAAGGGATTGAGACTCAGGAATGCAGGCTGTGGGGAGTCAAGGTAAGGCTGGAGCAAGAGTCAAGAGTTTTGCAGCAAAGCATTACTATCTTATTTCAATATTTTAACTCAGTCTTATTTTAATCATATCCATAATTCCAACTTCCTTTTCATATATCATTATCCCTTCAAAATTCTTACTCATTCTCAAAAACACCTAGTTTCGAACCACTTTTCAATTGTAGGTCAAAGGATCAAGTCTCCATATCCGAGGAGCAACGACGATTCGAATCGATTAGTACCCAGCTGGGGATCCCTATCCACACTGCATATGTAACACTTAAGCTTGCATATACCAACTCCGGCTACCACGATTTTTCTACCCCTGAACCGGTCCTGCGCCACCCGAGAACACAGTACTCCTCTCCTCTCCAGGCACGCCGGCCATGAGGGTACACGCTGCTCTCGCCATCTCTCCACTCCCAGTGCGTGGTTGTCGGTTCAAGTAGTAGAGCCACCGGAGTCAGAGCTTTCCGTAGTATGTGGCTAGTTGCAAGTTCTCGATCACAGCAGGCCTACAACGAACGGTCCCTAATTCTTTTTCCGCCGGTGACATTGCATTGGGACTCTAACCCAAGTACAAGTGTCCCAACGGTTTTCAAATCCCTCTTTTCGCCGATGGTCAAGCATTGGGACTCTAACCCAAATTCACAACCAACGAACGGAAAATCCCTTTCCGACGGATACGGTGCATCGGGGCTGCTACCCAAGTACACAATTTCCGAACGGACTCATACCCCTTTTTCCTTTTCTCAAGATTCCTAATTGTCATGTTTTCATGGGTCAAAATAGCCTTTTTATGCAAATCTAAATTGATTAAGCAGGGCTAAGCATTTTTGAATATTTTTATTTTTAAACAGGTTTCCGGGATATTATGTATCAAGGCAGGTAATGCATCAATATAGGAGACAAACAACTCCTAACAACCTAATGCAATAATAGACTCAAGTGATAAATAATTTTATAAAACACAAGGCGGGGCTGAATGCACCGGGGCTTGCCTTGAATCGTGTACAGCGTCGGGTCAGGATCAGTCCCGCAGATGTTAAATCCTTGGATGGCTTCTGGAGTGACCTCCTCGGCGGCAGTCTCGACCTGGACCTCCTCAGGAACGGGCACTACACGTATGCAATGATGTATGCTTAGCATGGCATGAGGACAACAAATGAAATGCTTGAAAGTAAACCTTTAAGATCTTGAGTACAACTTTCCTTCACGGTAAAGTTGTAAACAATTTACGGAAGGTAAAAACAATGTTTCCTACTTTTGTTTTGTTGACCATTTTAACGGCCACAGAAAGCCGCTACACAGCTTTACTACAACTAACAAGCGACCCTAATACTTCTGTCAAGGATCACTACGGTGAAAGACCCTTGAAACCAATCAATCCAAAATCACGCCAAACAACAGGGATTATTCGCTTAGATTAATTCTACTAATCAAATGCCCCACAACTAATAAACAAGTGTCCTAACAGTTTCCAAATGAGCTCAAACTTACCCAACAGATAGATCTTACTCTAAATTAGCACCACATAAATTTTCATGATTTTTGGAGAATTCTGGAATTTATTAAAATTGCTCAAAGTTATATTTACTAATTAATATGCTGATTTTTAGTTCCCACAGAAAATGTCCAAACCCTATATCTAATATTTTTATAAAATACTACATGCTCCAGAGAGTACCCACAATTATTTTCATGATTTTTAGACCAACAGAAATAATATTACAAAAATAACAAACACAGGAACTATTCATAGTAATTTAAAATGGAAATCCAGTTGAAATTCCACGGAAAAATGGAAAACTCCTTTTGGCCCGGGACGGCCCAAGTCAGGCAGGCCGGCCCACTCGGCCGCTCCCGCACCGGCCCGCGCCCCAGGTGCCATGCCGAGGCACTGACAGGCGGCCCCCGCCTGTCAGTTCCTCCCCCTACCTCACGCCGCGACCCGACACGCGCGCGCACGCGACGAGCGACCGCGGGCCTCGCCGCCGGCGACCCTAACGGCGAACCCAACCATGCCCGACCACTCCCCAGCACCACGCGGACTACCCAGTACCCTAAGCCCAAACACCGGCACCTCCGACGAGTGCAGACTCGCCCATGGCGGTCGCGGCGACACGGCCACCCTGTTCCGGCCGCGAGAATGCGGTAGAAGTGACTAAAAAGGCCAGGGGAAGATCAGGAGCTCACCACGGCTCTATTCCGACGGCTGGCCGAGGCTGAGATGGAGCGGAGCAGCGAGCAAGACGACGGCGGCGGCGTGCAACGGCTCGGCCTCCACGGCGAAGTCGCGTTCCGGTGATTCTAGGGGACAAAATGGAATGCCGCTGCGAGCATGAGCTAAGGTATGACTCATAGAGTCGCAAACGGGAAGTCTAAGGTAGAGAGACTCACCACAGCGAGCTCGACGCGAGAGAGGTGGCTGCGGTGGTGCTCCGCCGGGCCCGAAGACGACGGCGAGCGTTCCGGGACCCTCGACGCACGGAAACCGAACCACAGAGGCACAAGTCGTGTTCAAGAACCCAGTGAGGCTAGAGACGAGCGGAATTTGGGTGAGGAGGTCGGAGTGCGGCCGATTTTTGGCTCGAAGCCGAGGCGGGTGCGGCGGGGTCGGGAAAGGGTGAGGGCACGGAGGGGGATGTCGTCGCCCTTTAAGCCGACGAGAGGGAGGGACAGAAGCGGCATAGGGCGGCGCGCGATCTCCAGCACGGGAAACGACACCGGGGACACGATCCCGGCCGGCACGGACGGCGGCGCGCACGCGCGACACGGCGGCGGCCGCGACTGTGCGCGAACAGAGCGGGGAGGGGCAAATCACTGTAGCATTTCAATACTCCCACACGGTTTTTTGACCAATACCACCAGATTTTGTATAACAACATGAAAAGGTGTAAACACCAAAGTTGTAGAGTTCCAAATTCTGAACGACTTTGATTAAGGGATCAACTCCAAATTTTGAATAATTTAGAAACTATTCAAAAGGGGGTAAAAGAGGGTTTTGAATTTCAATCTGAAATTTTAAAATTACTTTTAAATTTATTTAACAACTTGAAAAATTGTCAAAATAGAAGTTGTCCTACTTGAGGAGCTTTACAACTTTCATTAAATGAGTTTGATCGGATTCTCAATAGTTTTTAAATTGGCATTTCAAATTTGAATTTCAAAGTGGTAATTAGGGTTTAATTTGAATTTCTATTAAAGAACTTCAAAAACACCCAAAATAAAAGTTGTTCTATATAAAAAGATCTACAACTTATATTAAGGGACCATCACCAAATTCCATGTAGATTTTGATTTGGGGTTTTAGGGTCCGATTAGGGCCCAATTTGAATTTTTCCTTTTTGATTTATTTTAAATTCTCAAATGATAATTCAATCACAACCTCCAAGGCATTTGTCAATGAACCACTCTAAGGACCCTAAGCATAATCAAATGCAAATGCTTAATACTAAACATGATGACATGTCAAAATTAATTAGTCGTAATACCCGGGGTATTACAACTCACTTAAGTGCTTGATGCACTTTCACATATTAGATTGGTGTAATTATACTAGCAATTATGGCGAAGACACTTCATATTCATACTTAAGGGAATATTACTAAGGAAGATCAAGATCATAGCCAGTCTTCTAAAGTAATAATAACTTCCTACTCTCCCTACATTCGGAGTGTGGATTACAAAGGACTCAACGGGAGTGTCACATCCGCGATCTACCACAGAACCTAGAATATAAGGCACATTTGCAGATAAACCACATCTAAGCACCATGCTTACATGCTATTCATCACCCATCCATGATATCAATGAATGAGCGCTATACAAACCCATGTATGAATATGAATGCATCCTAACTATGCAAAGTATACAATCTAGATAAGCAATAAATAGCATAATTGAGAATATAATCAATAGTAGAACAATGTCAATCAACTTTATCTCAAGCACTCAAGAGAGGTTTAAGATATAAGAGAAAGCTTACAATAGCTTCGGGAAGCCTTCTAGCTCCAGACAGATCCGGAACTCGAGTAGAACTCGTCTCCTTCTACTTCTAACCTATGTAGCTATGCTCTAAATGGTGAAACTCTAATGATTTTAGGATTTCTGGCTCTCTACAACTGATATCTGATTGATTGATTGATATGACTATGTAACACCTCTGGTGTTACGGTTAATTAAAACCTGCCATGTCATCATTATTGCATGTAAATCATCCTGCATAAACTCATTTTTACTATGCACTAACAAAACTGATTTTATTTCAACATGTGATTATGCATAAGTGCTTGAGAGTGATTTATTATGTAAATGTTTGGGTTGTATGCAATTATCTAGATTAAATTGGGAAGTAAAAAGAAAAACAATTATAAACCCTAAAGCGGACCCGAAACCCTAAATCAAAAACTAAATAGAATTAGGTGTTGGGCCATAAACAAAGGTTTCAAATCTTTAAAAGTTGAGCAACTTCTATTTTGGAAAATTTTGAAGTTATAAAAAATAATTTCAAATAAAATCTTAAATTAGGTTTTAAAGTCTAAACTTGAAATACGAGTTCAAAAACTAGTAGGAATCGGGTGATGGTCCTTTAATGAAAGTTTTAGCCCCTTCACAATGGAACCACTTTCATGTTTGAAGATTTTTAAGTTTACCAGTGGAAATTTAAATTAAAATCCAATTAGTGTTTGTTTATTCAAATTTAAACTGCCATTTCAAAAACTATCAAGAGATTGGGAAAACTACTTTAATGAAAGTTGTAAGGATTTTCAAATTGAACAACTTTTATATTTGAGGATTTTGATGTTATGCAGAAAGATTTCGAATTAAACCCTAAATAGTGTTTTGAAATTTAAATTTGAGATGCTATTTCAAAAACTATGAATAATCTGGTGAAACTCATTTAATGAAAGTTATAGGAATTGACACTTTGAATAACTTTTATTTTTGCATATTTTCAAGTTATTGAGAAAAAGTTTGAGAATTTAGTTGAATTTGAAATAAATTTCAAATCAAGCTTTTACCCCTTTTTGAATTACCAAAAATCCATTAAAAATTTGAATTTGGTTCAAAAACCAAAGTTGTTCTAAATTTAATTTTCTACAACTTTTATTAAGGACATTTTCCAAGTTTGTATACAAAATAAGGGGTAATTTTGTAAAAAGGGGAGAGGGGTGTAGACTGCTACAGTGTTCCAGGGGGGTCCGGCATGCGCTGTCGTGCTCTGCTCGCGGGCAGAGCCGCGCGTGCCGCGCCGCTCGCCGGCGACGCCCGGGGCCGGCCGGGTCTGGTCGACAGCGCGATGAGCCGTGGGGAAGGTGGGGCCCGGCCGTGTTCAAAGCACACCACAGCCCTATAAAGCCACCACCGTCGCCATTTTCGTTTTCTTCCTCCATTGCCGCCGTCAACAGCTTCCCTGTCGCCGACCAAATTCTCGGTCGCCGATCCATCATCATCCAAATCCTCGCGCCTGCAGCTCCGCAACCCCACTGCGCATCAATTAAACCAGTTGTGGCTCCCTGTTGCCGCTGGTAGCTAAGGGTTTCCGGTCGTCTTTCTCCGGGTCGGCAGAACGCCGCCGCGAGGGCTCCCACTGCGGCCAGACAGCTACGGTCTCTGATTGTCGTTTGTTTCTTGCGTTTGTGATTTCTGTTCGTGTCAGGAAACTTAGGGTGAAGATGGTTTTCCTTTTTGTGCGTAGGGCGCTTGGGAACGCCGACATGGGCACCGGAGCGCGCCGCCGCGGCCACTGTCTACATCAGCTGCTAGTCTCCAGTACCCATCTGCTCCAACCAACACGTGCGCGGGATCCTAGGTGAGCTTCGGAAGCTCATGGTGCCGCCAGTGTAAACCCCAACCCGATGGTGGTCGCCGGAACACGGCATGCCGCCGTGTGCCGAGCCGGTGAGCCGCCATAGCCGCCCGCTAAGCTCATTCGGGTACCCTGGGGACCCGTCCGGCTCGCTTGGAAAGGGGGGGGCTTGCGTAGGAAAGATGGAGAGGGTGCTTTTCTTCGCCGGAGTGTCTACCGCCGGCAAGCTTGATGGCCGAGCCGCGCGCGTGCGCTCTACCGGTCGGCGACGGTGTGAGAGGAGGAAGAAGAAAGGGGAGCGGGTGCTGGGCCATGCCCAGGCCGAGTAGGCCGGCCCAGTCACTTAGTGTTGTGGATGAGACGATTTTCTAAATTCTAAATAGGATGAATAGTGTTGCAGTTTGTTATTTTCATAAGGATAAATATACTGCTATAAAAATTATGAAATTTATCATATAGCTTCCCTGTGTAGTGTAATATTTATGAAAAATATCAAATGAAGGTTTGTGGGTACTTTTTGTGGATAATAAAATGTGCCTTTTAATAATAAAAGGAACTTCCATGAATTTTATAGGCAAAAATATGCATCCAAAAATCATGAAAGTTATTTTGGGACAGTTTTAGACTAAGTACTATCTGTTGGAGAGGTTTGGGCTCAAATGTAAATAGTTTACTAAATTATTAATTAATGCTCTATTAATCGATAAATGGAATAAATAGAAACCCTAGTTATATTAGTTTTTGTGTGATTTCCGGGTTCGTGAAGACCATGGCACACTTTCATCACTGCTGGTCCATGGCAACTTAGTTACTTGGGTGATGTGCTCATGTTCCACTTATGATAAGAAAAACTAAAAATACGTTTAGTTAATCAAGCCTATCATTTGTTTATTCATGTCTGGATGTATGTGATATTGATAGCTTTTAGATGCAACTTCATGGGTAAATAGGGGTAGCCAAGTATGTTTCTTATATTAGGATTTTGTTAGTCCCTTCATATGTGCATATAGAATGACTTGCTTGGTGGAACAATTAAATATCAAAGTAAAACCCTAGTTGTGGAGCGACAGGTTGGTTTAGTTGGTTTGCAACTTTATCATGAAGGAAAGTCGTACTCAACATTCCAAATCAAAGTTTACTCTTAATTCAATGCATCTCTGCATCATGACATACATGTCATCATGTTAAGTGTTGCATCATTATTTCGTTTAGTGAACGCGCTGTGATTATTGTCTGAAGCGTGTCCCGAGTAAGGCCTTCACTCGGTGAACGTGGATCCTTCCCGGAGATTGACTTCAGGGTTCTATCTACTTCAAGCAACAGGCAAGCCCCGGTGCATTTGCCCCTCCTTGTTATTTAAAAATATTTATCACTTGAGTTAATCTACTGCATTAGGTTAATAGGAGTTGAGTGATAACCTATTGATGCATTACCTTTCCTTGACCACATATTATACCTGAGACCCTGATTTATTTAAAGTATTGAAAAATGCTTAGTCATGCTTAATGATAGAGTTACAAAAATGCTATTTTGAAAACTGTGATGATATGAAACAAATGAATCATTTTATGGGATTGGTGTTGTCCTCGTTTGGTGATGGTGTACTTGGCCAGTCCATTATCATCAACGTGGATGGGTTTTCCGTTTGGTTGACCATCTGTTTGGGTTAGAGTCCCAACGATCCTCGCCATCGGAAAAGGGATGCGAAAACCGGGTGGTCACCAGTGTACTTGGGTTAGAGTCCCAATGCATGGTGTCCAACGGAAAAATATTTAGGGACCATTCGTTGTCGGACTGCTGTGATCATGACTTTGCAACTAGCCACATACTACGGAAGCCTCTGACTCCGGTGGCTTTACTGCTGGAACCGACAACCACGCACTGGGAGTGGAGAGATGGCGAGAGTAGCGTGTACCCTCGTGGTCATCGTGCCTGGAGACTAGAGGGGTACTGTGCTCTCGGGTGGCGTAGGACCGGTTTCGGGGTATGAAAAGCCGTGGTAGGTGGGGTTGGCATATGCAAGCTTAAGTGCTACATATGCAGTGTGGATAGGGATCCCCAGCTGGGTACTTCTGGATTCGAATCGACGTTGCTCCTCGGTTAATGGAGACATGATCCTCACACTTACAGCGAAGAGTGGTTCGGAACTAGGTGTTTCTGAGAATGAATATGATTTTGAAAAAACATGATATACGAGAATTGATATTGGAATTATGTATACAAATAAAATAATATTGGGATCAAATAATGAAATAGGTTAGAAATGCTTTTCTGCAAAATACTTTGACTCTTGCTCAAGCCTTACCTTGACTCCCCTCAGCCTACATTCCTGAGTCTAATTTTACACCTTTAGTCGGGTAAGTCTTACGGAGTACCCCATGTACTCAGGGTTTGTTAACCCCCTGTTGCAGGTAAGTTGAGTAAACAGTTCTACGAGGATCGTGCCGGTCATTGGATCGTACATGGATGAAGATGTGTATATAATGAAACCCTTGGGCAGGGTGTTTAGTTGTATACAGCTACTCCACTGCGAAACTCTGGTTTGGGATAATGTAATTGTAACCTATGTTTAAGTAATACTTCCGCACTCTTTACTCTGATTTAAATTATTTGTGTAAACTGTTGTAATACTTGCAAGGTCTTACAATGAGATCCTCGGGGAAATTAGGGTTTCCTATGAGACCCGACGGGCCACCGAAGTCAAAGGGAACTCGTGCAGACTAGTCAAAGGTCCTTAAGGACGATGACGGAGCACGTGGGCCCTATGGTTAAGGCGGTTCCGTCACAGACTGATGGAAAACCCTACGGGGTCTTAGGGTCCTTATATAGGTCTATGGGATGAACCGTAGCCCTTGAATCAAACCGACTTCGATGGACGGTGAAGATTGCTTGAAATTTAAGGATGTGGGTCCACGTCGAAGGGAATGCTTAGTATTTGCTCATAGATAAATTACCGAAAGTCACCGTCAATGTACCTCACTAGCTAGGAGCTACTCCACTCCTTAGGGAGAGGGAAAAAATAAAGCATTTTCACCACCGACAAACAATCAGCTAGTAAGTAGACTCCATAGGGAGAGGGAAAAAACAAAAGCATCTCTGTCACCTAGACAACTATAGTAATTGGAGACTCTCTATATAAAGTAACGATGGTGCACCTATACGAATATCCCATCCCACCTTCCCTGCCCCAGACTCCATCACTCGGAGGTGACACGTACCTCATCATATTCATATACTATGTCCATGACCAAAGCCGCCGTGCCCGTGCCCGTGGCCGGGAACGGTGGTGGTTACGACCGCCGGCGAGAGCTGCTACAGGCATTCGACGACACCAAGGCCGGCGTCAAGGGCCTCGTCGACTCCGGCACCAAATCCATCCCGGCCATCTTCCACCACCCGGCGGATTCCCTGCCGACGATCACATCCTCCACCGCCGCCGCAGATGAAGCGGCGGCAACGGCAACGATCCCCGTGATCGACCTCGCGGGAGCCCCGCCGGAAGAGGTGGTCGCGCAGGTTAGGGCGGCAGCGGAGACGGCCGGGTTCTTCCAGGTGGTGAACCACGGCGTGCCGGGCGAGGCCATGGCCGCCATGGTCGCGGCCGTGAGGGCGTTCAACGAGGGCCCGGCGGAGGCGAAGCGGCCGTACTACACGAGGGACGTGACCGCCCGCAAGGCGCGGTTCTACTCCAACCTCGACCTCTTCACGTCGCCGGCGGCGAGCTGGCGCGACACCGTGTTCTGCGACATGGCGCCGGAGCCGCCGGAGCCGGAGGAGCTGCCGGAGCCCCTGCGGGGCGTGATGTTCGGCTACGTCGGCGCCGTGAGGGATCAGGTCGCGGCGCGGGTGTTCGAGCTGCTGTCGCAGTCGCTGGGGCTCGCCGCCGGCCGCCTCGCCGAGATGGGGTGCGGCGAGAGCCTCAAGGTGGCGTGCAACTACTACCCGCCGTGCCCGGAGCCGCACCTCACCCTCGGCAACACCAAGCACACCGACCCCACTTTCCTCACCGTCCTCCTGCAGGACGCCGTCGGCGGCCTGCAGGTGCTTCTTGACCACGGCGCCGCCGCCGGCGGCAAGCGATGGGTGAACGTTCCCCCGGTGCCCGGCGCTCTGATCATCAACATCGGCGACCTTCTCCAGGCATCATATCCACTCTATTCACTTACTACATCGACGAGCTGATGATAATTAATTTTGCCTTTAATTAATCTTCAATTATCCTGGCCGTGCACGCATCGCAGCTTGTCAGCAATGGGCGGTTCAAGAGCGTGGAGCACCGAGTTCTGGCGAACCAGAGCGCGGACACGGCAAGGGTCTCCGTGGCGGTTTTCGTGGACGTGGGAAGATCCATGAGGAAGTATGGCCCCATGGAAGAGCTCACGTCGCCGGAAAACCCCCCGCTGTACAGGAGCGTCACGGTTGAAGAGTTCATCGCGCACTTTTACAGGAAAGGCAGCGAGCAGAGTCGCCCTAGACTCGACTACTTCAAGCTGGAGTAGCGTGCTCCGTTTTTACCCCTTGGGATGGGCATGGTGACCCGTACGTGTACAGACCAATAATACGAGTCATCTCGCTCGTTTCTACAATTGCTTCCCATCGACTTCGAGTGCCACGTACTATCTGTCGTTATGTGATTATGTCTGGGTATGAAATGTAAAAATACCATTAGAATAAGTGAAGTAATATAACCAAAGGTGCACCTGTTATGAACTTATGGTAGATGAGCTTTTTAGGTGCATCCATCATTGGGTTCTTAAATTATCTCCAAAGAGAGCATATCTAGCAGCTCCCCTATTCTCAATCTCATCCCATTAATTGTTGATCACCACAAATCATCCCAACTTCCTCAAATAATAGAGGGGGAGATGCAAACCATCCCCAATATCAACTACTCCCTCCGTTCCAAATTATAAGTCATTTCAACAATCTTGGAAAGTCAAACCGTCTCAACTTTGACCAAAATTTTAGAGAGAATTGCGAAAATTCATGACACCAAATAAATGTAATATAAAAATATATTTGATGAAGAATGTAATAATATTTAGTTGATATTGTAAACATTTTTATATTAATAAAAAAACTTGGTTAAAATTGAGATGATTTGACTTTCCAAGATTCTTGCAATGACTTATAATTATAATTGGGATGGAGGGGGTACCTGAATTTCTTGTTCCCACGTGGGCTCGAACATGCCACCGTCCACCCATGTCGGGACCAGCTATCCGCCACCCGAGCAGTCTTCAATGGTGCCACCACCTTGCCACGACGCGCCCTTTCCACCCTTGTCCAAAACAGATCGAGGCAAATCCATGAAGGAAGAGGGAGATGCAAATGCAGGCGACGACGGCGACCATGACGACAACGACGAGCTGTAACGAGAGAGGAGCGCGTGAAGCAGCTGGTATGGATTTTGGTTATAGTAAGGCACCCTAAAGGTGCGATTGGTTTGGGGGCTATAGCCTGGTGAGCCTACTTCGGATCTGTCAACTAGGCTGACCTCGTCCAGGCCACGTGCATACAAGACACAAGTGTGTAGTACTGTAGTTGGCTAAATCAGGGCATACTGTAGGATGAGCTAAACACTTGTATTTGAGCTTGTTCGCTGTAGGCTGTAGCTGAAAATAAGTATTGATTTTGGCTTATGTTGATTTGTTGTGACAGTAAAATTTGGCTGCCAAGCTCAAGCGAACGGGTGGACTAAAACCTGTGATTCAGTGATAGAGTGCATCTGTTTGGTTTGCCCAATTGGAAAAAAAAAATCATGGTTAGGTTTGGAAAGGTTACCACCTCTGTTTTCTGGCAATTTTAGGGACTCGTATAACAGATGAGAGATAAAAAAAAAGACGTGTCGGATTACAACACCAAATATATATAGCCGGATTCACAACATCAAACTAATTAGTTTATTTCTAAGCTATAAAATGGCTTCTCCAAAACATCGTGTTCGCATATTATTTAGAAATGCTGTGGTATGTTTGTAAGCGAAACGCACATGATAATGCAAGAATTAGTAGGAATAGTCCATTTTGTCGGAAAATGAAAAAAAAAATCTCAAAATCTACACTTGCATTCGCGGTATATTGGGCCAGAAGAGTATCAGGGGGCTCTTTCCGGGCCGGATCGAAATGCTCACCCGGGTGGGTCGCGGCCATGTCCGGCGATCTCTCCCGGTTCGCCGCGGTTGTCGTCCTCCGGATCTGCTAGCTCGGCATTCGCCCGGATATTCTGTTGGTAGCGCCGTGGCGGTAAGACAGGGCCACGCCTTACCTCCAGGAGCCCAACCGCAGGCTGCGTCGTCTTGATTTTTGGGAGTGCGCGGCGTGTTCGGCTCGGTGAGGAGGTTTTCTACTTTTCTCCCTAGTATTTTTACTGATACTATATTCTTCCGTTGGTAGTGATTACTCGGTGTCCTATGAATTTCAGTAGTTTTCGCAATCACATTGTTACTTGTGGAATCAGATAGATGTTAGAATCATAATTTGTTAGCGTTTACTTCAGTTGGTGCCTCAGCACAAGTCGGCTAGTTGGAGGTCATACTGTTGGTCAGAGGTAGCCTTGTGACTAAGTTATTTTGTTCGACAACAGATGCCATAGCATTCGGTACAGATCATTTGTGGTTGGTGATTTAAGCTAGCGCGATTTGTTGGGAAAGTTAAAAAGTGATGTAAGCCTGTAACTATAGTTTCAGTATATGCTCACAAAATATATTTCCAGGGTTTGTACTTTGATAACATTAGAGGAATCTTTAAAGAATAACACCAGTAATGTTCTTCCCACATCATGCTGAACTGTACTCATGCATAAAAATCTTCCTTGATTTTCTTCAGTTTGGCAACGACATCAGTCATAGTTATCCTTTCGTCAGGCAATTCACTTGTGCATACCAAACCCAACTCAAATATTGATCTGAGAGTGCTGTGTGAGATGCTTGGAGAAATGTCCGAAGGGTTGCTGGTGTGGTGAAAACCATGTATTGTTTCATCTTGTTGCTGTAAATTACCATCAATAACACTGCTAATCGTTGATGGAAATGCTTGACAAACCCACTGCCTAAGGCTCAGTTCCCCGATGAACATGGTATCTGTGGGCTTCTTCCCGGTGAATACCTCAAGCAGCATGATTCCAAAACTAAACACATCGCTTTTCCTGGATGCTTTTCCCATGGAGCCATACTCTGTTAAGGATTATTTTGAACAATAAGGATCAGTACAAACTTTAAAAAAGGTATTGTACTACATAATAAATTCAGTCATGAATAGTTACTACCTGGTGCCATATATCCAATTGTTCCAGGCATGCTTGCAGAAATCACTGAGTTATTATCACCTAACAAGAGTTTTGCTATGCCAAAATCTGCCACGTACGCCGTCATATCGTCATCAAATAATACATTGCTAGGCTTCAAGTCACAGTGCAAGATTACCTCATGATATTGATGATGCAGATATTCTACTGCCATTGACACCTCTATCTTGACGTCCAATCTCTTCAGGAATCTTAAGGGTGGCTTGTCATCATTGTGCAGATGTGCATCCAAGCTACCATTAGGCATGTACTTAAGTAGCAATGCTTTAAAGTCTAGGTTAGAACAAGTGTTGATTATCTTTATCAAGGTGCGATGCCAAACCATGCGCAGCACTCGGCACTCAGCATCAAAGCTCTTTCTAGCTTCTTCCAATTGTACGTTTAGAACTTTGATGGCAACCACCAAGCCATTGTTTAGCTGTCCCTTGAAAACTTTGCCAAAACATCCTACTCCCAATAAATTTTCCTCACTGAAATTGTTAGTGGCATGAACAATCTCATGATAAGATATTAATCTGTGTCTTGCATCAGTAGTATCATTGGAACTCGTCAACACTCCTGGGTTTTTATTTTTTCTTCTGATTGTTATATATAAGCAAATAACTATTACTCCAAATGCTGCAAGAGCAGCAGGGAGTACAAATTTCAGTATCTTTCCATTTCCCAACTGAGATTTGGACATACATGGCGAAAACCCTAGACGTGGAGCACCACAAAGTGCATCATTCCCTAGTAAGGACTGTAAACTGATGTTTGAGAAAATACCTCCCTCTGGTATACGTCCTTGTAACTTATTGAAGGAGAGGTTCAAATTGGTGAGGTATGTAAGATTGACCAGGTACATTGGGATATTTCCAGAGAGGTTATTGTAGGAAAGATCAAGTATTTCCAAGCTTGTAACTTGCCAAAAGAATTTGGGATTGAATCTTGAAACGAGTTATGTGATAAATTGAGGTAGGTCAGCATCTGCAGTTGTCCGAATGATTCTGGAAGATCACCAAGTAGCTGGTTGGTAGAGAGGTCTATTATGTTAATTGCATTCATGCTTCCTATATCAGGTGTGAGTGTACCAGTCAAGAGGTTGTTTGACAAATTGAGTTCGATAAGGTTGTCAAGATGAAATAATGTCAGTGGTATGGATGAAGACAACTTGTTATAGGGGAGAGAAATATGTTCTAACATACTAAGATTACCAAGGCCATCAGGTATGGAGCCAGAGATGTTGTTGTTGTCAAGACTCAGCTGTTGAAGGCTTCTAAGCATACCAATTTGGGGTGGGATGGGACCAGACATGATATTATTGGCAAGAGCAAGTACCTGGAGATTCTCCAGTTTCAAAACCGATTCTGGGATCGGCTTGTTCAATTTGTTGCCTGTGAGATATATGATTTGCAGACTAGTTAAATTTGATACACTTGCAGGAAGTCCACCAATTAAGTTGTTCTCACCTGCTTCGAAAGTCACTAGTAGCTTGGACAAGTTTCCAAAATAATCTGGGAGACTCCCAGAGTAAGAATTGGACTCCATGCTGAGGTAACTGAGCTGTCTGCAATTCGAAAGAGCACCCAAAAATTCAAGGCCGCCCTCAAAGTGGTTCCATCCAAAACTAAGACGTTGTAAAGAGCCAAGATTCCCAAATGCAGGTGGGATCGATCCAGTCAACTTATTTGTATCAAACACTAGGAAAGACAGGTCAGACAGGTTACCAATGGAAGCAGGAACTGGACCTGTCAATTCATTATCCGAAAGTCCCAAATATACGAGTTGTTTCATCTTCCCAAATTCTGGTAGGATTTGCCCTTCCAACTTGTTGTCTGAGAGATCAAGTTCCTGAAGCCCAGTGATATTGATTAACTGAATTGGGATCGACCCAAAAATGTTATTTCCACCTAAGGCAAGGGACCTGAGATTCGATAATTTGTCCAACCATGTTGGCACAACATCTGTAAAAGCATTTTCTGACAAAGAGATTATTTGCAGGAACTGACATGCGCTGAGCCCCGCAGGAATCCTACCCACAAAGTTGTTCCAAGAGAGGGATAAAAACTGCAGCATTGGAAGACTGAAGCTTCCATTGCCAGGATAGTCCCAGTCAGATTGTTGTTACTCACGAGGCTCAGAACTTGCAGTGCGGAATTGTTGAAGGTGCCAGGAGGCACGTTGCCGGTGAGGTGATTATCTTGCAAGATAAGGATTTGAAGCATGGACAAGGATCCAATACCAACAGGTATAGGTCCCCATAAGCTGTTGTTGCCAAGGTTCAGATAGCTGAGGTAAGGTGTGTTGTTGAATTTGAATACTTCTGGTATTTTTCCGCTCAGTTGATTCCTCTGGAGGTCTAAGTGCCTAAGATTTTGCAGGTCTTTCAGCTCATGTGGGATCAGCCCTGACAGACTGTTCTCCAGAAGAACAAGGCTCTCAAGCCTTGTGAGGTTCCCGACGGTGGCAGGGATGTAACCTGACAAACTGTTCCAGGGAAGGGCAAGAACCCTGAGACGGTGCAGCCGTCCAAGCTCAGCTGGAATGGAGCCCGTGAGGTTGGCATTGGTGAAGTTCAGCACGTAGAGGAATGAGAGGTTACCGATGTGGGGAGAGATGCTGCCATGCAGGGGAGTGTTTGGCAGCTCAAGGGCGGTGACACGCTCTCGGCGCTGGCTGCAGGAGACGCCCAGCCAGTGGCAAAAGGACGTGCCGGGGGTCCAGTTGCCGCGAAGAACGCCTAGAGGGTCCGAGAGCTGTGCCTTGAACGCGAGCAGGGCTTTGAGGTCAGTGTCAGTGCCGTTGCCGTTGCTCCCGGAGGAAACGGCGGCCACCGGAGGCAGCACGGTGGCCAGTAATAGGAGGTGGAGATGGAAGGCCTTATAGCTGGCGTGCTGCATGGTGCGCTGGGGACTCATGGAATCTGGGGCTTTTGATCGAGCAACTAGTTCTGAATTGCCACGGGTCATGTATATGTAACCAATCTGGCAGTGCTGCTGTCTACTTTTAGTCTAAAGCTAATTGTAGACAGCCTCATTGAACCATAAGTGCCCTTTCCCTCTCCAACAGTAAGTAAGGCCTGCAATCACATGCTCCATCTTGTAGCAAGTCGGTCATGTTGATAGCAGTGGGTTTGGAGTCTGTCAAAATCAACGTTGAACAATAGTCTACACCGTCCGTCTCTGACTGGTATTATATTAAGCAAGCAACACAGTTCGAGTCCGGAAATTCAGAGGTGCCGTGAATTAACTTGGGTCACAGGCGTGGTATCAGCTGTATTGACTGCATCATTGGTTATTCTTTGCCTTGGGATCAAATTGGTTATTGGGCAGTCAAAATTGTTACAGGTGTACCCAAAGCTATTCCAGTAAGAGGGTCCCCCTTTAGTGGAATTATTACGTGGATGACTAGATCTATATCTCTTATAAAGTTAAATCCCACTGCAAATCTATCTCAACATACAAAGCATCTACACCATCCTATACTAATTATCGTATCATATCCCACTAATAGTTATATCATCCTACCATCTGTCAACCACTTAAGAGCATCTCCTACAGGTGGGCTAAATGCATCTGTGAATGCTATTATATCTATTTTGGGCAAAAAAAGCTGTCCAAGAGCCTTTCTATCCCATCTTCTATTTTCCACGGCTGGTCATCCCGCAATCATCGCTGGCCAATTTTCCCGAGCGAGGATCGCTTGCTATCCGCGGCGCCGACGGACTCCCGCGCACGGGCTTCGCCTTTCCCGCGCTCGATTTCCTTCTCCGCGCGCCATCCTCTCCCACTCCCGCGTGCACCAGCCCTCGTCGTGCTCCTCTTTTTCTTCGCATCCCGTGCAGCTTCATCACGGCACCTGCGTCTTCCTCGCGATCTCAACGAGGCGGATCCCTTCGAGTTGGAGGTCCTTGGAATCGCGCCGAGGCACCATGTCACAGGCGTCTGTGAGCCACGGCAACAGGCACCCCACTTCTTCTGAGCTCCACTCGTTCCCCATCTTCTCGACGGCCATCGGTTGGGAGCAACAGAAGTTTCCATCGCTGCCTTGGTTGCAAAATGCAGGGGTACCTGGGTTGCAGCGTGGAGTTCTTCCTCCCAATGCTACCCCCGCTACATCAACCCCCTTGTCTGGTATGTATTCTTGTGAAATGTACTTCCAATTGCGGAACTGTGCATATAATGATTTGAGGTCACAGTGTTCTGAAACTTGTTCATTTGTCAGTCTAATTTTCTATCAATAGTAGATTTTTTATTCTTTAGTTTTTTCAGTTGAAGCCTCTAGCTCTGCAACCCATATTTATTCTTCAGTTTTTTCAGTTTGTTCAAGTGTCAGTCATCTTCCTATGCAGCAAATAGGGCTTTAATTTTTTTCTATACCACATCGGGAGTGCCTGGTGTTTGCATCAGATTCAGCAAGCTCTGCTCTGGCTTGGTTGCTGCTCAATCCACTCAGTTCCGTTTAGCCCCCAATAAATGACTAGATAGACTGAAATTTCAGAAAGCTACATGCTGCTATGCCACTACGGCAATATGCCGCCTACACAATTCTGTGGTGTTTTTTCATATTACAATCTATTATCTTGATTGTCCCTGTGGTATTTTTTCACAGGTGCTATGGATTCAGAAAGATCATTTACTGACATAATCACAAGGAGTTGTAATCCTGCTGCTTTGTCTGATAATGTCCTAACTCCTAATGAAACGCCAGCATGTGCTGAGGCCGTACCAAGTGTGAAAGGGATTCAGAAAAGGTCCAAGAATTTCAGTAAAGAGGAGGACAGATTATTGGTCTCAGCATTCCTCTTTTGCACAAAAAAGTCGTCATGCTCCTCGACAGCATTCATTATACGGACAAACACATGACGCCTCATTCGAAATCTATGCAAGAAGACAAATTAATTAGATGAAAATCGAACGCGTATACAAGGTATAATTGAAAACAAATATGGGATATATACAAACCTGCGTCTGAAATAGTTTGGCCCATATGTAGGATCATCTGAAAAATAGTCTTGATAAAGTCTCGCGTGCCCTAACTGTCTGTCACGATTTAATACACGATGTCCCTCAACGGAACCACGATGACGTGGTTCATTGCCAACATCCGTTGCTACTATGTGGGCAGCAGCAATGTATAATTCATGATCATCATCCGAAGATGATGAATCCACCACTTCATTCAGTCGATTGAACTCAGCTTCAGAATTCATCACACGCCTACGGCTTTAGGGAAAAGCTGAGGCAAATACACGATGGGATCACCTGACAATTCCTGAACGCATGCGAGGGAAGCCGTGAGTTGCGACCGAGCAAACCTGGCGGCGGCTTGTACCTTGCGACTTCGAACAGACTTGGCGGCGGACGTTGTGAGCAGCCAAGGAACGATGTGGCCCATTTAAATATAGCAAAGGTCCATCTTTTAGCCAGGCTGTTGTAGCACTCAACGTTTTAAGTGACTTTTCTATTATACATGATGGCTAAATTAAGATATTTAGCATTTATTTTTAGCACACCTGTAGGAGATGCTCTAATTGTAAGCTATCCACATCGCAACGCGGAGTATCTTCTAGTTCTTGTAATTTCCAAGCAGCTTCTCACATCACACTAATCCCGTTTACTTGACTGATGTTACTAGAGGATCAACCCCTCTTTTCTTTTAGAACTGGCTTCATTAATAGTATCAGGGAAGTGCTAGATAACAGGCGTCTGAAACTAGCCTTTTGTTCAGTTCCTTTGTACTGTACCGTGGCTCTCGCCTCCGCCTCCCGCCCCACGACCTAGCCGACCTTCTGCCGTGAACTCCTTTCCATTATGAAATCGAGATTACAGTATAGGTAATATTTTTTTAAAAAAAAAAACTGTAGCGTTACTTCCGCATGTACACTTTATTTTGCAATCTCTAGCCGAAATATCGAAGATACGCAGAGGACAGAAAAATCTATAATGACATACAGCCTCAGCTCATCAATTATACTGGTGTCTAGTGGACAGGGAGGTTCAGGGCTTCAGGCCAACAGATCCCATCACAGAGAAGCAGCGCGTCTCCAAAACTCCAAGATTCGAATTTGCTTACAAGTTTGGTTCACTGAAGCCAAAAAGAAAACTTCGGAAACAACTATGTTTACGGCCGAAGTAGCTTATGAAACTGCCGAGGGTAACCAACTCAGTGAATTCCTAGCTACAAATAAAAGGAACACATTTTTCACAGACGAAGTGTTGGAACAAATTCTCACAGCACCCCCAACCAACCAGGCAGTCTGTCCTTGGAACGAATTATGTGTAACAGCACAGGGAGGATCTAATCCTCATAATCGAGGACGTCATCATCATCTAGTTCGGAACTATCAACCCCACCCATCAGTGATAGGAACACAAGAACCGCGACAAGTTGTGTGGCCAGGAAATACTTTGCTCTTCGCCTGAATTTCTTTTCCTCCTCTGTCCGTTGCTTCTTGGCTCTGGGCTTTGGCTTATAACCTAGGTCCATATAACAACATAAAGCAACAATCAGATGTCTGAAAACTGTCACGAGAACAAGCAAAACATGACCACCGAGATAACAGGTAAAGAGAGAGTGAAGTTCAAGAAATTACCACCTTTATCAATTTTATTTATTATTAAATTAATGCATTTTACTTCTTTCAAAAATTAAATAAAATAGAAGTACAGTAGCCCCTTGGAATGGCCAAATCATACCCCGTGTCATTATTCTGTCTAGGGGAACCATATGCCCATGCTGTCACTAAGGATGAAAACGGTCGAACACGGTCGAAAAACTACTCAATTGTTTTCTATTTCTACATTTGAATACGAAAGCGAAAACGAAAACGGTTAAGCCGGTCACGAAAACGAACACGAACATACGGAATTTCGAAAACAAACCAATTCGAGCGGAATTATGTCGAACACGATCGGTATACGAAAATTCAATACGGAATACCGACCCACAATGTATAGCAATTAACAAGTGTCATCGTGATCAATTTCGAGTACAAGAGAGCGCACTTCTTAATTTGGTTTCTTTGATAAGAGAAAAAAAGAAAACAGAGGATAATTTAAGATACATCACTAATAGACTAGAAAGCATAATGAGGCCAATAAACAATAGTGCTTCACACTTGCCTTTGACTAATTCCTTGGACAATAATGTTTAGTAACCAAATTCGGTTTAAACCATATTTTGAATTCGAAATTTTCCGTATTTAAAGTAGAAAAGTAGAAAACGGTCGGAAAATGTGGAAATCGGTTTTATTTTTACGTTTAAAATACGAAAACGAAAGCGAAAACGATAAATTTCGAACACAAAAATGCGAATTCGATCGGATAAAATATAGAAAACGATACGGTTCGGTTCGGGATATTTCCGTTCCGTTTTCATCCTTAGCTGTCACATATTGATTTTCCACTCATATCCTAATTAAAGCATTGTTTGACACATTTCTTCCATGAAAGCATTGTGATGCAATGAAATTAAGGAAAAAAACATACAGCTTGAGCAATCAGTGATCCAGGATAACATAAAGGATCCGTCCACTAAAACATTCTTTAGCACAGTTACCACATCATTTCATAATGAAATGCAGTTTTATGTCCTGGACTCCTATTTACTACAAGAAAGGCTAAGTCTTTCATGTTTATGTCCTAGGCTCCTAGTTACTACAAGGTTAAGTCGTTCGTGCACAAATGTTAAGAGTTAACTTCACAAATTAGAGTTATATCATTATATGCACCTAACTATCAAAGAACTACAACCTTTGGGATCACTTTCACAGAAGTTGTCATGACATTTAGCTGCAAATAATTACAGTTTTGTGAAACAGACAATCGCCAATGAATGAACTGCAGACTGCAGAATTGCAGATTGAACTGAGTAAATAGTCCAGTAAGTTAATATGATGGTAATTGGCAAGCAGATCACAGACTCTTCATCTCACATGATTAGATTTTGAGTAGCGCGTACTTATATTAAATTCAACAGATTGATAGGCACTCGACAGGAAAAATCATACTTATAAGCTGGAAGCTGGAAGGTCTGCCGGGTAGAGTAAAATGGTATCATCAGATTTTAGTGTTCCTGGCGACAGTTTATCCAACTAAGTATAGATGCTACAACTAGCAATTTCTGAATTCTGAGCAGCAGGGTAAAGCGGACTGTTTGCTTACCTTGGTCAGCAGATGGTTTTCTCCTGGGAGTAGATGACGATGGACTAGGTGATGATCCTAATCCTGATGGTGATGATGATGAGGTTTCCAGAAATTGGACCTTGTGATGCTCAGCAAAGCTCACCAAGTTGTTATGCTTCTGCAAAGTGCTCCTCAGGACAGATGTATCCTAAGGCAGAAGTAAGATCAGAACATGCCCGAAAACTAACTACATAAAAATAATTTGAGGATGATCATTTGCTCAACAGATTTAGGCTTGGTGCTAGGAAACTCTTAATTAATAGCATAGGAAAAACACTCAATCCCAATACTACTACTATCAGAAGCATTTAAGATGTGAAACTGCACTTTCAGGAGAATTTGCAAGTTCAATCAGGCATCTGTACTATAATCAATTTTCTATGCAACTTGATATTTACTTCTAACATCAGAAGCATTCAAAACGAAAAACGGCGCTTTCATGAGAATGTGAAAGTGCAATCAGGCATTTGTGCTTCAATCATTTTTTTTCTATGCAACTAGATGAGTCAGTGTCTGCCACTCGGGTACACACAACTAAGTATAATAAAGGGAAACTTACAGGTAATGCACTGAGGACAAAAAGGGCGTGTCCAAGGAAAAGAGCATCAACATCTGTAGGGCTTCGTAAATACAAATTAAGAAATATTAGTGCTCCACATTTGGCATATCAGAACAAAAAATCCAAGTGTCAGCAAGCATAAACCTCACATAAAGTACAGAGAAATATGCTGAATACAAGTTGAATGAAATGTACCTATTATCAAATAGAAAGACTTGATCCCCTAATCTGAAAGACAATGAGTCATATGCAGCACTTGCCTTCCGGTATATCTGTTTAAATAGAAATTGCATTAGAAGTTACTAGCATGTCACCCAAAAAAACGAAAAAAGGCTAGGAAAATAATAGGTAGGGAGTAGCAAACCTCCTCTTCTTTTTCTGCAGCATTGAGCTTTGTTATACCCAGTAGTTGCTTCACATATCTAGTTTTCTTCCAATGGAGTATCTTTCCAATGGGCCAAGGGAGATCAGAGAAGTAGATATCATTTGCAATGCTTCCATCACTAACCACCCATAGTTCATACAGCAAAGCATCAGCAAGCCAGGTCGAAACCATGGCCTTTGTTTCTAGCACAGTGGTGGATGAAACACTTGGGTGATTTGAGTTCAAGTCAACAATCTTCTCATCCTTGAGATACTCAATCACGCCTCCTCTCTCGTTATTGAAAGCCACACAATCCCCAAACTCGACATATGGTATGTGATCTGTGGAACAAAAAAAAACGGTGTGAGAGCAAAGCAACCTTCTCGCTCGTAGCTCAACCCACGTAGAGGTCCCAGCACATCAATGCAGGAATCTTGCCACAGGACTATTATAAGGGGGCAAATGAGCATTATCTACCCGGACGAGCGGAGACACCAGCAGCGAAGAGCATAGCGGAGCTAAGTAGATACAGGATAGTAGGATAGGACTACGCATGCGCGCTGGGAGCTCACCGGCGTCGGGGAAGGAGGTGTCGACGTGGATGTCGAAGGGAACCTGCGCCATGCGGAGGTAGAGGAACACGGGGAGGCAGGTTGGGCAGGCCGTAGGGAGCCCGAAGCAGGGCTTGCGCGCCACCAGCACCTTCCGCGCCGCCGCCTCCCACTCCGCGACCGCCGCGGCGGCCGCCGCCGATGCCATCGCCGAGAGGGTGGGCTCGAGGGGTTTGCCTTGCGAAAGGGGTTCGCCGAGAAGGTTTCTCGTGCTCAGGTGGGCTGAAAACTCGACCCGGCCCAGCTAACATCACACGCTTGTCTATTAGGAAGCCTGGAGCCCTGGACAGTTTTCCTATTAGGAATTCCTTTCTCCTATATAATCTGGCCTATATAATCTGGAATTGAGGGGTAAGCCTGGTTGGATAGGTGCAAAACCTTGTTTCTAGAGGGTGATTAGTAGACTGTACAAGCTTATTTATTTAACCCATCTCACTCGATGCACAAATTGATGCTCTTATCTTGCGTCAAAGGAACAGAGGAGGCATGGTAGAATTACACACTTCTTCGTAGCCTTCCCTTCTCTGTTGGGGCTCTCAGTGTCCCTTGCAAGCGATAAATGGTACGAGGTGATTAGAATGGTCGGTGTTGCCTCACAAGTAGATGTTCGTAGCATGGCTCTAATAAAATAGAATTGATTTATGTTTTTCAACGAGCTATGGTAAGAGATTTTTGTTGCATATGACGGGACAGACTCTGTTATATGTATAGGTTACCAATCACGCCCCAAGGCCCGTTTATAGAATCCCCATCACTTGCGGTTGCGGAAGCCATTGCCCTTTTTTGTGTCCCTCCTCTTCCCTTCCTCATGAGCTTAAGTGGGGCATTATGTCCTCGGATAAGAGCTTAAGTGGGATTCCCTTTTTTTGCGGAATCCCCACGCTATTTTAACGGTGTTGAAGTGCCTCAAACCTCTCTATCTGATCTTCTCTGCATTTGAATAATCTATGCTTGTATGAAAACCTTCTAATAGTGCATCTTAACAAAATCATACAAGACCAGTTGTAGTAGTTTGTTGGTGGTGATTGGTAACAGAGTATCATTGTGAGCAACCCTTGATCCACCAACCTTGTAATCGTAAGCACCCATTAAAATGAAGGATGAGATAGAGAAAAAGTGCAATTCTCATTATATTGGTGAGAGTGCCTCATTAGTCGCTTGAGCTCTAAGGTCTAAGTCTAAGTCCTAAGGAGATGCTTGGGTGCCCTCTTTCCTTATCCTACATCTACAAATTGACCATGAAGCTACTCCACCATGTTTAGTGTGAGTCTATCGGGCTGGCTTGACAAAAAAAAAAGCCAACATGTAAATTACTAGACCAAGGATGAAGCATGCAGATAGACACAACATGGCTTGTAAGCCCCGCAAGGACGTGCCTGTGTTTTTCTTGGCCAAGACTATTTGGTCACCTACAAACATGAGGAGGTTTAAGGGTGGATTTGGGGCTGCTTGTCCTCACAACTGGCACGATAGAGTTGGAGGGGATGATCGGATAATAGATAGACCTAATTAAACGTTCAATTTATCTAGAAAAATATTCAGATTAAATTTTTAGTTCCAGCTCGATCTGACACATATATCGATTTTTAATGGATTATAGGTCAGATTGTCCATCAACATGCCTATATGAGATAAAAACCTCTTGCTAGGCTTATGTCGATGTGCGAGTGCTTGGATGGAGGATGCACACAGGCCAGGAACCCATATCGAATGTTGGATGTTGAGCAGGTTACGCCTATCCCCGTCAATCCTGTTTTCATCCTTGCAGTTGAAGTTGAAGTCAAGAGACACGGTTTAGCCCGGCTGGAAACCAAGATAGATCCAACGGCCATAAAGCAAAGGCAGAGGAACCGACGGTTCGGATGGGCTAAAAGCAGCGAGTCCGTCCCCCTTTCTTCTCTCACAAGTAGATCTCGCGTTGTTAACCTCCCAAGTTCTCACAAACGAAAACCCCAATCTCGCCGTCACCGCCCCCTATCCCCATCTCGCCGCCGCCGCCGCCGCCGCGATGTCTCGCCGCTATGACAGCCGCACGACGATCTTCTCGCCGGAGGGGCGTCTCTACCAGGTGGAGTACGCGATGGAGGCGATCGGCAACGCCGGGTCGGCCCTCGGGATCCTGGCGGCCGACGGCGTGGTCCTGGTCGGCGAGAAGAAGGTGACCTCCAAGCTCCTCCAGACCTCCCGCTCCGCCGAGAAGATGTACAAGATCGACTCCCACCTGGCGTGCGCCGTGGCCGGGATCATGTCCGACGCCAACATCCTCATCAACACCGCCCGCCTCCACGCCCAGCGCTACGCGCTCTCCTACCAGGAGCCCATCCCCATCGAGCAGCTCGTCCAGTCCCTCTGCGACACCAAGCAGGGGTACACCCAGTTCGGAGGCCTCCGCCCCTTCGGGGTCTCCTTCCTATTCGCCGGGTGGGACAAGCACCACGGCTTCCAGCTCTACATGAGCGACCCATCTGGCAACTACGGCGGGTGGAAGGCCGCCGCTGTCGGGGCCAACAGCCAGGCCGCGCAATCCATGCTCAAGCAGGACTACAAGGACGGCTTGACCCGCGAGGAGGCCGTCGCCCTCGCGCTCAAGGTCCTCAGCAAGACCATGGACTCCACCAGCTTGACTGCCGAGAAGCTGGAGCTGGCCGAGGTATTTCTGCAGCCCGGTACTGGGGAGGTACAGTACCAGGTGTGCTCTCCTGAGGCGCTGGGGAAGCTGCTTACAAAGTCCGGTCTGACACAGCCAACAGCCGATGCATAATTTCCTCGTTTGTTTGCTGTGGTTTGTGATGCCTACTACTGCTCTTAGACATGTTTTAAGCAGTCATGCTTCTGTTGTGTGAACTTAAATATTCGACAATTATGTGGTTTAATTTTATGTTGAGCATCCTTGATCCGTCAATGTTTCATCTGTAATAGTGGATTGCCTGGAACTGGTTGCAAATTGTTGATTTCTATCTGCTTTGCTTGATTGTTGTCACGATTATGGAGCGTGTGGATGTGGGTCAATGGAACAGGGAAAAGTAGGTTCAAGTCTATGCAATTTGACTATACTACGGCAATTTGAGGCACCTGATGATGCTTGGTAAACATGGGAAACTTTTGGGGTACGCATGTTTTTTTTGTATAATCTATTATCTATGTGCTTCTACTGTGCTCAAATTGTTCTTGAGATTAGGACTTTTGACAGGCAAGTGCACAGAACTAAGTTGAGATCATATATGTCACTAAGCTTTTGATGATTTAATCCTCTTTATTTATGATGCTACTGCTCCCGTCAATTGTGCTTAGTTAACCATGCAGATGGTATGTTCTTCTGAGTATTTAATATTATCTACTCCCTCCGTTCTAAATTATAAGATGTTTTGAACTGTGTATTTAGATATAGTGCATATCTGAATGCATAACAAATGGTGTGTATCTAGAAGAGCCATAATTTGGTATTTTGGTATGGAGGGAGTATATGCTTCTGCTGTGCTTGAATTGCTGTTTTCGGTCATATAAATTGTTCAGCCAAAAAAAAAACATGGTTCGTGTCACTGTTTTTCGGTCAACAATGCTTGAAAAATAACTTTTTTATGTTGTCTGATTCAGTATACCTAGACAGCTTAGTGCCAATCATCTTGGGCATTCAAGACTTTAGTTTTTAGGAGGGGTTTAGTTGTAGTTATCTCTCACAATAATATAATAACTTCTGTGATTTGATTGTTAGTATTGATTTGACAATATATTTTTATGATGAGCCTCCCATTACGAAAGTTTTTTTTTACCCTTCCTGGAATTGCGACTTGAAATTCTGATGCTACCGCAGTTTATTTGAGTTGTAGATTTCACCCTGTTTCTTGTTGCGTAAGGCATGTTTGGATTGCAGCATGTAAAACCTGTGTGTGCCAGGCACCGCTCCCAGGTGCTCAATTTCGAGCACCTGGGGTGGGATGCGTATGCCTGCGGGAGCTCCCAGGCGAGGGCAGCATCCAAACACGCCCATAGTGTTTTCTTGTCACTTGACATTTGCTGCAATCACAGTATGTTGAAACTAATTTTTGGCATATAAGTAAAATTGTGCTCTTATTCCTAACTAGTTATGGGAATCATGTTATTATTATAAAGGTACCAAATTGCATCAGTTAAGAACTAAAATTGCATACGTTTGATCACAGGAAGGATTGAACCATCGCATGCTGTATTGCTGTTAGATTTGTTTCAATTGTGGCTTTGTTCTTAGCTCCCATCTTATAGCTTTGTGGATTGTGGTACAACTTTTTCTTCTTTTGGAATCCTTATATGCTTATCTAGTACTCCCTCCGTCCCATAAAGACTGTCGTTTTAGACTTTTCAGAAACTACGTTTGACCATCCGTCTTATTCAAAAAAATTATACAAAATACAAAATCAATTAATAATTATTAAAGTACCTCTAGTGATAAAATAAATTATAAAAAGATAAATGATATTTATAGTCAAACGTGATGTCTGAAAAGTTTAAAACAACAGTCTTTTTAGGACGGAGGGAGTATGCTCCATGATTTTTTGAACCACTCCGCGTTCCCCAGCTTGATCTGTGCTGTGGCTGCAAGTATTCCAGTCTGTTAATTGGCTCTTGCTTAGCAACGGGTTTCACATTAAGAACGTGCTTCAGTTTGCAATAATTTTGGCTGGATGCTGCGGTGTGATCCATGAATAAGATAATCTGAAACTGTTGTTAGTTCATTGAGTTTTTGTTACAGGCCAGCCTGACTAATAACTCTCTGACTCGGTGAGTAGTTATGAAATGTTTTTACTCGGAACTGAACTGGATAAACCAGTGAACATGAACAAAACTTCTAGAATTTTATGTAGGCTAAGAATATGATATTAGATAATTATATGGTACCTTTGTAAAAAAGTATAAAAGGTACACTGCAATTCGTACTGGAACATATAACTCTGGACGTTTGCAAAATATATGGTCTCCTTGTTTTGAACAACTCATGCGAAACAGATACAGTGCTAGCACACTGCACATGGAAGTTCGGTCAGTAAATTGGCAACACGTGAAATATCAAACTTTGGATATACGGAAGTGACGTTCATCCGAGAATACTTTTACAATGAGATTTGAATTACACCGACCGGCAAACAAACACTATAGATTACAATGAGATTTGAATTACTTTGAATCTTTGATCTACAAACAAACAATATATTAGCAGCAGAACGTCTTAGATAATTTACTGGGTTACAATGATCGTGAAACAAAACTTGAGACCTAAAACCATGATCGCAACGTCAACTGTACATCGAGGTCATCTTGGCTATGCTAGTTGCTAGCAACCAAACTCAGCACACGCAAAAAAAGACAAATAGACTCATTCGCATGCCGTGGAAATTTGTGGGAGAATCAGCTATGTGCATACATCTGACGAACTCCTCATGCCATTGGGCGCTTCACAAGTGAAACCCATTTCCACCAAAGGTATACAACGGATGAAGATATCACCGCAGCAGCTATGCAAAGTGCCGCAATGCCTGCAATCACTCCTCTTCGCTTTTCATCCCCTCGGGCAGAATTAGAATGTTGTGCTGGAGGGGGACTGGTTTTCGGGCCTTGGGAATGGGTAACTGAGAAAATCAAGTACTCCCTAGTCAATGGTATTGTAAATATGATGAGAGAACAACAGAGCATGTTCTGTAGCTACCTTTTATTGCTGAAACCAGTGGCCCGTAAGCTCCTTCAAATGGAATACAACATGTGCCCCGTCCACTCCAATAAAGATGTATTACCAATATGGAATTGTCAACAGTCACTTCGTAGGTTATGTTAGTGGCTTTTCTGGAACCCCCTGCTTCCTTAGTAATATCAAAATCCTTCCTGATATTCTGATCCTGCAATTATTAACAAATTAAAAAAGGTATGGTTGTGGACTATGTATGTAAAAACATTTTCATTGTTAAGGGATCAAACCTGAATATCGATGTCAAATAAGCGCTTTCCTGGTCCATGAGTTATGACTATCTCTGCAAAGAAGAGTTGGACTGTGTAGTTCCCATTGGCTAAACCTACCACATAGTACCACAACGAACTTGTTGAAGTTCTTGCTGTTTGGTAGAGCTCTTGCATGTTGGTTTCAAAAATATCACTTGTATTTACAATACCGATGGAATCATTAAATGGATCAGAACCCACATGACTAACTACCCAATGACTAGTAGCATTAATATGAAAGCCTGATCCTCCAAGATCAGTGGAGTCTTCAGAAAACATAATTGGTACTGTATCTGAATACTCCACTTGCTTGCCACCACAGTTTATAGCGAAGGAAGTTGCACGATCTGCATGTATGATCAATTGATGATATCATGATACAAGACTAAAGTTTGCACAAGGTAACTTTTAACTGACAAAATTTGAGTACATCTTTTGATGCATCATCAAGTCTCTCACAAACCATAGATCAATATTGTAATGATCAAATTTACACCCTTTTTAGCTGCCTATCCCAGATGCCGCAGACCCATTCCTTGCCTACATTTGCCGCAATGGTGACTATCGATTTCTTAACCACAAAATGTGTGGCATGCTACACTTGAATAAGGTTTGTTGTAGTAACACTAGGCATGATGCAAATAGGCTCTTAGCCTCTTCATGAATTTTCTGGCTGCAAATATGAGCTATTGTTGCTTTAATCTTACATATGAACTAGCACTACAATTAGTAAGAACCATGCTGAATATTACTTGTAATTTAAATTATTTGCCAAGACATTAACAATGTGCCCATCCATGTCACCAGCTTTCTGTTGCTTCCTTTGTTCAAAAATCAAAGCACATCTTGTCTGAAGCGCATTTAGAAACAAATAAAAATACTAACAATTGAGATATTAATATTTCATCTTAATGAGAACAATAAAACGTCAATGTCAAGGATTGAGGATGAATGAGATCAAGACAAGATCCATTGATCCTAGAATATTCAAAGGAAATGGAACATGATAAGACAAGCAAAAAGATGTTGGCATCAACACTAGTGAAAAAATGTTAGTACTTTAGTTAAACGTCAGGTTATAATTTTCCATGCCAGTATTAGCAAAGCAGCAACTGAATCAGTTACTGGTTGAAATCACTACACACTACATCATTGCATTTCCCAACATTTGTGGCATTTCTGATGGCATTTTGAGGTATTCCAATTTCGTCTATGGTATTTCATCTCGATGGTGATTGCAATGATACGCACAAAGTTATTGGAAAACAGATGATGATGGCATTTCCAAACATTTGAGGTGCCATGAATATGAGCACTAGCAATCTAATAGCAAGTGAAGGCATGCTCCAGTATCAAACGTAGAGAATTTCTGTAACTTACTAGTTAAATTGTTTATGTTGCATCCGTTCATGCGAAGGCAGTTCAGGATTGTAAGATTTCCACTGCATGGTAAAACAGCAAAGTGAGAAATAAGCAGAATATTACTTCAAATTTCGAAATAATACTGTGATTAAAATCTACTTCCTACCAGTACTGAATTACATGACCTACTGCTTCTATAGGTAGCAAGGCCACCATAGCACAAGAAATAACCACATTGCCCTTGTCAAAAATTCCCTATACACTCCAAATATTGTAAACCAAGTCATACAATTCAAAAGGAAAAGGTTATTATTTTCTAGATTTTGTGGAAACACACACATCTGATGCACTGTAGACATGTCTATTAAGTTGCATGCACCTACCAGTTCAACACAAAAGCTTAAACTGATGGGAGAGGTGGGCAATTCACTTATATTCCAACAATGTCAATCAGTGAGCTTTTTAGGAAAATTGCAACAACATTAATAGTCTCTTTCGCTGTCATTGAATTCTTCCACATATCTAGCTATTTCTTTGAAGTGCATGGAGAGCATAAAGAAGCTATTGGTGGGCTACCTTAGCTGGGTTGGCCTGGTTTAGTGGTTTGTACAGTTTTATGGCTGATACACCCTCTGTCCTGAAAAGAGTGTCATTTTAGCTATGATCTGGACAAACATTGTTCCAAACTCCCAATTCATAGCTAAAACGACACACTTTTTGGGGCACAACTAGGGAGTACATCAAAAGTATCTGGACAAAGCTCATGTAAAGCAAGGACACTTGGATACTTCTCTGATATCTGCACAGACTGGGAAGGGCTGTGCTGGTTTGTCGTTCTCTAACCCGTTCTGAACCCAGGCCTCTCCCATACATATAGGTTCAAAACTTGAAACCGGCTAACCCGCTCAAACAGTTTATACTGATCCAGTCTGGCTAGGGCTGGCAAGTTGATCGGTTTTGTACCAAACCATGTACAGGCCTAATGAGTATCTAAATTTTATAACTGTATATACTACAATACAAAAAAATATATTTTTTTCACCAAAAGATTATTGAAGAAGACATGCTGATTATTCAAAGGGGTCTACATTAAAAAATGTTTATTACCTGTTGATTCTTCCACTTGCATCAATTGAAGTTGCAATATAATTTCTACGCAGAACATGATTACAAAAGAATAAGTAACATAGTCAACTTAATAATTAAAATAATGATTACTATACGAAAAGAAAGAGAGGAATTTATACATGGGCTGCTTCTGGCCAGAAGGATTGTTAGGAAGGGATCCATTAATAAAATAATTATATGAAACATCCCTGGAGTTTATAACAAAATTGACAAGAGTTAGACATGCATCAATTAGTCTGCATTGGAGAAAAGATTAGTCCGAAACAAACACTATGTAAATATCATTTCTAAATGGGCAGAGGATTCTTTCTTCTTCTTTTTTTCCAATAAAAGGGCAGAGGATTCTAGCTGGATCCTAAAAAAACTCGGCCGGTGGAGAAAGACCACCGCCACGGTATTTTACTAAGAAGAGCTCAAACGGAGCCCAGCTGAGAAAGGTCATGAATGCTGGGGCCCCTCATACATGGAGATGCCAACCCTATGGTCCGGCCCTTATACCTTGCTTTGAGGCCCAACCCACTACCAGCCCCCTACACGAGAGCCTGCTCACCACGGCCGGTCCAGCGGTCTCCAGCCATGTCAACTAGGGGCATGATTGGTTGCCCGAATGAGACCCACCCTGGCCCATAGGATGCAGGGTTGGGTGTTTGTATGCCTGTGCAGCAGCTTGGGCTTGGTTGCGCGCATGCAAAAACCGCTGCTCAGCCTGGCTGGGGAGGAGCAAAATCAAAATCTCTTTTCTCCGATCTAGGCTCGCGCAGGCACAGCTCGCGCGTACGGGCGTGCGGTTGTTCAATCGTCCAGCCAGAAGTTGCTTCATGCATGCATACAAACAGCTGCGCGTTCTGTCCTGTCTCTGTTCGCTAGACCATCCAAACAAACTGTTCTTGCATGTTACGAGCCTGGTGCTTGAGAGACAGGCTGGTAGGTACACGCCTGGCTGAGTTCCAACATGAAGCCCAAGGGGAACCAGCGAGTGAACTATTTTACCCGTCCTGAAATTCACTCCCATGGCCACGGGGATTCGAACCAAGGACCTACGGTGCTAGTACTAAGGTCTCTGCAACCACAAGGCTTCGATCCTGAAGAACTAGAAATATAGAATATGCCACCATGTGTAAAAATGTAGGACCCATCCCAATTCAGATCGTTTGCAAGTTCCTGTACCTACATGGCTACACCTCAGCTATTAAATTAAAGCTATTTTAAATAGACCAAGTTCAAAGTTTGATCCGACTTTAAAGCAAACAATTTAGGATATACAACTCTGCAATGTCTAGAGCCCACAGGCTGCATGTGACATTAATACGAGTATATTTTCATGTTGCAACAACGTGGCTAATTATGAGTCAATGTGATGCATACATACTAAGTTTGCAGCTCATATTTTGGGATTTAGCAGGTTTTATGCATAAAACGGGCAGTCCTATGTTGTGCAGAAGTGATTTACATGGTAATGAACAATGACTAGGAGGAAGCTCATACAGAAACCATGTGTGTTTCAGATTAAATAAGTAGAAAGGTACAACGTCTTAACTCTTAAAGAGACCTTTGTATTCATTAAGATAGTACCCTCAAGCTTACTTTAACAGTTTTGGCAAGTAATGCCTCATGGATCATCTCAAATCTGATTAAACTTGAGACAGAATCAGAGAGGCAGGGCGCACACCCAGGGGGTCATCGAAAAATGCCCCTGAACTTTGGGAGTCCATGTATAAAGTGTAAAAATGTGCAATTCACCTTCCTAAGTTCAACCACACCATGGGAGGAGGAGGCAGACGTGCAACCTTTACAGTCCCATGAGGCATGAAGGGGTTTTTGCCAGGTGGATTTAACAACTGGGCATTTATTAACTAGTGCAAACATAGAAAACAGAAATAAAACAACTTACAAGGAAACTGATGATTGAACAATTTCAGAAGGCACAGGTCCACTTAAGTTGTTTCCACCTACATATCTAAATTAATATCAAACATTAGCAAAGTGGAAAACACATATATCCTGGAACTTGAAGTTATATGGACAAGAATAAGATTGCACACGAAGTGTTTACAGATCATGTATGCAATGGACGTATGAATTAGAAATGTGCTCTTTATTCTGAGCTCAATGTTTAAAGAATGTTGCGCGATGATACCTATGCAGATTTGCACCCAACAAAAAATACCTTGCTAGATTTTCAGATAAACCTTGAAATGTGCTGGTTAACATCTCTAATTTTAAACCATTTTTAGGGGAGAACATACAAAATTTCCGAATTGCATACATGAGCGGAAGCTACTTAAACTACAAGGTGCAATAAATTTTCTTAAGTAAAGGTGACTGCTGTAACTCCCATATGGGGCATGCAAATCAACTAAGAAATTCAAACCAACAATCTCTAGTACTGGAGGAGACTGAGGTGGCAAATGCACAGAATTTCTCCTGCCATCTATCTTGGGTGATATCATACTGCAATAGGAAACAACATGGTACTTTAAATACCAACTCATGATATTCAAATCCCAAACCTCAATATATAAAGATGAACAGAAATATGCATTAGCACTTGAATGAAAGTCAAGGCCGCTGGAGTAAATGTATTGTGCCCTTAGGTTCTCAAAATTTTACTGCAGTCACAACCAAGTTTATGTTGGACAAAATTTTCAAGCCCCACTCAGTTTCTAACTGAAGATGTCATAGCAATCAAGAACTTTAACTCCAGCTTACGTGTATTTTGAGGTCTTATATGAAAGCAACAGTCCTCCTATTGAGCCTGATAAGTTGTTTGACGTCAGATCCCTGCAGAGGATATAAGGCACCCAAGCACCTTTCAAATTCATAGTAAAAATGAATATCAACAGAATGAAAACATTAACATTATGGATTGCACTTTTAAATTATTGCATAGTCACTGAATATTATAAAAAAAACTTAGAACACGATCAGATGTTAGTCCCTATGTGCCTATGTGGCAAATGCAATATATTACAGCCACCCGTTCTTCCTTTTATTTAGGGCCTTTGGAACGCAGGATTTCACAGGAATTGTACAGCGATTTGGCAGGGATCAGTTCATTTTTCACATGGAAAAAAAAAAGAAACAGGAAAAAGCCACATTCCAAAGGGGGATTTCGAAGTGAATTTATATATTTATTTATCATTTGAAGTAACAGTCAAGAGAATCCAACTTATTTTCTAGCTAACATAGCCATTAGCAGTAGAAGCTAACGAAGAAGGATATGTATGAATTTGTTGAATGTTGATACTGTTCTTTTGAAACTGATGCTTGACAGCAGTATGTAGAAAATATAAATGAAAGCTAAGAAAAAGTGCCAACGACTGCAATAGCATTAAAGCATTAAGAAGATTAGCATCGTATTACAGACCTGCTGCGCTAAAGGTTATATCAAAATACAGAGTCATATTTCTATTAGGTAACAAAATAAGAGCATTCTCTTCAAGCGGAAGCTTTCTTTAAAACAACTCACAGGTATTTTAGCTTGGGCAAGTTTGGCGGGGTATTAGGAACTTGGCCTGTGAGACCACATTTTCTCAGAGATCTGCATAATAAAAAGAAAGCATGCAGTAAGTAATTGCATTGATTACAAAACTATTCCCTCTGTTCCAAATTATAGTTTACTTGGCTTTGTCCAAAGTCAAATTTCTGTAACTTTGACCAAGTTTTTACAAAAGATATATTAACATCTACAAGACTCTTCAAATAAATGCACTAATCAATACATATTTCATGGACGATTTAATAAAAAACAATTTGATATTGTAGATATTACTGCATTTTTTTCCTACGAACTTGGTCAAAGTTCGAGAATTTTGATTTAGGGCAAAGTTAAAGTCGACTAAAATTTGGAACGGTAAACAGTACTATATTTTTCACAATATTTTTCTGGCACACATACCTAGACGCCAAGATATTTTTTAAAAATAATAAATATAAAACAAAAAAATCGCTCAAGTTGAAGTTGGTCACAAATTACAAAGCTTCGGTGTCTCCTAGGTATGCAGACCAGGCAAATATTGTGAAACATAGTTACTAGTTCAATAGGAGCATGGATGAAGCTAGACATACAACACTGAAAGGTTTGGCCACACTCCTATGACATCAAAATAAGAATGGTTGCCCACAAGATCACCAAGCATCCTGTAAGAAAATTACAGTTAAAGATGGCTGTGTACAAAACATATTAATATCGAAATCAGATTGATGGCTTCTATCAAATGATAACATGTCTAAAGAAACAATGGGATAAGAAAATTCTCCAGTAAATGACTAAGGTATTAATTTATTTATTTCAATTTTTATCGCATAATAGAAATTAAAAAAAAAATGAAGGAGAATGTTTCTTTAATAGAAAACAGCCATTAGATTGACTTACAGGACTTCAAGGTTGCTCAGACTAGAGAAATTTTTTGGAATAGGTCCTTGAAGTTTCGTCCCATATATTCGCCTGGCAAGATCATGACATTAGCTCTTAAAGACAGTAAAGGAAAGAGCTGTATCTAACAAAAACAAGCCAAGTGGTTGCATACAAGTCTGTAAGATTGGTTAAGTTCTGAAGAAATTCCGGAAAAGGCCCTTCAATGTAATTATCAAACATCCACCTGCAGAATCGACAACAGACCACAAGATTAGTCAATCTTCACATTTGCTCTGCGTAACAAAGAAGGTCACTTCATACTTAAAAAATAAAATAAAAAAAAAGGAGGGTTCACTTACAGGGACTGTAGATTCCTTAAAAGCGACAGTTCATGAGGAAAAGCTCCACTGAGAGGGTTATTATTGAAGTGCCTAGCTATATGGAGAGCATTAAATCAGGCTACAAGAAGATCAAAATTCATTGCTGAAAAATCAATTTGAAATTCAGGTGGTCTGAGTACTGACAGAACTATGGAGAAGGATTATTCTTCTCGTGTATCTACAATTTATAAGTAAGCATGGACAAGATACAACATGGACTAGTTACTTGAGTTACATCAGCCAACCTACTACAGCAGTACAGCTAGAATTTGATGATGGGATGCTATATACACAAAGGTCAAGAACATTGGGTGTTTTGTTCTTTAAAATTGGTAAACTAATATCAGAGTTTTTCAGACTTACTCAGTAATTTCAAGCTATAGACCTGAGATAGACAACAACTCAACAACAAGAACAAAGACTTATAGTCCAAATTAAGTTGTTGTCAGCAAACATTTCTTAGATAAAGAATCACTTATTGTATTCAGCTATATCATGAGACGTTATGGATGCATGCTTGGGCCATAGTATTGCACAATTGTAGCCCAATTAAATTGGAAAATTAAACAATCTGTAAGAAGTAGATTAAATTAATGGTATTCAACAGGAACAAGTTCATATTTAGGGGAGCAAGTTCGGTTATCACCATTTTTCCAGTTTGGAAAGCTTGGCAACTTCTGGGGGTATCGAACCACTCAAGTTGTTATTACTTAAATCCCTACATAAAGAGATAAGAGATGACTTATAATCATGCTGAGATTCCTAACCTCACAAGAAAATGTACATTCCATATTGATAATCGAGGGCAGGGGGAAAAAAGGGATAACGGGGATGCTAAAGCATGTAGAGCAAGCTTAAAAGTGGTAACCTCCGGTTCAAAATACATGTGATCCTAGGAAGTGAATTTAGTCAGTAAATGCAGCTCATTTTTTGTTTTTTTTCAAGGCAACTCTTTCCATAAAATGTGCCTATTAATTGTTTCTCTGTAGTACTGCAGTGGTGTTAGAGCAGACTGTTAGGGTCTATGATATAAGGTAACTCATAGGAGCAAAGTGTGTCGAAGCCTAAGAAGTTTAATCCTTATTCCATGCAAATGGCTAATAGGCGCTTTATTAGCGCTCTGTTCGCTTGAGCTAGGTTGTCCTCTCACAACAATTCAGCCGTAGAATTCAGCCCAGCTGAATTTCAGCTCAGGCGAACAGAGGATCTGAGGGAGTAACCATTGATAAACATTTTGCCATGTAAACTAATAGTTCCAGTCCTACTCTTGAAGAAGTATTCTGAGCTCTGGCATGTTATAACTCTGAAAGTAGTCGATAGATTAAAAGTGCACCTCAAATGACGGTATGAAAGAGAATTTCTCTTGAACTCATTTTAATCTAACATCCCCCAACTCACTAAACAGATGCATTCTATTACTCCCTAGAGTTTGCAATTGTGCAGCATCAACCATCAATTCCAAAAACTCACAGAGAGACCAGTTCTGTCAAATTGAATAGCTCCTGTGGTATCTCCGAGATGTTCCTGTCCCCAGTCACATTTCTGCATCAACAACAGATTCCAGACCCACACATCAATCACATGCCCACAGAAGCGTTGGCAACAAAAGGGAGTAAGAGTGAAGATGACGCACAGGCTCGTGATGCGGCACCCGCTTGAGGAGGGGAACGGGGGGCAGGTGCACTCGATTGACGCGTTTATTCCGGACGGCTCGGACCAGACGCGCTTACTGCACGGGTCCTCCAGCGCCGTGCCGCCCTCGAGTCGCCACTGCCGGAACACAGCGCGCAGGGCATTCGCTGCAGGAACGCGAGATCCACGAGTTACTAGCTGCCCACCGTCTCGTCGCCATTACACAACTTCATACACCACACAAGGAACGAGAAATCGATACCGTCGGAGGGATCGGTGGACGTCGGGAATGGGAAGGTTTGACACTGCGCCGCGTCCAGGGAGAGGAGCACGAGGACGAAGAGAGAGACGGCGACGAAAGCGGGAGCGGGACGAGCCATGGGGGCCGGCGTGGAGCGCAGCGGCCGCAGGCGGGAGTTGACTTGTGCGCGCAGGAGGAGGTGGAGGGGTGGTGGGAGGAGGAGCACAGCATTGGGTTTGCTGCTGCTAGTGTACTTGCTAGCGGAGCGGGAGGGCTGGGTCTCTGCCTCTGGGGGTTGACCGCGTGATCATGTGCGCCGGCGGAGACGAGGTCGTGAGGGTGCAGGTGGAGTTGATGCGACCGCGTCGGGGAGTGGGAGGCGGAAGGATCCGGTCGGCGACGGGAGATGCGGCGGGGCGGCGGCGCCGGTTTCGAAGTTTTGGCCTACCTGGAAATGGCAGACGGGCCTGTGGGGAAGAGGAATAGATGGTGGTCTTTTTCCTCTTTGTGATTGTGAACGAAATTCATCACTGTGAATGACATAAATAAATGAAAAAAATTGTGTGGGTAATAGATTAATTATTAGTACTTAGTTTATTTAGAATTGAAATTCTTTAATTATGATTTAGATACGTATATAATAATTAATCGAATAAGGTTATCTATACATTATATTTATATATTATTCTGCCTATACGAGATAATGCTTTATGTTACATTTCTATCCTAGAATATTGAATTAAAGAACGTGATATAAGTTGTAAAGTAGAAGTATAGCATGGTAATCAATATAATCAATTTTGATCACTCACCCTATAAATTTGAGATAGTCCTATATATGATTTTTTATGATAAATTCTAAATTAAATAGTCTAGTATATCAAATAGATTCTTTTAAATGAAAGAATCCAAATAATTTCTTACTTTTTTCTGAAAAATCTCAAGTCAGAAAAACAACTAAAGATCCAACTTAAAATTCTACTCTGTGCCAGAAACATACATGGCATATAAGGGCCACGCTGGCCGCCAAACCACGATTTATGTCTTGCCACGAGAATGGAAACCTTATTTGGTTGGCGATTTAAATAAGGCTTGTAACAACCCTAAAAATCCACATAACCTAAAAATCTTAATCAATTAAAATTTTTCATTTATTTATTGTGAAAACCTATTTTTCTTGTGCAAGCATATAGGTTTCATTATGAATTTGGTAATAAGGGAGTATAGCTTGCATTTTAATTCCATTCACATAGAATAATAACTTATGCATCACATTTGGGATTTATTGCAATTTATGTTTGTAATTACTCAATATTTAAAATGGGTAATATATGAATTTATACACTTAAGTGAAAATAGAAAAAAAAAAGAGAGTTAGGCCAGCCATTCGGCCAGCCGGTCTGCTAAGCCAGCCCAAGCCAGCCCGGCCTTCTTCTCCTCACCTCACCCGCGCGCGGCCCACGTTGCGGCTCGGTAGCGCGTGCGCACGACCGGCACACACGCGCTCGCGCTCGCTGCCAACCCGGCCTCGCCTGTCAGCCGCTCTCGCCCCCCCCCACTGTTCTTCTTCCTCGCAGAGGCGACGGGGACGAGTGCACGCAATTCGCGTGACCCCGGACCCACGGCCGACAGCACCACGCCCCGCAGAAGCTGTCCCCCTCCTGTCCCCTCCTTTCTTGGCCGCCAAGCGAACCCGCGCCCATCCGGAGCCCTAGATCCACTCGAGCCACGGCCCTTCGATCGGTCGAGCGCGATCAGGACCGTTCGCCATTGGAGCTGGCCAAACTCGCCTATAAAAAGGAGCTCACCCCGAAGCCCTACCCTCATTTCCCCTCGCCGCCACCGCAGCACAGACCGGCACACTGCACCAGACCGAGAGAGAGAGCGTAGGAGAAGGGCGGAGCAGAGGAGGAGAAGCTGCCGGAGCGCCGCCGCCGCGGAGCACGCCGGAGCCGGACACGGAGGAGAAGCCCGAGCTGCGGACGAGGAGCGGCACGGCACTGCGATCGCTCTGCACGGCTCCGACTTGCCACTGCACCGCCATCCTAGCTTCACCGACACCACGGTGAGCCATCGCACGCCATGTCCGAACCTCGCCCTGCTTTTGCCATGGCGTTCCGCCCACGGGACGCGCAGGCACGAGCCTTTACCGGCTCAGGAAGATCATCTGCACCATGCACTCATTCGACCGGCCGAAACCCCCGGACTACAAGCTTGCTAGACCGAGAACGCAGCACGACTCGTTCTCGGCGGAGCGCGCTCACCACCGACGCGTTCCGACGCCGAATCACCCGTTCCGAGCAATCCGACTAGCACCCGTATAGGTTAGAGCGTCGTGGAGCACCGCCACGACCCCTTGAGCTAGTTACGCGTATCTAAGCGCTAGAGGAAGCCTGAATCGCCTTGGCCGCGTGCGCCGCGACCTCGCCGGAGCGCCGCCGCGAGCCGTCGCCAAAAGAAGGTCATGCCATGGCTAAAGTTCGCCACCAGAGTGTTGTATGCTTCTCTGGCCTCACCAATTTGACAAGACCGCATTCGATTGAACCAATACTTGGTCGTAGCCGCGTTGCCGCCTTCCGCCGTCGTCGGCGACACGCCGCCGCCACAACCGAGCACCTTGGGAATCTCGGTAGCCAAAATTGGTAGTTGGTATACCATCGCCATAGACCCTGGAGGCGTATACATCTCCTAGAAGACCTCCTTAAGCCCGCCGGAACCTCACAGTCGCGGCGCCATCGCCGCCGACAGGTTCCGCCTCGCCTAAAATCCGTTCCGAGTACCCCCGGTCGCCTCGCGCTGCGAAGAAAGGCCGCCGAGGTTCGCCAAGTCTGCCTCGGCACCGCCGCTAGATAGCCGAGCCCCGAATCACGACTGTCGCCTTGGCTACGTGCGCCTCCACCTCGTCGGAGAACCGCCGTATGCCGAGGGAGAGAAGGAGGCCATACCACGACTCTAACCCGCCACCATCTGGTCGGACGACTGCCTGAGCACGCCAATTGGGGAAAGCCGAGCCTTGTCTTGCCGAAGTATGGTCATAGCCGCCCTGCCATCGTCCGCCGCACCGGAGAGACATCGCCGCCTTGAACAGACGCCCTGGAACCCTGCTAGCACCAAATCTCCGATTCGCCCGAGCCTCCCCGGAAGAGCTCGGGAGAGCGGCACCCTCGGACGCCCAAATTTCCGATTCGCCCGAGCCTCACCGGGAGAGCTCGGGAGAGCGGCACCCTCGGGCGCCCAAATTTCCGATTCGCCCGAGCCTCACCGGGAGAGCTCGGGAGAGCAGCCCCCCTCGGCGCCCAAATGTTCGATTCGCCCAAGCCTCCGCGGGAGACCTCGGGAGAGCGGCACCCCCGGCGCACCAAACCTCCGATTCGCCCGAGCCTCCCCGGGAGACCTCGGGAGAACGGCACCCTCGGCGCACCAAATCTTCGATTCGCCCGGGCCTCCCCAGGAGAGCTCGGGAGAGCGGCACCCTCGGGCGCCCAAATTTCCGATTCGCCCGAGCCTCACCGGGAGAGCTCGGGAGAGCAGCCCCCCTCGGCGCCCAAATGTTCGATTCGCCCGAGCCTCCGCGGGAGACCTCGGGAGAGCGGCACCCCCGGCGCACCAAACCTCCGATTCGCCCGAGCCTCCCCGGGAGACCTCGGGAGAACGGCACCCTCGGCGCACCAAATCTCCGATTCGCCCGGGCCTCCCCGGGAGAGCTCGGGAGAGCGGCACCCTCGGCGCCCCGAATCTCCGATTCGCCCGAGCCCCGCCGAGCTCCGCCGAGCTAAGCCAAGCCCCGCCGAGCTACGCCAAGCTCCGCCGAGCTACGCCGAGCTCCGCCGAGCTACCCCCGACCACCGCCGAGCTACCCCCGATCACCGCCGAACTACGCCGAGCTCCGCCGAGCTACCCCCGACCATCGCCGAACTATGCCGAGCTCCGCCGAGCTACCCCCAACCACAGCCGAGCTACCCCCGACCACCGCCGAGCCACGCCGAGCTACGCCAACGCCGGCAACTTTCTGGGAACCAGCATCGAACACCTGGTGGGCGACCATCGGGTTTGTGTTCTGATGAGGCGCCACATGCCGCACTACTGGACCCGCGCGCCACGTGGACCAATCCCGAGCTGCCCCTGATTAACCGACCAATTTTCCCATTTTCAGAAAATAGAATAATCTTCGGAAATTCATAACTTATTCATTCGATGTCCAAAAATTGCGCACCATATATCAAAATTCTCAGAAAAATGAGATCTACAATCTAAGACTGTGTTTGTGTGCATTTGGCTCTTTATTTTATTGGATTTTTCTAAAATACTCTATAGGAGTCGCTGACGCGACTATTTCGTGTTCGATTTCAGAGCCGGAGGAGGATCTGAATAAGGAAGACGACCACGAGTACTTTCAGGAGCTAGGAGACGACTACGAAGGTGCCACGTCCCACCAAATCCTTAGATCCTATTTACGCATTGCAAATGACATTGTTGCTATTGCTTTATGATTATGTATGGATTGGTTGCATGGTAGTATATTTGAATTCCCTGCCTTGATAAAACTATACCCTGCTATCCGCTGCTAGGTTAGCTGCTGCTTAATTTACTGTTACTCTTCCACTACTTACTACTTACTATATGGTATGTGGTGGTATTGGGACGGTGTATAACTGATTATAACCACTGGGAGAGAGTGCTGCGTGCGTCTTGGGTGCGTGGTAAGGGTTGATGTCGACCAAGTGGGATGTGAGACAAGCCCATGGGGCAAGTCGTGCCGGGGGGGGGTGCAACCTGGGCATCTCCAAGCGAGATACCTATGGCGGGTAAAGTTGTTGAGGAGGTTCCGGGTGGGATAGCCTTGGTGGTTTGAAGCCCGTGGACGGAGGTGCTGTGATGGCACGGGGAGAGTATCCCCTAAGTGGAGATGCCTGCTTGGTCAAACCTAGGATGGACTAGTTTCAGGTTCATGGGAATCCTTTTCTACTCACTCGCTTCTGATGGGCGGGAGACGGCTGGACTACTTGGTAGGACGGTGCCACTACTGCTAGGTTGAGAGGTGATAAGGGTGGGCGGAGACGGTCGATGGGTTCCCGTTCCGTTCTAGATGCACAGTACCACTGGATGGGCCCGGTACTGTGTCTCACAGTCTCAGCATGACGGTGTAGGATCCGGAATATTCCAGGGCTGAGTGGTAGGGTGGCATCGACTTAGGCAAGCAAGCACCCGGAATTCTGCCTAGGTGTTTGCGCAACACCTATGATGGCTAATCTTGTGGGTAGTGAAACCTCTGCAGAGTGTATGGTTGATCGATCGATACATATGCCAACCTGTTGGTTATGGACCTTTCCTGTGAAGCTTCTACTAGTGTAGTGAGTGTTCTCTTCTCCCCCTGGATAACATTTTTCCGGCAGTGTACCCGTTGTGTTAGTGTGCCGCTGAGATAGGCCCGAGAGGGAGTTGGGCCTGTCGAATGAGAGCGAGGTGTGGGTAAGTGAGATGTGGTGATGGGAAAAGGGATAATGGTGTTAACTGGAGATAAAACTTGACTAAATTAAACATTGATTACAGCCGCATAGGAAACCTCAGCCTATAGGTCTGCTTGTATAGCCTTGCATCCACTTTCCACAAAGCAAATGCTGCATAGGTGGGCTCCGTGGCCAGTACAAATCATACTGATAAATTTGCTGTCAGGTGACGAGAATGAGTACGACTTCGAGGAAGACGATGGCGAGGAATAGGGTCACGTGCTACACTCAAGTTGGCCGTGAAGGATGAATCGTTTCCGCATCTTCTAAAGCTTCTCTGATTGTTGATTCCGCCAATGTGGCGATGTAATAAATGTTTATGTAGGACTTAATTACCGTTGTATGGATCCTGGTGACAACTGAGATATGGGTAATTTCATGGATTGTCCCAAGCAATCTGTTGAATTACAATTCGAGCCTGTGGATTTCTCTTCGTGGAAATCGAGGTCGTTTCAGTTGGTATCGGAGCCATACTTGACTGTAGGACGAGACCCATAGAAAATGGACGTTAGAATAGGAAGCCAGACTCTCTTTCGGTTATATTACCGACCTTGCATTCACTTTTTATGCAATGGCTTATCTAATACAAGGACCTGCTAATCCGTTTCTTGAAAAATTCGCAGATGACCAGCCTTGGACCACCACTTTGTCCACTGCACGACGGCACTATTGAGATCCCGATCAACGGAAGGAACCACGACGGATTTGCCATGGTACTACGCCAGGTGCTGGAGGAGCTGGGAGCACCGTCTGACCAGATCCAATACTTCAGTCGAGGGAAGCTTGTTGAGGCAGAGGACAGCCGCATACCCGACGCCGTACTCGACCTTATGCACCAGTAGCTTATGGGACCCTGCGTGGCCCTTAGACTAGTGATACCATGAGTTATCCTGTCATTGGCTATCTGCGCATAGCACGATCTTCTTAGCAGCTAGGAACATCCTTTATGTAATAATAACCATGTGATGAGTGACATTTGGATCTTATGGTTCTCTATGCTTCTTTGGTTGAGTGTAGGATAGCATGAAAAATGTTTTAAATCATTTAAATCGTTGAAAACATCTAACTCCTACTTAAACCACTACAAGATTATTACTGCACTGAGCACGTACCTAATAAATTCAGATATCGATGAGACGTTCCGCGCGTCTGGAGAACCGCCAGCCCTCCCCCGCGCCTGCGCCAGGACGTGGGCGTGGTCGCAACCGTGGACGCCCAGCTGGCAGACGTGCTGGAGTTAACCTGGAAGAAGAGCTGCGCCGGGCAGAGGATGCACCGCCGGTGAACGATCCGCCACCACAAGGCGAGAACGTGCCTCCGCCACCGCCACCGCCGCCGCCACCGACGTTGGCGGAAGTGATGGCTCAGCAGACCCAGCTGCTGAATGCCATAGCTACTGGGATGAACAGGCACCACGGGCCACCCCAGAATGACTTCCAAAGGAAACTGGAGGGTTTCCTAAAGCTGAGGCCACCTACCTTCGACGGGACCGACAGCGATCCCCTCGCTGTCGATGATTGGCTTAAAGAGATGGAGAAGAAGCTGGACCTGACCACTTGCTCCGATGAGGAGTGTGTTGGGATTGCTAGCCACCAGCTGACCGGTGCTGCACGAGCATGGTGGGACAACTACACCAGCGCTCACGAGGACCCAGCCCGCATTGACTGGGATGAGTTCACCGAGGCTTTCCGTGACCACCACATTCCTGAGGGAGTCATGGAGGCCAAGGAGAACGAGTTTCGCAACATCTCCCAGGGAGCTGACCGGATCCACGAGTACACCACCCGCTTCAACTGCTTGCTCCGCTACGCACCTGCGTCTTGCGTGAGTTCCGAGAAGGAAAAGATGTACTACTACAGGAAGGGACTTCAGACCAAGATCAGGTTGGCTCTGTCAGGGAACAAGAGCTACACTCTGCGTGAGCTGATTGACCGCTGTATTGAGATCGAAAAGGATCGCATGGAAGCACGCCTGGAATTCGAGGCCCAGAACAAGGGAAAGAAGCGCCGCTCTGAGGGACCCGCTCGCACTGCTCCACCCCAGAGACAGCGAACACGTGCACCTCCGCCTTTCCGGACTCGCCAGGGACCCTCTTCGGGAACGAGCCGTGGTGGTACCAACAGCAGCAACTACCACCGCCCCGCTCAGACCTACCCTGCGCCGACTCGAGCTGTGCAGAACACACCCGCCCCCGCTACCAACACGCCAAGGACAAGCAATTGGAAGGCTCCTGCGACAGCCACAGCAGGCAGTGCGCCCTTCACTTGCTTCGGATGCGGAAAGCCTGGACACCGTGTGGCTGTGTGCCCCGACCTCAACCGTGCACCAGCAGCTGCACAGGGCACACCGAACCGGGGATCCGCTACCCGTAGAAGACTGAACCATATGACCGCTGAGGAAGCTGAAGCTGCACCTGATGCTGTGTACGGTACGTTCCTAGTTCAGGGTAACATGGCTACAGTTCTGTTCGATTCGGGAGCTACATGTTCATATATTTCATCTGCATATGCACGAAAGCATAACATACCTGTAACCCCGAGAGCAAACCCCATCCTAACTAGCTCGCCCTTAGGAACCTTCAGAAGCGTTCACATATGTAGGGGAGTGATAATCACAATCGAGGGACTTGACTTTCGAGCTGACCTAACCCTACTACCCTCCAATAGCTTAGATGTCATCTTAGGCATGGACTGGCTAACCAAACACCGGGGAGTGATATCTTGTTCACCTAGATATGTTCAGGTAACCCACCCTTGGGGAACAGTCGTCTGATGTATACCCCAAACCGAGAGAGTCCAAGCCCTCCTATGTGCTCTGGAGACTAAGGCAGATAAAATGGAGCTGACATTCAGAGATGTGCCAGTAGTCTGTGAATTCAATGACGTATTTCCAGAGGAGTTGCCAGGAATGCCACCAGATAGAGATGTGGAGTTTGTTATAGAGCTGATGCCAGGGACTGCAGCGATTGCCAAAAGACCCTACAGAATGTCGGCTGATGAGTTGAAGGAACTCAAGAAGCAGCTGGGAGAATTACTGGAGAAGAGCTTCATTAGGCCTAGTGCTTCGCCCTGGGGATCTCCCGTTTTGTTTGTCAAGAAGAAGGATGGCACGATGAGGATGTGCATTGACTACCGGAATCTGAATGCGGTCATAGTCAAGAATAAGTACCCATTGCCCCGCATCGATGATCTGTTAGATCAACTGAGTAAGGCCAAATACTTCTCAAAGATTGATCTCCGATCAGGGTACCATCAGATGAGGATCAGGGAAGAGGATATCCCGAAGAGTGCATTTGTCACTAGATATGAACAGTATGAGTGCACAGTAGTCTCATTTGGACTCACTAATGCTCCAGCATATTTCATGAACATGATGAACAAGATCTTCATGAATGAGCTAGACAAGTTTGTGGTGCTATTCATTGATGATATATTGGTTTACTCAGCCACAAAAGAGGAACATGAACATCATCTGAGGACCGTATTGGAGAGGTTGTCTCGCAACCAGCTATACGCCAAATTCTCCAAGTGCGAATTCTGGCTTGAGGAAGTTGTTTTCCTTGGACACGTACTGTCAGGAGAAGGAGTCGCGGTAGACCCAGCCAAGATTGAAGCTGTGAAAGAGTGGGAACAACCCTGTAATGCGTCAGAAATCAGAAGCTTTTTGGGACTTGCAGGATACTATCGCAGATTTATTGAGAACTTCTCCAAGATTGCAAGACCCATGACCAACTTGCTGAAGAAAGAGAACAAGTTTATATGGACTCCTGAATGTGAGAAGAGTTTTCAGACCTTGAAGGAGAAGCTCACTACTACACCTGTACTAGCCCTGCCAGATATTCACAAAGATTTTGTTGTATATTGTGATGCCTCTTGGTAAGGTTTGGGCTGTGTACTAATGCAAGAAGGAAGAGTGATAGCTTATGCCTCAAGACAGTTGAAGGAACATGAGCAGCGATACCCGACTCATGACCTAGAACTTGCAGCCGTGGTACATGCACTCAAGATTTGGAGACACTATCTAATAAGCAACAAGTGTGACATCTACACTGACCACAAGAGCCTGAAGTACTTCTTCACACAAGAAGATCTGAATATGAGGCAGCGCAGATGGCTAGAACTCATCAAGGACTATGATCTTGAGATCCATTACCACCCAAGAAAGGCTAATGTTGTCGCTGATGCACTTAGCCGCAAAAGCTACTGCCATACCCTCATCACCAACTCTATGCCGCCTGAGCTCAGGAGAGAGTTCGACGCATTCCAGCTCGAGGTAGTCTCCTATGGCATGCTAAATGAGCTTCGCGTCGAGTACAATCTCACCTCACGGATCCGTGAAGCGCAAAAGAACTGTCCTGAGATAGACTATATCCGTGGTTTGATGAAGCTGGGAAGAGGCCCCGAATACCGAGAAGATGAGCAGGGAACTGTATGGTACAAAGATAGAATCTGCGTACCGACGGATTCAGCGATACGAGAAGAGATTCTGTCGGAAGGGCATGACTCCAAATATTGCATTCACCCAGGGTCAGCCAAGATGTACCATGATCTAAGGAAGCACTTCTGGTGGGAGAATATGAAGACAGACATTGCAGGGCATGTAGCCCGATGTGATACATGCAATAGAATCAAGGCCGAACATCAGAGACCAGCAGGGTTGCTACAACCAGTTGAGATACCAGAATGGAAGTTGGAGTGCATATCCATGGACTTCATAATAGGACTGCCCCGATCCGAGCATGGATATGATTCTATATGGGTAATAGTGGACCGTCTAACCAAAGTTGCACATTTTATACCGGTCAAAAGGAAGTATAGAGTTGAAAAGCTAGCAGATCTGTACGTATCAAACATTTTGAAGTTACATGGGGCACCTCTGAGTATTATATCTGACCGAGGATCACAGTTTGTATCACAGTTCTGGAAATCCTTGCACAAGTCCATCGGGACCAAGCTCGACTATAGCACAGCATACCACCCGCAAACAGATGGGCAAACAGAAAGAGTGAACCAGATTCTCGAGGACATGTTACGTGCTTATGTATTGAGGTACAAGGAAGGATGGGAGAGCTGTCTACCCCATGCCGAGTTCTCATACAACAACAGCTATCAAACAAGCCTCAAGATGTCACCGTTTGAGGCATTGTATGGGAGACCCTGCAGGACCCCACTAATGTGGTCAGAACCCGGAGAGAGAGCCTTCTTTGGCCCTGCTAAGATTGTAGAAGCAGAGGAAGGCGTAGCACAGGTCAGAGAAAATTTGAGAATTGCACAGAGTAGGCAAAAGAGCTATGCAGATAGAAGATGTAGAGAGCTTGAGTTCAAGGTTGGGGATTATGTCTACCTCAAGGTATCTCCGCTTCGTGGCACCGTCAGATTCCACGTAAAAGGGAAATTGGCACCAAGATATGTTGGGCCATACAAGATCTGTAAAAGGGTTGGAAAGCTTGCTTACAAGCTGGAACTACTGGAGGAATTATCTGGAGTACACCCCGTGTTCCATGTCTCGCAATTAAGAAAGTGTCTGAAGCTTCCCGAGGAGCAAGTTCCTACGGATGCATTAGACCTGCAAGACACACTTGAATACAAGGAACATCCGATCAAGATCTTGGCACGGGATACCAAGGAGACGCGGAACAAGACTATTCCGATGTGCAAGGTATAGTGGAGCAATCACACTGAAAGGGAAGCTACGTGGGAGAAAGAATCGGACTTGCGGATTATGTTTCCTTACCTCTTCGATGGGTACGTTATCTCTGAATCTCGAGGTCGAGATCCTAATGAGGGGGGAGGACTGTAACAACCCTAAAAATCCACACAACCTAAAAATCCCAACCAATTTTCATTTATTTATTGTGAAAACCCATTTTTCTTGTGCAAGCATATAGGTTTCATTATGAATTTGGTAATAAGGGAGTATAACTTGCATTTTAATTCCATTCACATAGAATAATAACTTATGCATCACATTTGGGATTTATTGCAATTTATGTTTGTAATTACTCAATATTTAAAATGGGTAATATATGAATTTATACACTTAAGTGAAAATAGAAAAAAGAAAGAGAGTTAGGCCAGCCATTCGGCCAGCCGGTCTGCTAAGCCAGCCCAAGCCAGCCCGGCGTTCTTCTCCTCACCTCACCCGCGCGCGGCCCACGTTGCGGCTCGGCAGCGCGCGCGCGACCGGCACACACGCGCTCGCGCTCGCTGCCCACCCGGCCCCGCCTGTCAGCCGCTCTCGCCCCCCACTGTTCTTCTTCCTCGCAGAGGCGACGGGGACGAGTGCACGCAATTCGCGTGACCCCGGACCCACGGCCGACAGCACCACGCCCCGCAGAAGCTGTCCCCCTCCTGTCCCCTCCTTTCTTGGCCGCCAAGCGAACCCGCGCCCATCCGGAGCCCTAGATCCACTCGAGCCACGGCCCTTCGATCGGTCGAGCGCGATCAGGACCGTTCGCCATTGGAGCTGGCCAAGCTCGCCTATAAAAAGGAGCTCACCCCGAAGCCCTACCCTCATTTCCCCTCGCCGCCACCGCAGCACAGACCGGCACACTGCACCAGACCGAGAGAGAGAGCGTAGGAGAAGGGCGGAGCAGAGGAGGAGAAGCTGCCGGAGCGCCGCCGCCGCGGAGCACGCCGGAGCCGGACACGGAGGAGAAGCCCGAGCTGCGGACGAGGAGCGGCACGGCACTGCGATCGCTCTGCACGGCTCCGACTTGCCACTGCACCGCCATCCTAGCTTCACCGACACCACGGTGAGCCATCGCACGCAATGTCCGAACCTCGCCCTGCTTTTGCCATGGCGTTCCGCCCATGGGACGCGCAGGCACGAGCCTTTACCGGCTCGGGAAGATCACCTGCACCATGCACTCATTCGACCGGCCGAAACCCCCGGACTACAAGCTTGCTAGACCGAGAACGCAGCACGACGCGTTCTCGGCGGAGCGCGCTCACCACCGACGCGTTCCGACGCCGAATCACCCGTTCCGAGCAATCCGACTAGCACCCGTATAGGTTAGAGCGTCGTGGAGCACCGCCACGACCCCTTGAGCTAGCTACGCGGATCTAAGCGCTAGAGGAAGCCTGAATCGCCTTGGCCGCGTGCGCCGCGACCTCGCCGGAGCGCCGCCGCGAGCTGTCGCCAAAAGAAGGTCATGCCATGGCTAAAGTTCGCCACCAGAGTGTTGTATGCTTCTCTGGCCTCACCAATTTGACAAGACCGCATTCGATTGAACCAATACTTGGTCGTCGCCGCGTTGCCGCCTTCCGCCGTCGTCGGCGACACGCCGCCGCCAAACCGAGCACCTTGGGAATCTCGATAGCCAAAATTGGTAGTTGGTATACCATCGCCATAGACCCTGGAGGCGTATACATCTCCTAGAAGACCTCCTTAAGCCCGCCGGAACCTCACAGTCGCGGCGACATCGCCGCCGACAGGTTCCGCCTCGCCTAAAATCCGTTTCGAGTACCCCCGGTCGCCTCGCGCTGCGGAGAAAGGCCGCTGAGGTTCGCCAAGTCTGCCTCGGCACCGCCGCTAGATAGCCGAGCCTCGAATCACGACTGTCGCCTTGGCTACGTGCGCCTCCACCTCGTCGGAGAACCGCCGTATGCCGAGGGAGAGAAGGAGGCCATACCACGACTCTAACCCGCCACCATCTGGTCGGACGACTGCCTGAGCACGCCAATTGGGGAAAGCCGAGCCTTGTCTTGCCGAAGTATGGTCATAGCCGCCCTGCCATCGTCCGCCGCACCGGAGAGACATCGCCGCCTTGAACAGATGCCCTGGAACCCTGCTAGCACCAAATCTCCGATTCGCCCGAGCCTCCCCGGAAGAGCTCGGGAGAGCGGCACCCTCGGGCGCCCAAATTTCCGATTCGCCCGAGCCTCACCGGGAGAGCTCGGGAGAGCGGCACCCTCGGGCGCCTAAATTTCCGATTCGCCCGAGCCTCACCGGGAGAGCTCGGGAGAGCAGCCCCCCTCGGCGCCCAAATGTCCGATTCGCCCGAGCCTCCGCGGGAGACCTCGGGAGAGCGGCACCCCCGGCGCACCAAACCTCCGATTCGCCCGAGCCTCCCCGGGAGACCTCGGGAGAACGGCACCCTCGGCGCACCAAATCTCCGGTTCGCCCGAGCCTCCCCGGGAGAGCTCGGGAGAGCGGCACCCTCGGCGCCCCGAATCTCCGATTCGCCCGAGCCCCGCCGAGCTAAGCCGAGCTCCGCCGAGCTAAGCCAAGCCCCGCCGAGCTACGCCAAGCTCCGCTGAGCTACCCCCGACCACCGCCGAGCTACCCCCGACCACCGCCGAACTACGCCGAGCTCCACCGAGCTACCCCCGACCATCGCCGAACTATGCCGAGCTCCGTCGAGCTACCCCCAACCACAGCCGAGCTACCCCCGACCACCGCCGAGCCACGCCGAGCTACGCCAACGCCGGCAACTTTCTGGGAACCAGCATCGAACACCTGGTGGGCGACCATCGGGTTTGTGTTCTGATGAGGCGCCACATGCCGCACTACTGGACCCGCGCGCCACGTGGACCAATCCCGAGCTGCCCCTGATTAACCGACCAATTTTCCCATTTTCAGAAAATAGAATAATCTTCGGAAATTCATAACTTATTCATTCGATGTCCAAAAATTGCGCACCATATATCAAAATTCTCAGAAAAATGAGATCTACAATCTAAGACTGTGTTTGTGTGCATTTGGCTCTTTATTTTATTGGATTTTTCTGAAATACTCTATAGGAGTCGCTGACGCGACTATTTCGTGTTCGATTTCAGAGCCGGAGGAGGATCTGACTAAGGAAGACGACCAGGAGTACTTTCAGGAGCTAGGAGACGACTACGAAGGTGCCACGTCCCACCAAATCCTTAGATCCTATTTACGCATTGCAAATGACATTGTTGCTATTGCTTTATGATTATGTATGGATTGGTTGCATGGTAGTATATTTGAATTCCCTGCCTTGATAAAACTATACCCTGCTATCCGCTGCTAGGTTAGCTGCTGCTTAATTTACTGTTACTCTTCCACTACTTACTACTTGCTATATGGTATGTGGTGGTATTGGGACGGTGTATAACTGATTATAACCACTGGGAGAGAGTGCTGCGTGCGTCTTGGGTGCGTGGTAAGGGTTGATGTCGACCAAGTGGGATGTGAGACAAGCTCATGGGGCAAGTCGTGCCGGGGGGTGCAACCTGGGCATCCCCAAGCGAGATTCCTGTGACGGGTAAAGTTGTTGAGGAGGTTCCGGGTGGGATAGCCTTGGTGGTTTGAAGCCCGTGGACGGAGGTGCTGTGATGGCACGGGGAGAGTATCCCCTAAGTGGAGATGCCTGCTTGGTCAAACCTAGGATGGACTAGTTTCAGGTTCATGGGAATCCTTTTCTACTCACTCGCTTCTGATGGGCGGGAGACGGCTGGACTACTTGGTAGGACGGTGCCACTACTGCTAGGTTGAGAGGTGATAAGGGTGGGCGGAGACGGTCGATGGGTTCCCGTTCCGTTCTAGATGCACAGTACCACTGGATGGGCCCGGTACTGTGTCTCCCAGTCTCAGCATAACGGTGTAGGATCCGGAATATCACAGGGCTGAGTGGTAGGGTGGCATCGACCTAGGCAAGCAAGCACCCGGAATTCTGCCTAGGTGTTTGCGCAACACCTATGATGGCTAATCTTGTGGGTAGTGAAACCTCTGCAGAGTGTATGGTTGATCGATCGATACATATGCCAACCTGTTGGCTATGGACCTTTCCTGTGAAGCTTCTACTAGTGTAGTGAGTGTTCTCTTCTCCCCCTGGATGACATTTTTCCGGCAGTGTACCCGTTGTGTTAGTGTGCCGCTGAGATAGGCCCGAGAGGGAGTTGGGCCTGTCGAATGAGAGCGAGGTGTGGGTAAGTAAGATGTGGTGATGGGAAAAGGGATAATGGTGTTAACTGGAGATAAAACTTGACTAAATTAAACATTGATTACAGCCGCATAGGAAACCTCAGCCTATAGGTCTGCTTGTATAGCCTTGCATCCACTTTCCACAAAGCAAATGCTGCATAGGTGGGCTCCGTGGCCAGTACAAATCATACTGATAAATTTGCTGTCAGGTGACGAGAATGAGTACGACTTCGAGGAAGACGATGGCGAGGAATAGGGTCACGTGCTACACTCAAGTTGGCCGTGAAGGATGAATCGTTTCCGCATCTTCTAAAGCTTCTCTGATTGTTGATTCCGCCAATGTGGCGATGTAATAAATGTTTATGTAAGACTTAATTACCGTTGTATGGATCCTGGTGACAACTGAGATATGGGTAATTTCATGGATTGTCCCAAGCAATCTGTTGAATTACAATTCAAGCCTATGGATTTCCCTTCGTGGAAATCGAGGTCGTTTCAAGGCTACATATCTTTTATGCCACCGCCACAAAATTCGTTGCACTTTTAGTGTGTCCATCTATCACCGAGATTCAAACAGCTCCTTAGCTTTTTCTAACAAAACATGTCATTTTAGCATTCAGAATTTTAAATACCCAACATTTTTTACAACTTTGTTATAGAACATTTGTCACTTTTGGTTTTGCTTGTATTATTTTCATGAACATTCAGTGGGACGCAGGTTTTGCCCGTATAAAATACTAGGGAAATTTTGCTGCGAAACATCTTAAAAACAAGTAATTTGCTGGTGGACACTACCAATTAAGAAATATACTCAGTACTATTATGAAATTGGAGTTCTTTACATAGACACACCGCACCGATTATTTTAATCATTCATTAGATTTACGGAGAGAGAAGGCTGGTGAAATGACTTTTATGCCCTCATCTTGAACCTCGAGCAGGTCCCTAAATTCTGCCGTAACACATCGCCGCCTTCTTTTCTTCTTCGGCGAGGTCTCCTCCACTGTCAAGCCATGCCACGTCCAGTACGTCTTCTCCGGTAGGAACGCAGAACCGCTGCAGCCGGCCAAACACGTCAGCGAGGCACGCCGAGCCCGCTGGGTCTGTCACGTCGCCACAACACAGAGCTAGGGCGTAGGCCGTGTCCGGACCTGGAGTCGCGCCATCGACCGAGCCTTCACGTGTGGCGGACTTCGACCTCGCCCAGTGAACGCACGCAAGGCTGGCCGGCCGGGGGATGTCCTCGCCTAGGCGGCGCTACAAAAGGAGCCGAGCACCATTGTGGCGGTCATGGTGGCATTTGGCCCAACCATGCCGGAGGCACTGAGGATGCTAGAGGAGGATATGGTCATGCCCAACCTGTCGAACTGGCAGTAGCCCGGCCATTGGCTCTGTTCGCTTGAGCTAATAAATGACTTATTTTGGTTTCTTTTCAACTCTGAAATAGTATTTTTCTGTCACGAGAAATCAGATTTTAGCTTTCAGCTTCCCGCGAATCCAATTTCAGCGCTTCGTCCATTCTGAGCGGCAGCGGCGGCCCTGCACTTCGGAGACATGCTCAGGTGATGCACAACAACGGCAACAGCGATGAATGGATGCGTGCAGGTTGCAACTTGTAAGCTGACCGACGTGCCAGGTCGGGATCACACATTCACATGTATATGACCCTGTTTAAATCCCTTTTAACTTCCATTCCAAGTCACATCAAATTTGTGACATATGCATAGAACATTAAATGTAGATAAAAATTAAAAGTAATTTAATAGATTAGCATTCACGAATCTTTTGAACTTACTTGGGACATGATAGAATACTTATTAAAAAAATAAAATGATGCTAGAGTGTTTCAGTTGCAAGTTGTAACTCATCTAAACGGGGCCAATATAAGGTGACTGTTGGCGGCGCTGCTCTGGGTCCAGGACCGGAGAGTACTTGTAAATTTCATTCCGGTACCGGCCGGAATGGCCGGAATGCCCCGTTCCGGTGCCCAAACCGGCATAGAAGGGCTGCAATCCCGTACCGGGTCAAATACCGGTCAATACCGGTCAATACCGGCCATTCCGGTCAATTCCGGCCGAAACGCCTGTTCCACCCATTCCGGTACCGGACTAAAACCAAGTGACGAAACACTTTTTCCATGTGTGAGCTATGGAGTTTAGAAAAAATATGTGAGTTTAGAAAAAATGTCAGTGTGATGAAGCGTAACTATGCCATAAATATATATTTATATGATTATTTATGTATATGTATATTCATATATTTTTAATATAATAAAGTCCGGAATGGTACACCGGTATCGGTCGGTACCGGAATGTTCCATTGCAAGAGTAAAAACGGAACGGCCTCCGGAATAGAATTTACAAGTATGCGGAGACGGCCTACGGCTTGGGCTGTGCCACGATGACGTGACTGACCCGTGGGTTTGCTTGGTGTGTCTCGCCGACATGTTCGGCCGGCTGTGGCCTGGAGAAGGCGGACTGAACGTGGCACAGCTTGCTGCGGACGAGGTCTCGCCGGAGAAGAAAAGGCGGTGACGATTTATTACGGCAAAATTTAGTGATCTGATGAAGATTGAAGATGAGGGCGTAAAAATAACTTCAACCTTCTTTGTCCATGAATCTGAGAAATGACTAAAGTGCGGTGTGTCTAGGAAAAAAAAAACCAGCTACTCGACATATAGTTGGCGTTGTCTACCGACAAATTACATATTTTTATCATATCCGACAGCAAAATTTCCCAAAATACTATTGTACAAAATCTTCTAGAAACAGTTGCAAAATTTTGATAAGAGCACAACCGTCGTACTTGATCCATCGCCTTTAGTCATATGGTGTGAGATGTGCAGTGTACTAGCGTGTTGGTGCAATTTGTCGTACAGGTTCGAATATTAGGTAGTAGAACAGAAGTTCTTGCCTGTGCATGGTTGGCATACAATGAAACTGACATATGGCATATTGCTAAATATTCCGTAGTAGGATGGTACTCTTTCGTGGGTCAGTGGGTGACTGGGTGTAGCCTTAGGATGTGTTTAGATCTCAATTGCAGTTATAATTTTACACTCTAACACGTTCGTTTCTATTTGACAGCTTATCTCCACTCATAACCCAAGTAGACTTAAAAGATTTGTCTCGTGATGTACATGCAAAAATTACAAACATGCAAATATTTCGTCTACATTTAATGCTCCATACATGTGCCACAACATTGATGTGACTAGTTACAATTGTAATTTGCGGTAAATCTAAACAGGGCCTCATGCATAGCTTGTGCCTTCGTCCTACAAATCGAAGGAATGCTCTGCACACCACGATACCCCCGACACCTTATAGATCAAGGAATAACAAGCACTTTTACAAGCTCAAATAAGTTACATAGTTACAATGGCAATCACACTTGGCTTTGTGATTTATTCGTAATGTTTTATGGTATGTTCTTTTTTTTGCATTTCCCATTTCAGGGAAAATGGAAAGGGGGAGTTTTGTACAGCTCCAAATGTTAAGAAGCCTCCTAGTATCTCCTTGCAAATAACATGGAATCACAACTGCTTCTTAGCCGTCTTTCTGTTCTGCTCTAGATAGGGGTAAGCTCTCTGATACTGTAATATAGCCCAAACAAGGTGCCTGAAAGAGAACTCAGGCCACAAAGGATCTGGATTCTGCAAGTGACTAAACGTTGTTTGCCACAGGAGAAAATTGCTCAGTCGAGTCTCACCTGAAGTTCGGATGACGATATCAGGATCTGGGCAACCAGCACTATACATGTGGCGATCCAAATCCGCCACTGAAATCTCTGAATGCACGCCGTTATTTGCAGCATGACCATTACAGTTGCCAACATGTTCACTCTGAAACATTTCCCTCCTTTCTGCATAGACTTCACTGACAGCATTGACAATCTCAGAAGTTGAGTTGTATGGCATGCAGACAGAAAAGACCAGTCCTGTGTTCCCAGCTGTGCTCGCCATCAGCTTCTGAGCCGCCAACCTCACTGGCTCACATAACAAGTCCAAGTTGCCCCAAAAGTTGATCTTACAGTTAATCTTGTTGATTACACTTCGGTTATCAATTAGTTCATTGATTTTTTCCTCCATTAACTGCATCAAGGATTCCACCTCACTTGGGTCCCTTTTAAAATTGTCAATGCTGAATGCGTAAACCGTGATGTACTTCACACCCATTTCATAGCAGTACAGCAGACTTCCAATAAGAGCAGAGAAACCCATCCTGTGACCAGCTCCTTGTTGCATGCTTCTGAATTTAGCATATCGACGATTACCATCCATAATAAATGCAATGTGCTTCGGCATTGGGCCATACGAGAGGACAGCTATGATGCACTTGCGTAGGAAATTCTGAAGGCTTGAAAGAACACCAGCTGTAACAATCTCATCAGGCTTCTCTGTCTTCGGATCCTAGAGCAAAGCAAATAAATAAAACCGAGCAGAAAGTTACATATTGTAAGAATATTTGTCCATGTCAGCATAACAAAAAGGTTATAGCTCTTTGAGGATTTTTACAAGCCTAATTAATGATATATAAATGATTTATCAAGAAATTAATCAGCATATGCCGCTGCAAATATAGAACTCACCACAGAAAGCGAAGGAGAGGTAAGTGACACTGCCATTGCAATGACGAGGGGCTATGCAACAAATTACCAAAGCTGCAAACAGGAAAACACCTGAGTAAAGAAAAAGGTGAATGATCACCATCAGGATAAACCAATAAAGTACACTTTAAAAGAACTGGAACCAAGTACCATTTGACAATAGAAAGAACATGGTGTATTTTACATGCAGGCTGCATAACAGTACTACCAAGTAATGAGCTCAGGCGACATCATCTTGGGTTATGAATGATGAGATCCACTGATTACTAGGTGATTGGAGCGCATGGTTTTCCCAGGTGCAAATGATGAGAGCCACTGGGAGTCTCAGATCTGCCAGCAACTAGGCTGCATATCCAAGGGTCAGATTTGAGCATTCGGAAGCCGCAAGCATCAAATTCCAGTTATAGATGCACAAGATGGGAGAAAAAGGCCAAAAGGACAGAACTTCAGTTAAGGTAAGTATTTCCGCTGCTGATGCGAAAGTGCCTTAGGAACAGTAGCATCTTCTTTTATTTAAGCTCACTTAGGATGGTCTCAAATTCTAGTGCTCTAGTAGGTGTCACATTCCTAGTACTCTTGTACGACAAGCTCGCATGGACGGTGTCACAACTGCAAATCCTAGCTACGAGCTTCTAACAGGAATCAACATGCCATTAAAGTAACTACCGAGGATTTTCTTCCCCACCTAAATTCTAATGACCAGGAAGGCACTAAACAGTGCCGGCCGCTCAAACATGTTACAGGTCACAGATGCACGGGTTAAAGAGGGAAAAGAAAATTACAAAAAGTCGATTACATATTGGAAACATAGCTGAGCACCAAGCAAATTACGAAAGGGGGCTACCTACCACCCAGAGTCTTCCCTCGCGTCTCCTATGCGCGCAATCAAGAACAAGCACACGTAGACGTTTTATTGAGCACCTGGCGAGCGAGGATGGCGAGCAGCCATAGAGAGAGTCAACTGACCTGCCGACTGGGGACTCGAAAGTCCAAACGCTGAAGCTAAGCCAGCGACGAACTGAGGCACCGTTTGGTAGAGCTCTCACAGTTCCCAATCCCGCGGAGGAAGAGGATGACGAGCTAGATCTTGGAGACTGCGGGCTCGGAGGCGCGCGCTCCGGAGGCCAAGGACGGGCGCGACCAAAAGCCTCGGAGGTCACGGCGTCGGCGTCGGAAGCGAAAGACGGCACTCCAGCGGCGGAGGGCGGCGCGACGGAGTCACAGGAGGGCGCGGCGGAGGCAGAGGAAGGCCGAGAGGCGGCGCGACGGAGGCTGGCTGGGAGGCGAAGGCGAGGACGCGCGCGGCCGCGCGGGGAAAGGCAGGGGACCGGTGGGGCGGGGGAATTTGTACCGTTCCCACCGTCTCGCCGGACGCGCGGAGCGGAAACGGCCGGCAACGTGCCACGCGGTGCGCTCGTCGTGAAGAATCTTTTTTTGTTGTTTTCTCGTGCCCTGTGCTGGCCGGTGGCGACCGCCAGTTCGCCACCGCCACGACTCCTCCGTATCGTTTGACCGTGACGCGAACTCAAACGCGAAAACAACGGCTGGCAACGGCCGCCGGGTTCGCCCTTCGCCGGCGTGGGCGCGGGCAGTCGCTGCTCTGGGGGGTCTGGGCTCGACCTCGAGTCCTCGACTACTTCGGCCCACCAGTCAGCACGAGTGTTCCAGGAAATTCTACCCCTCTCCCTCAAGGGCTTTTATATTTTTTTTCCATCTTCCTGAACGACACATATTCAAATAGCATTGTTCCAAACTTTTTTACAAATTTACCACCGAAGAGAAGGCTTGTCTTTCAGTTTTACCAAAAACCTGGACTTTGGCCTGCGTGGCGTGCCACGTCAAGCAGCCACGGTGGACACCCATGGCGCAAGGACATTAGTGCCCCTGCCCTCTGCAGCACTAAAAGTGGAGCTGTCCTCTCTCTCTCGTGCATCCATTCGAGCTAGGAGCTGGAGCCGGCCCGGACGCAGCGGGCCCGGCCGCAGCCGCTTCACCGTCCTCGCCGCCGACGTCGTCGTCCTCGGAGCCGGCCTTGTCCTCCGCCTCCATCCGTCCTCGTCGTCGGGCCCCCCCCTCTCCGGATGCACGGTACGCCAATGCGCCGCCCCCTCTCCTCTGCCTCATCTCCCGCGCCCGTGACTATGGATATTGGCTAGGGTTTGGAGACCCAGGGTTTGGCGATTCAATCGGTAGGGTTTCCATTTGATTTGTGCGTTTTGTGTTTGATTCGTAGAGTTGGTTGTCCACTAGAATCGCTTTCTTGGATTGCGATTGACGATGTCATCCTCTGAACCGCCCCCTTGTATGTTGATTCCGTTGATTTCTGCTAAATGGATATATGATGTGTTGCTTTCAGTGTGAATGTTGCGGAGTTGGATGTCCTAACTCCCAAATCTTTGTGCTAGGTCGATCCTGTCAATGGATTTAGAGTAATGGTTAGGTCTGCTAAGTACAGAGCTGAACTTGACTATGGTCCCATGGATATGGATGAGTAAGATCATGAGCTATGGTTTGATGTGCGCATATTCACTGGACAAGCTTAGAGAGGATATGGCTAGCAAAATCATTTGGGGTAATAGTCAGACAATAATTGTTTGGGGTGTGGAAGGTGACTCTGATTGGAAGGTGACCACTAATGAGCAATTCAAGGAGATGCTAGATAGTCGACTCGATGTCAGAGTAGTAAAGCTTGTGGTTGAAGTGGTCGACAAGGAGGGGTACCAATCTGCAGGTAGCCAAGTGCATAAGCATACTGTTGCTGCATCACATGACTTTGGTCAGTCTATTGCTCATGGTAATTCTGATGTTACAACTGCTAAGGTGGGGAACAGTTGCACTTCTCCATGTCGTAATGAAGGGGGATTTGTAGATTGGAGTACGCTGACTATTATCCCAGAGGATGGTATCATGGATCCATTGGTGGATGAAGACAAGGTATTTGAGGCTATGGGCTTCAAAGATGCTGATGAAAGTGCTGCTCAAGCAGCTGCTAGTCCACCACCAATATATGTGCCCTCTGAAGAACTGCTAGCTGATATGAGAGATGCTGAAATCCCTGTGGATGACATAGATGCAGAAGAGCCAATCATTGACTGGGACAGAGATAACCCTGATATGCAAGTTGGAATCATATATCCTTCCATGTATGACTTCAGGCTGGCAGTCAGGCAGCATGCAATTGTTAAGGAGTTTGAGCTGGGCACTGAAAACTCAGATAAGAGCAGATTCAAAGGTTTCTGTGCTGCAGAAGGCTGTCCCTGGCGCATTAGACCTAGAACTCAGGCTGGTGGCTGTGTCAGGGTACTAACCTATAGTTGATTTTTTGTATATTCATTTTTGTTTACTAATATACCATTTCTGGGTGCACTTGTTGGCATTTTTGTTATAATTCTGATGTCTGTGTCTTATGGCATTTGCAGATTCAGATAAATGACAAGCAGCACACTTGTGCTTCAAGTAGTAAAGTCTGTGCCACTATGGCATCTCAAGCATGGGTAGCTGAAAGGGCAATCCCTTACCTGAAGAGGATGCCTACAATGGGGGCCAAAGCACTTAAAGATGAGTTGGAAGACAAGTACAAGATTGTTATTCCTTACCAGACAGTGTATAATGGCAGGCAGAGGGCGGCAAAGAAATTGTTTGGTAAATGGGACGATTCATTTGACTGGCTGTACAGATTCAAGGCAGAGGTAGAGTTGAGGTCACCTGGTAGTATAGTTGAGATTGACACTGTCCAAGTTGGAGATAAGGTGCACTTCAGTAGGTTTTTTTGCTCATTCAAGGCACAAATTGATGGATTTTTGGGTGGTTGCAGGCCATACATTAGCATAGACTCCACTACCCTCAATGGGCAGCGGAACGGACACTTGCCTTTTGCCCAGGCACTAGATGGATAAACATGGATGTTTCCTTTGGCATTTGGCCTGTTTGATTCAGAAACCAAAGACAACTGGATTTGGTTTATGGAGTGTTTAGATAAAGCAATAGGTCCAGTGCCCAATTTGGCTGTGTGCACTGATGCATGCAAAGGACTAGAAGCTGCTGTCAAGCAAGTTTTTCCATGGGCTGAGCAGAGGGAGTGCTTTAGACACTTGATGGGGAACATGAAGAGGAAGTTCACTGGCAACCGGTATGTCAAGTATATGTGGCCTGCAGCAAGGGCTTACACACCTGACAAGCACAAATACTTTATGGACAAAATCTTGGCAGCCAGCCCTGATGTGGAGAAGTGGTTGAAGGACCACCACAATCTGTTATGGGCCAGAAGCTTGTTCAATCCAGCTGTTAAGTGTGGGTACATCAACAACAACTTGGCTGAGTCTTGGAATAGCTGGATTAAGGAGCACAAGGACTTACCAGTGGATTTCCTAGCTGATGCAATTAGGGAGAAGACTATGCTGTTGTGGGTAAAAAGAAGAAGAATTGGTATATCACTCTCAGGGACAATCCTACCGGCTGTGATTCACCAACTAAATGCTGCCACAAGGGGGTTAGGTCACTTGAAGGTGGGTAAGGGACACCCAGAACAGGCTGAAGTTGTTGAGATATACAAGGATGAAGCAGTCCGAAGGCATGTAGTGTACTTGGAGCAGCACATTTGCACCTGCAATGAATGGCAAGTTACAGGAAAACCCTGTCGCCATGCACTTGCTGTCATCATAACTAATAGGCAGCTAAACATGGAAAAATTTGTGGACATGACCTTCTCTGTTGAGAAGTTCCAGACAGCATATGCTGGGATCATCCCCAACATCACAGACAAAAGCCAGTGGCCTCAAGTTGACAAAGGATTCAAGCTACATCCACCTGTGGCAAAGCAGAAAAAGGGTCCTGGAAGACAAAGAAAGAATAGGATGAAGCCTGCAACAGAGAAGTCAGGAAAATTGTCCAGGCAGGTCAAATGTACTGGCTGTGGTGAACTAGGCCACAGAAGTGGGAGTTGGAGGTGCTCTTTGACTGGTACTAAGAAAAGGTAGTACATGAGCTAACTTGTAATGCTAATGTCTTCACTATAGAGTACTATTTTAATGTAACTGTAACTTGTACCTCTATTTGACATGCAGGAAGAGAGCCAGGAAAAGCAAGGTGCAGGTTGGAAGGAAGAAACCCAAGAAGACAGAGGCAGGTCCTAGCAGCAAACCAGTCCCACCTCAAACTCCAAGAACTAGAGCAGCAGCAGCAGCAAGGGAAGCACTAGAGGCAGCAGCAAGGGAAGAACTAGAAGCAGCAGCAGCAAGTGTAACAACCCGGGTTTTCGGTAAACTAAAAATACGAACTTTTTAAAATTTTTCTTGCAATACGTATGAAGCATGTAGCCTCTAGGTTGAGCAATGACTAACCCGCTAACAACCTGCATACATATAGAATTGCTTGTAGGATTTTTATTGGAGTTCCTCAGTTGGTTGTGTCGGAGAGCACAGTTCCGTAGCGATTACCGCTAAATCCTTTCATCTCAATCCTCTCTCGAACCCATCTCAAATTTCCTCTAAATCCACCTCATCAACATCCATACACCATATAATTAGAAATGAGGAAACCCTTTCTCAAACCCTTTCAAAATAGTAAAAGAAAAATGGAAAAGACTCTACACTCTCTCGGGCCAAAAACCTCAGCCGGCCCTCCCCTCTTCCACACGGCCCGCTCACACCACAGGCCCACACACACACCACACAGCAGGCCGCTCCCTCACTGCCTCTTCCCCGGCCCAGCAGCGCCGCCTCGCCCTGCCCGCGCGGCCCAACACACGCACGCGGCCCATTTGGCCCAGCCAACCGGCGCCCCTGCCAAACCCTAGCAGGCAGCAGGGCATCGAGCCGCTCCCAGGGAGCCGCCGCCGCCACCCCAGCTGCACCCCTGCTCGCTCCCCTCGGCGTCCGTGTCCCGATGAGCGCCATGTGTCCCTCCCCGTGGCACGGACGACGATGATCGACGGCCGCTCTCGGAGCCCTAGCTGGTTCCCCATAAAACGAGAATCCGCCGCCCCTGTTCCTCTTCTCCCCATGCCGCCGCCACCCTTCCTTCCTCCCTCTGCACACCCTCAGCCCGCCAAGGTCGCATCCACTGCAGGCTGGTGTGGCCTCGGCCATGGCCGCCACCACCGCTGGCCGCGGCAGCAAGCTCGCCATGGCCACGAGCAACCACGCACGCGCAGCCGCCAAGCCAAGCCGCCGCGCCGCTCCACTGTTCATCTTCCTTCTCCGGGCGTCGCCACCTCTCTGCTCCCTTCTCTCCCTCCGCCCTCCTCGAGCTCGCCTGCGCGCGTGCTCACGACGTGACGAGCCAGCCAGCCGAGACCGCTGCTCCTACCTCGACGTCGTGCGGAGCCCGCCACCACGGACGCGCTCTGCCTCGCCACCGGGCCGGCCACGACCGCGCGCACGGTGCCACGGCAGTCCAGCTTCGTCCACCAAGCCGCCGCCCTGCTGCACCTCGACGCCCATGGCCACGCTACCCCGTTCGCGTGCCGGAGCCCCACCACCGCCTCGACATCGCCTCCGCACGGCGCCACCCCACTGAGGAGCCCGAGCCGCCGCAACGGTTCGCGTCACCGCCTCGCCGAGCCCACGCCCCGGCCACCTCCTTGTCATGCTGCACCAGCTTGCTCTCGGCCGCACCCAAGACCAGCGTCTGCACCACGACGACTCCACCCCGTCCCTGCGACCTCAGCACCAGCCGACCATGTCTTTGACCCTCGCTGCTGCATGCTCCGCCGAACCAGCACGGCGCTCCCTCGTCCAGCAGTCCCGTGGAACTCGTCCAACTCGTCTCCACCCGCGCACCACCACACCCGGACGGCCCTTGCTGCACCGGCCAGGTCACCATCGGAAGCTGCAGCGCTCTCTGTGACGTCGTGCATGGCCGCGTCACCGCCATGCCATCCTCTGTTTCGGGCCATCCTCGCCACCGTCTCAGAAGCACACCGGTGAAACACTGGAAAACCGAAGCTCCCTCCCTTCTCCTTCGTGTTGCCAGTTCATGACTGAAACCGGCCTTCGTGCCGCTGTATTTCACCCTCGCAGGAACCGGCGCACACCAACGGTGACCCGACCACGCCCTCGTCGTCCCTATCCTGCCCTCACTGCCCCGCCACGACGCAACAGCAGCAACATCCTACACCTACGACCCCCACGGTGAGCCACGACCTTCTCCGCCATGGTGAGCACCGTCACCTTGCTGAACCCGCCATTCGGGCCATGGCGTCCCGCACTAAGGGATGTGTAGGCCGAGCCCCTCCCGGCTCAGGACACTCGCACGCACGACACGAGACCTTGTTAGCCAAATCGAACCACCGGCATTTCAAGAACGTCGGCGTGGCCGAGGACTACCCAAACCACCACCTTGATCGCGTTCCGGAATTACCTTATGCCTTTGGACTCCGAGACTGCCGCCACTCTACTCATGTCGCCGAAGGACACGATGGACGCCGATCGAGAAAGGAGAAGGTCACTGGAAGTTCTGCCTGGTCGCCCCGACGCGCACCGACGCCCCGTCCAAGCTTCACCTTAGCTACCGTGCACACCGTTGGAACCCGGCCATGCTCCGCCGCCTCTCGGCCACTTGACGCCACCTCCGGCCAGCCACAGCCTCGTTCGGCCAGTCACTAGCCCCGCCCGGCCAGCCGTGGCCAGCCGCAACCAGCCTACAGCAGGCCACAGCCAGCCATGACCAGCCAGCAGTAGGCCACGACCAGCCAGCAGCCCGCCACGACTAGCCGTAGCAAGCCATAGCAGGCCAGAAGGTACCAGCAGTTGGCCCAGTGGAGCCAGGACGTGTAGAAGCAAGCCTCGTTACTTTACTTTAACAATGGCCCTGTCAGACCTTGTGCCATAGCCCCGTTGCCACCTCTTGAGGCCCCATAGATAATGTTGGACGGTTGAAAAGCCAAAGTGATATACGACGCTGGACTATTGGACCCCTGCTCTTACTCCTTGTACATCTATCCATCATACTGTATCCTATCCTTATGATATGTCTGTTCATATATCTGTTGTACCCTGTCCTCACGATCTGTCTGTATCTAAATCTGTAATGCAGGATCCATCTATCATAATGCTATGGAATTGTGCTACTCCGCAGTTTTATAATAAGTCTTTTGAGTCGTGTCATTGGTTCTTATTGCTGGTTGTCATGTTGTTTGTCTGTGTGACGTGCCTTCGAGCCGGTTGTGGGATCGTACTTTGTTCGGATATTGCGATCGCGGGATTCGTCTCGCCATGGCCGTAATGACCGAGTGTAATCTAACCTCGCGTTGCCACTCTCTGACTTCTCGTGCCTGGCCCTCGTATGCTTGTACCCTACGCGACCGTCGCATTCCTCTGATTCTTGTGGTGACAACCGCATCGCTATGGATCCGAGTAAGGACTTAGTGCCAGTGCACCTAGGTCGTGGTACCCTACGAGTGGTTTGCGCACTTGCTTCTTTCACCTGTCGCTCTCTTCTAACGCCCCGTCTTTTCCGTGGCGTGTGCGTTGGAAAGAGTAGACCATTACTGTTTTATGCTTCTCGCTCTCTGTTCGTTTAGCCCGCTCTGTTCGATTCCGTCTTACTCACAGTGACCGGATCAAAGACCGGACTGACTCCTTTTGTTAGCGAAGCTATGGTTTATATTAAGATCTCAGACCTATGTAGGTCGACTCGGTCGACCACTTAAAACCATCTTCACTGAAGATGTGACTGAGAATATAATATAGATGTGCCTAGCTAACTTTTCTCTCTTTTGATTCTTGGTGTTTAAGCACATGTATGATTGTACCCGTTTGAATCACAAACTTGGTACCCTACATGTGGATTAAACACTCGCACTATTTTGTGCAACATTTATTGTTGGAAATTCCTTGTTCTTTCCTGCTAATCGGCCGTTCTCCGATCCCCGTCTTCCCCATGGCGGACAGATCGGAAGATCGTGTGCCGTGGTGTTTGCTATGGATAAGCTTTGGCCTAAACCATTTATTATAAAGCCATATTGGCCTGGCTGTGACTTATGCTTGTGCTTAGCAAACCACCACTCCTGTTTCTTTGGCCTGATGAAATCGGACATATGCCGAGAGGGCTAAGCCGTGTACCTTTTATTATCTCTTTGCTGTTAATGGGTCTTCCCGCGTCCCGTCATCTTTTGGTGAATTGGGTGTTTTATTGTATTGCTTCGCGGAGTAGCCGTTTCCGGATTAGCGACGATCGGATCGAGACCCGCTGGAAGAGAACATGGACGGCGCAAGGACCCGCGGAATGGAGTCACCCTGGAGGAGGTGATCCAGCAGAACGACTACACTAACTGAGGAGTGCTCATACCACTACTTCCTCGACAACGCAGGTGTCATGGCAGCACCTTCTTTTAGAGAATCCTATTAGACATTGCATATCTAGAATTGCTAGCGCTTTATCTTTACTCATTTGCTAGTATATAATGCATGCAACTACCTAAGCCATTATTACACTGTTTGCAAACCACTCTACTATGCAACACAGCTTCGCGCTCACGCTCTCTTATATATTTCTATCTACCTGCTTGCTTGCATATTACATCACCATATTTATTAACTCCACTCGCATTGTATCTGTGATGTGATGCTGGTGGTGAACCTCTAGGAATGGTTTGGTTTGGGGTGCCAGACTGGTGGACTATGAGCGTGCTACGTGTGTCTTGGGTGTGTGGTCAGGGTCAAGTCGACCAAGTGGGATACACGACGAGCTATGTAAGCAAGTCTTGCCGGGAGTTGCATCTGGGCATTCCCACGAGAGATACCTGTGGCGGGTAATGACTTATGAGGTGGTTCCGGGATGTGCATTGAAGTCCCGTGAATGGAGGTGCCATGGTGGCACGGGGAGAGTATCCCCTAAGGGAAGATGCCTGCTTGGTCAAACTTAGGAAGGACTAGCCCAGGTTCATGGGAATCCTTTACTGCTCACTCGCTTCTGATGGGCGGGAGACGGCTGGACTACTTGGTAGGGCGGTGCCACTACTGCTAGGTTGTGAGGTGATTAGGGTGGGCGGTGAAGGATGTGGGATTTCCGAACCGTCCTAGATGCGCAGTACCACTGATTGGGCCCGGTACTGCGTCTCCCAGTCTCAGCGTTTCGGCGTAGGGCCGAAGTTACCCAGGGCTGAGTGGTAGGGTGGCATCGACCTAGGCAAGCAAGCACCCAGAATTCTGCCTAGGTGATTGTACAGCATCGATGATGGCTAATCTTGTGAGTAGTAAAACCTCTGCAGAGTGTATGGTTGATCGATCGATACATATGCCGATTCGTCGGCTATGGACCTTTCCTGTGAAGCTCTGTCTAGTGTAGAGAGCGATATTCTTTTCTCCCCTGGTTGATGATTGTCCGGCAGTGTGCCCGGTGTGGCAGTGTGCCGTTGAGACAGGACCCGAGAGGGAGTCGGGCCTGTCGACTGAGTGCGAGGTGTGGGTGTGAGGTGGCGTAAGGGTGGAATGATGGATTGGAATGGGAATTGATGAGATGGGTTAAAACTTGACAACTAATATGATATTATTACTTGATGCTACTTTGCATAGGATGCAAACCACAGCCAAATACTAGGATCGCCAGATCCTTTATTTTCTCTTTTCTACTAAAGCTCATCGGTGCTGACCATGGCCTGCACATATCTGGCGGTGTGCAGATTACCTGACTAACAGAGAAATTGAGATACGAAGGATTAGACGGTCTCGTGCCTACGCTCAGGTTTGGTTCAGGAGATGAAGACTATGCTGCGCCAAGAATAACTCTGATGGTACTCGTGAAGGAGGAGCCTTCACTCGACGACATATTCCGCCAACTCTGATGACGACTAGATATGCTTCCGCTAGATTAACCCTGTAATAGGTGTCCCCTCAGTTGATGTAATATTTTGTAAGTATTCTCGATGTATGACTTTAATATCAACTGATATATGATAATGCGATAAGATCAATCTATGGTTTTATCACATTATATCTCATTCTGTGGATTTTCCCATCGTGGAAAATCGAGGATGTTTCAGCAAGTGAAGCACAAGAGGCACCAGCAGTTCAAACATCAATAGCCTGCCGAGAAGATAACGCCACGAAAGAAGCAGCTGGCCACAAAAATAAAGAAGATGTCCCCAGCAAAGAAGTGAACAACAACACTGTCTTCTGGGCACTTGGTTTTTGGGCCTAATCCTCGTGTGTGGCACTGTGTTATTTTGGAGAATGCAGCCTTAAATGGCATGCCACGTAAAAACTTATGGCACTATGGTATTTTGGACAATGTAGCCTTAATCCTCATGTATGGCCGCTGAACGCCATGTCATGTAATCTTTTAATCTTTTAATCCTTATGTTTGGCATGTCATGTATGGCACTGGACAATGTATGGCACTATGTTTAATCTTTTAAATGTGAACCTGGTATGGTCAATGAGTTTGTGTGCCCTTATTCTTGAATCTGCCAAGTTGGACAACATTGCATTAACAAGATATTTGTAATTCAGTAGGCAACATAGCTCTCATTAATGAGTGCCATTGATCATCACTCACTACAAACACACAGAAGTGAGGAAGTCTAACAAATTGTCTGCTACTTCCTAACACACACAAACACTACTACTGCAACTAACACAAAAGCCAACGCCATCACTGCCCAGGCCAGCTTCTCTATCTTCCCTGCCAGTGCTGAGGTTTGAAGTGCTTCATCACGAAAACGTGCATTTGCAAAACAAGAAGTAACTTCTTCTTTAATCACGTCTTCTACATCACCAAAGTTTATCACAATTGTGGCCTTCTTGATTAGCACCTCCAGGTACTCCTTCTGCCATTCATAGAACCGGCACCTCCCTGGCATCTACACAACAAAAAAAAACAAATTTCATAAATCCATTGCTCTGTTTACACATAAAATTGAAATAAGCACATTGGCTTACATTTTCAATGTTGTAGGGACATTTAAAGAAAATTCGTCCCATGTTCGTATCAGTCTTGGCCTTCAGCTCAATCACCCTGGCCCTACAGCACTTTGGGCACATGATCAGAGGGAGGCCTGTCTCCTTACCCAGCGGTCGCCGGACCCGAGCCACCTCCATTTCAGGTGGTGACCTCCCCTTAGTCCTGCTACGCAGACCCACAGAAGATTCCCCCCAACCAGACATCTGCAGATGAGATTCAGTTCTCTAGGGTTGGCGCGGGAGATGAGGCAGAGGAGAGGGGGCGGCGCATTGGCATACCGTGCATCCGGAGAGGGGGGCCAGACGACGAGGACGGATGGCGCCGGAGGACGAGGCCGGCTCTGAGGACGACGACGTCGGCGGCGAGGACGGTGAAGCAGCTGTGAAAGGTCCTAGTATGGCTAGAGGGGGTGAATAGCCTAAATAAAAATTCTACAAACCACTAAACAAGTAATTAGAACCACAAGAGGCTATAAATGCAATGCTAAGGCAACCACTAACCTAGGCAAGCCACCTACACAATTCTAGTTAAACCTTAGTTCTAATCCACACAAAAGAGGTAGCAAAAGCTAAACAACTACACAACTACTCAAGACAAAAGAACAAGCTACTTGCACAAGAATAAGAAAGAGATGATCGTCGAATAAACCTTTGCCTTGTGAAGAAGCCAATCACCGGGACAATCAATAAGTCACTCACTCGAAGGTGAGGAAATCAATAGAGACACCAAGATTTATCCCCGAGGTTCACGTGCTTGCCGGCACGCTACGTCCTCGTTGTGTCGACTTCAACCGGTGGTTCGGTGGCTAATCGGTATCACACACCGAGCCTACACTAGGCGCCACAAGAACCTACCACGGAGGAAGTAACTCAAAGACATGAGCAATCTACTAGAGTTACCTTTGAGCACTCCGCTCGGGGAAGGCACAAGAACCTCTCACAAACACAAGCGATGATGCACTTGAGGATCACTCAATGTCACAAGGATGATCAAGATGATGAACTAGTGAGAGAGTGGAACGCTAGAATGCAACAAAGTGTATGACAATGATCCAAGTGTGCTAGCTAGTCACCAAGTGACCAGGGAGGGAGTATAAATACTCCCAAGCCAACTCCTAGCCGTTACACTCTCTGAAACAGCCGTTAACCTCGTTTTTATACCGTCGGACCGACAGCGTCGGACCAAACGGCAGCGTCCAACGCTCGGATGACCGCCACGTGTCAACAGGTTCAAACGCCGTTCGTCCGATCTCAACGGTAACTGATTTCGCGCGTTTTGACTACCGTCAGACTGGGGGCGTCGGACTAAACCGCCGAGTCCGACGCCTTCTCTCAGCTCACTGCGCGCGTATCGTCGGACGATCGCGCGAGCACCATCGGACTAAAGAAACTCAGCGTCCGACACTTACGGAGAGGTTTGAAAACGCTAAATCATCGTCGGACTTCGTCCGACGCTCGCCGTCGGACTTTTCTCAAGCGTCCGACGCTCCTCAGCGTGCCATGTGTCATACCTCGCTGCTCGGCACCGTCGGACTGAAGGCCACAATGGTCCGACGCTCGGTAAACGAGAGTCCGCCGCTCACTGACAGCTCAGGCGTCGGACCGAATCAATGGTCCGACGCTACGCCCACTATCAGTCCGACGCTTTGGAAACAACCCTTTTCAAGTCTATTTCTCACCCCTTGCTTCTATGTGCTAACACTCAAGGTCTTCTACACTTGTGCACAGTGTGTTAGTATTTTGCAAACATTTTTCAAGGGTTTTCAAAGGGATTCTCTAGGTTGGTTAGATCAATGCATATGAGATGCAACTTAGAGCACTTGAAAGTAATCCAATAGCTTAGTTCTCCCCTTGATAGTCGGCTATCTATCCTAAATGTGATCACTCCCACTTGGAGTCTCGATCACTAAAAGAAAAGCCCTATATGAATATACCTTAGCCTCTAGCTTTCCTTCTTTAAGTCCTTTTCTTTCTCCTTGATCATTTCATCTTGATCTTCACTTGAGCTCATGTCATCTTTCTCCATATCACTAATCTACTCTTGGCTACACACACTTAGCACTTAGATTAGTAACTTGGTTTCATCAATTACCAAAACCAAACTAGGGTCTTTCAATCTCCCCCTTTTTGGTAATTGATGACAACCCTTTTACAAAAGAAATATGCATTAAGATTTTGAACTTATCATGCTTGTCCATGAGTAGATCATGAAAGGATTTGGACAACCATCATAAGTTCTATTTTGGTAGTATTGGCTCCCCCTACATATGTGCATCGAGTTTGGATTGAAAGCTTGCACATATGTATTGAATAGAGAGTAATTCTACCAAAATGATGCTAAGGTGTATAGAATGGACATTTGAAGCGTGATACCATCGGAGTTGCCATGTACAACATCCTTAGCACCTTAGTAACTAGAAGGTCACAAATACTAGAGCATACCATGAGATCACATTATAAGCAAGCTCTAGTTACCATTTGAAGAAATACAACCAACTAGTTACCCTACACATGCTAGTTGTTCAAATCATCATTCAAATCCTACTACTAGCAATACACCACACAAGCATGTATAAGAAAGTAAATACAAATGCAATGAGCAATCATATGATTAGTGCACATCCAAATGCAGCAACTTGCATATGTGATTGCTCCCCCTACTTGTGTGCTTCAAAATTTTAATTACCCCTTTCCTTTGGCCTATTGCTCTCCCATCATCGGCCTAATGATGGTTCATCGCTTTTTCTCTTTCTTTTGTAACTTTCTCTCCCCCTTTGTCAACAATTGCACAAAAAGGTTTATTTTAGTGAAGAGAAATTAGTTAAGTTCATTTTATTTGGAAAGAGAGTTGATTTTTCACTTTGGCTCAATCTAGTGCATTTGCCTTGGATATATAACTAAGTTTGATCCAAGGACAAGCTTCTTCACGTCACTAGGGGTTGTCTTGCCCATGTGAAGTTATACACCTTGAGCTAATGAACTAGTTTGAACACTAGGGGATTAAGCACACATGCATGTCATATGTTACCACTAGATCATACAATCAAACAAGGCAATAGTGGTAGCATATATCCATCAAGGATATTTTAATTTCCATGAATGCTCCTAAGAGGTGAATATGTCTATATGCTCTAAACAAGTCCTAGCAGGTATGATGTAATGTCAAACAATTTTACCTTGCTTTGTCGGAGTAGAGGCATGTCACATATGTGGAGTGAGCTCAACTCATATTGGAGAAATCAAGAATATTCAATTCATTTCTAAGCTTGCAAAACCTCTTCTCATCTAGTGGCTTGGTGAGTATGTCGGCCAATTGATCATCGGTTCCAATACTTTGAATGTCAAAATCACCCTTTTGTTGATGATCCCGGATAAAGTGGTGCCTTACATCAATATGCTTGGTTCTTTGATGTTGAACCGGATTTTGAGTTAACTTGATAGCGCTCTCATTGTCACAAAACAATGGCACTTTCTTGAAGTTGATTCCATAGTCCCTCAAGGTTGCCGTCATGCATAGGATTTGAGCACAACAACTCCCCGCACTAATATATTCGGCTTCGGCGGTGGAGAGTGATATGCTATTTTGCTTCTTTGATGACCATGAGACAAGAGATCTTCCCAAGAGTTGACATGTGGCCTGATGTACTCTTTCTATTTATCTTGCAACCGGCATAGTCAGCATCGGCATATCCAATCAACTCAAATTTTGCACCCTTGGGATACCACAATCCAACATCTTGAGTGTGCTTCAAATATCTCAATATCCTCTTTGCGGCCTTCATATGACTCTCTCTAGGAGATTTTTGATATCTAGCACACATGCACACACTAAACATGACATCCGGTCTTGATGCGGTGACATAGAGCAAACTTCCAATTAGAGACCGATATGCCTTTTGATCAACCATATTGCCACTTTTATCTTCATCCGAGCTTCCACTAGTCCCCATGAGAGTGCTAATTGGTTTTGCATCTTGCATTCCAAACTTCTTGATCATGTCTCTTGTGTACTTGCCTTGACTTATGAATGTGCCATTCTTCATTTGCTTAATTTGAAGTCCAAGGAAGTATGTGAGTTCACCCATCATAGACATCTCAAATTCTTTAGCCATCATCTTTTCAAACTCCGCACACAAAGCTTGACTAGTTGATCCAAAGATAATGTTATCAACATAGATTTGCATGATTATCAAGTCACCATCAACTTTCTTGGTGAATAGAGTGGTGTCAACCTTCCCCATCTTGAAACCTTTAGAGAGGAGAAAATCCCTCAGCCTCTCATACCATGCCCTTGGTGCTTGTTTCAAACCATAGAGTGCTTTCCTTAACTTGTACACATGATTTGGTTTCTTCTCATCTTCAAAACCGGGTGGTTGTTCAACATATACCAACTCATTGATGAATCCATTGAGAAATGCACTTTTGACATCCATTTGGTAGAGCTTGATGTTGTAAGCACAAGCATATGCTAGAAGAATTCTTATTGCTTCCAATCTAGCAACCAGAGCATAGGTTTCACCAAAGTCCAATCCTTCTACTTGAGTGCACCCTTGTGCCACTAATCTTGCCTTGTTCCGTATCACAACACTATCTTGATCTTGCTTGTTTCTAAAAACCCATTTGGTGCCAATAACATTGTAGTTCTTTGGCCTTTCTACCAATTCCCAAACTTCATTTCTTTCAAAATTGTTGAGCTCTTCATGCATAGCATTTACCTAATCACTATCTTTCAATGCCTTCTCAATGTTCTCCGGCTCTTCAAATGACATGAATGAATAGTGAGCATAAAATGATGCTAGTCTTGATCTTGTTTGCACACCCTTTTGAATATCACCAACAATTTGGTCCAAAGGATGATCTCTTGCAATGTTTGTGGGTTGAAGCATTGATTGCTTGAGGTAGATTGTGCATTTGATTGATTTGCTTGAGAGGAACTACCTTGATCTTGATTTTGCACTTGAGAGTCACTAGCTTGATCAATTGAAGGAACTTGCACTTGATCTTTGTCAACTTCTATATCAACCACTTGAGTCGGCCTTATGTCGCCAATGTCCATTTCTTGCATAGCCTTTGGCAATTGAGGTCCACTCACATCATCTATATTCTCATTTTGATCTTGAGACCCATTGGTTTCATCAAATTCAACATCATGAACTTCCTCAAGTTGACCACTTCCCAAGTTCCATACTGTATAAGCTTTACTAGTGGTGGAGTAGCCAAATAAGAATCCCTCATCACATTTCTTCTCAAATTTGCTCAATCTAGCTCCTTTCTTCAATATGTAGCACTTACAACCAAACACCCGAAAATATGCAATATTTAGTTTTCTTCCATTCAAGATCTCATATGGAGTCTTCTCCAACATAGGATGGCAATAGAGTCTATTAGAGTAGTAGCATGCCGTGTTGATTGCTTCGGCTCAAAAAGATTGACTCACATTATACTCACTAAGCATAGATCTTGCCATATCAATAAGAGTCCTATTCTTTTTTTCAATTAGGCCATTTGATTGAGGTGTGTACTTAGCCGAGAATTGATGTTTGATTCCTAAGTCATCACAAAGCTCATCAACTCTTGTGTTCTTGAACTCACTACCATTATCACTTCTCACCCTCTTGATGGTTGTTTCAAATTCATTGCAACTTCTCTTGACAAAAGTTTTGAAGATACCATAAACATCACTTTTGTCATTTATAAAGAAAACCCATGTGTATCTTGAGAAGTCATCCACTATCACCAAACCATACTTGTTTCTGCCAATGCTTGTATATGTAGTTGGTCCAAACAAGTCCATGTGCAACAACTCAAATGGTTTGCATGTGCTCATCATGCTCTTCTTGGGATGAGTGTTGCCTACTTGTTTTCCCGCTTGACATGCACTACATAACTTGTCCTTCTCAAACTCAACATCTTTAAGGCCTCTAACCAAGTCATGCTTCACAAGTTTGTTCAATTGCTTCATTCCAACATGACCAAGTCTTCTATGCCATAACCAACCCATGCATTGACTTAGAGAGTAAGCATGTTGACAATTGTGATTCTCTAGCACCAGAGTCCACTACATAGAGATTCTCATATCTAAATCTCTTGAATATCAAGTTTGATCCATCCACACTAATGATTTCCACATCATCAACACCAAAGATGCATTTGAAACCAAGATCACAAAGTTGAGCCACGGACAATAGATTAAAGTTCAAACTCTCAACTAATAGCACATTGGAGATGCTTAGATCATTTGACATTGCAATCTTTCCAAGACCCTTGACCTTACCTTTGCTATTATCTCCAAATGTGATATTATCATACTCATGGCCACTAGAATTGATTTGGTTGAACATTCTTGAATCACCGGTCATGTGTTGAGAACACCCACTATCAAGAACCCAATGCCTCCCTCCGGCTTTGTAATTTACCTACAAAACAAGTCAATGTCTTTTAGGTACCCATACTTGTTTGGGTCCTTGGAGGTTAGCAACCAAAGCCTTTGGTACCCAAATAGCCTTCAACCTTGGGCTCTCTTTAGGTGTACCAATATATTTGACTTTGACACCTTTCTCACCCTTGGTAAGCATGTAACAAGAATCAAGTCTAATAGATTTAGCACTTGCAAATTTTATTTGCTTGTTCTTGTTGTTAGTGATGCAATTAGCCTCAATATGCCCAACTTGCTTCCACTTGTAGCAAAATTGACCATTGCTCCTTACAAAGCTAGGCTTTGGAGTTACAAAGGCCGCCTTGCCTTTTTTGGGAGTATAGCCAAGTTCCTCCTTAGAGTTACTATATCTTTGGCTACCCAACCATTGTAGCAAGCGGGCATCCCCACCATAGGCATTGCCTAATGCGCGGGTTAGCTTGTCCACTTCCTTTTTCAATTTCTCATTTTCAACTTTTAGTGTTGGATCAACACTATTATTGAAGGTAGAAGTAGAAGTGGATGATGATGAAAAACTAGTGTTATTAGGTGTGGTTGCAACAAGTGTTTCATTAATTGATTCATTCATTAGATCACAAGTTACACCCACATCACATATTATAGCAACATCCTCTACCTTACTTAGCTCTAAGAGTGAGGAGTGAGCTTCCTCAAGCTTGGTGTGGGCTAGTTTGAGATCCTCATGGTCTTCCTTTAGACACTCATGAGAAGCACTTAGCTCATCAAAGGATTGTTCAAGAGTTTTTAATTTCTTGGACAATTCTTTGCACTTCTTAGACTTAGAGCTAATAAGATATTCGGCTTGCTCTAACATGTCCATGAGTTGTGCTACACTAGGCTCATCATCATCACTATCACTATCATTATCATCTTTTTCATCATCACTTGAGTCATCGTATTTTACCTTAGTGGACTTAACCATGAAGCATGATGAATCAAATGCTGAAGACTTCTTGTTGATAGCAATAGAAGCCATGGCCTTCTTCTTGGATGTCTTCCTCTCATCATCATCACTAGAGTCATCATCATCGGAGGAAACATCACTATCCCATGTCACCACATAGGATCCACCTTTCTTCTTGGAGAAGTTGAACTTCTTCTTCTCCTTCTTTTCCACCTTGTCCTTCTTGTCCTTCTTGTCTTTCTTCTTGTAATCATCTTCATCATCACTAGCATTGGGACAATCCGCCACAAGATGGTCCGTGCTCTTGCAATTGTAGCACTTCCTTACTACATTCTTGCCTTTGAAGTTATCTCTTCTCTTTCTAACACCATAGCCCTTCTTCTTCATGAATCTTCCAAACTAGCGCACAAAGAGAGCTAGTGCCTCATCATCACTATCAAGGCTAGATGCATCATCATCACTAGATTTTACTTTCTTGCCCTTGCCCTTGTTCTTGGATGAAGAGGTAGTGGACTTAAATGCCACGGTATTCTTGCTCTTGTCATCCTCCTTCTTCACTTCTTCACTATCACTCTTCTCATTGTATTGATCCTCGGTCATTACATCACTAAGAACCTCATCTGGAGTGACACCCTTCAAGCCACCCCGGAAGATGATAGTCCTCAAGGTCTTGAACCTCTTGGGCAAGCACATGAGAAATTTGTGAGAAAAGTCCTCATCACTTGTTTTCTCACCCAAGGCCTTCAAATCATTGATGATCACTTGGAGCCTATAGAACATCTCCGGAATGCTCTCTCCATCATCCTTGAAGTTTGAGAGCTTGTCCTTGAGCATGTACAACTTGGCACTCTTTACCGTTGAAGTGCCCTCATAGGTTTGCTCTAATCTTGTCCATACTTCACTTGCTCTATCCAAATCCTTGATTTGCTCAAACACCTTTGAGTCAATGCTATTGTAAATGGTGTTGAGAGCCATTGTGTTACATTGGTTGTTCTCTTGATCTCTAGGTGTGGGGCTTGCGGGATCAAGCACAATGTATTCCTTCTCGGTGACTTCCCACACCTTCTCATGAATTGAGCCAAGATACATCCTTATCTTTCTCTTCCAATAGTCAAATGAGCTTGTTTCATCAAAGTGAGGTGGTTTGCCCCCAACATGATATGAGCCATTTCAATGCACCGAAAGATGTTAAGCCTTGACTAAACGGTGACCACGGCTCCGATACCACTTGAAAGGTCCTAGTATGGCTAGAGGGGGGTGAATAGCCTAAATAAAAATTCTACAAACCACTAAACAAGTAATTAGAACCACAAGAGGCTATAAATGCAATGCTAAGGCAACCACTGACCTAGGCAAGCCACCTACACAATCCTAGTTAAACCTTAGTTCTAATCCACACAAAAGAGGTAGCAAAAGCTAAACAACTACACAACTACTCAAGACAAAAGAACAAGCTACTTGCACAAGAATAAGAAAGAGATGATCGTCGAATAAACCTTTGCCTTGTGAAGAAGCCAATCACCGGGACAATCAATAAGTCACTCACTCGAAGGTGAGGAAATCAATAGAGACACCAAGATTTATCCCCGAGGTTCACGTGCTTGCCGGCACGCTACGTCCTCGTTGTGTCGATTTCAACCGGTGGTTCGGTGGCTAATCGGTATCACACACCGAGCCTACACTAGGCGCCACAAGAACCTACCACGGAGGAAGTAACTCAAAGACACGAGTAATCCACTAGAGTTACCTTTGAGCACTCCGCTAGGTGAAGGCACAAGAACCCCTCACCATGAGAAAGGGCTTATTCACTTGTTGCTATCCAACTGCATAAAAGATGATTAATTAAAAGCAACCTGTTGTTAAACCCGTGTCAACCCTTTTGAGCCTCATGAACTCATGCTAGTCTTGTTGAGTACGACATGTACTTACGTTTGTTTATTTTTCATTACTTGGTTAAAAATCCCGGATGGGTAACAGATGGTGATAGTGATGAGGACTACCCAGAGGACTACTAGACTTGTGCTTCACCAGTCGACGACCCTGTGCTATGGAGCTACCGCGAGAGTTACCTTTATTTTCCGCTGTGTAATGACTTTGATATTATTCGCTATGTATTAAACATTGGTTATGATACAATTTATGCAATTTGTTGGCTTATGTGTGTGACTGATCTCTGGGCGCACATAAGATTATGCATCCCATTTTATCCTTAAAATTGGGTGTGATAAATTGGTATCAGAGCCGTGTTGACTGTAGGACGCAAGCCTAATTAGCACTGGATAGCCCTTAGCTTTGTTATCTCTTTTACTTGTTGTATTAATTTGTTACAAGTTTTTGCTGATATCCTACCCTTGTCCATTGCAAAATTTTGACTTAATCTTAATTCTTGTAGATGGCCAACCTTAAGCGCACTGCTCGCAAGCGTGTCATGCCACCTAAGAGGTACCTGCAGTGCTTCATCTCTGGCGGATGTGTTTCCCGACCGGAGGTACCCGTGGAAGATCCCGTGGAAGACGTACCCGTGGAGGAGCCCCAGCAGGAGGTGCCCGCAGAGGAGCCCAGTGAAGAGCCCTTGGAAGACAACTCCGAAGACGTACCTATGGAGGACCCTCAGGAAGACGAACCTGAGAAGGTGGAGCTGCAGGGCGACCAGGATTGTGCTAGCGACCCTGATGACGGAGATGATGGAGACGACTCAGGGTGACTCCGACGACCCCGATGACAACGACGACGACGATGGAGACCAAGGTGGAAACCCCTGGGTGGGAATGATTCACTATGATCATCATGGTGATGACTACTACCACCCGCTGCTCCTCGACTTGGTGCGCCGCTTCTACCCCAACGCCTCGGTGCTGTACAAGACAGGAGCACTGGAAGCACCCTGACTACGCCGACTACTATGAGACGAAGGTGTACATCAAGGAGGGAAGCCAGGTGAAGAATATCCCCTATGCTGTCTCCGTTCGACTCTCCAAAGCTGCCGCCATCAAGGATGCCGCACGACAAGCTCTTATGGTGCACCACCATGAGAATTGGGACATCATCAAGTGGGAGATGCACCGCTACCTTCCCCGCCGTCAGAGTGGCCAAGCTAACTGCAGCATCGCCGGTCCACTTGGAGAAGTGAACGCCTGACTCCACGCTGTCTTGGAGTGTTTGGCCCAAACCAACACCTTTTTGGACCAGACACTGGATGAGCTGAACGCCAGGACTGAAGCTAACTACAGGCTCAGCCGGGCGGTGGATGAGTTGAACAGGCAACTCGGAGTTGGACCCCCTCCGCCATCACCAAGGTGCCCAGCTGAATCACCACCAAGGAAACGAGGTGACCATGGAGATGCTCACACCCGCACCAACATCGATCCTTAGAGGAGTTACCCCCCAGTTAGTAGCAAAAGACGCTAGTAGCGCAAGTTGAGTCAGGTCGAGTCTAGTTCGTGTCTTGTGAACTTTTGTGCTAGGTTGCTTTTTCTTATGAACAATGCTTGATTTGGAGTTTGTAATGAGTGCTGAGATTGTGGGCATGTCCACAAATCTCTTTTATATAGGTTTGAATTAATGCATAATAGTTTGGGGTTGAGTATCTCAGTTTCCAGCAGTGCTGTTTTTCAGACCTCTCTGTCTTAGTTATTTTGCCTAATTAATTATATACGACCAAAAATCGTGAAATTTTTTTGCACAAAACTAGACTTCTTTAGTTTTCTTTGGCCACAAGAATCATCTCAATATCAGTTACGGTTTGGGAGAAACAAATGTCACAAGTCAAAGTTTCTGCGCTGTCTGTTACTCTAGAATAGTTTCGAAATCAAATCTATTTTTGATAAACTTAACGACAGAATCTGGAAAGATGGTCTGAAAAAAAGTTGTAGAGTTTTTCTAATACTTTCCAACCATGTATAGCACGTCTCAGTTTGACTTCAGGGAACTCTAGATATGATGGTTTTTCTACTCTGCTGATTGTTGGATCGCGCCCAGAATTTCCTGTTCTAGTCTTTTAAGTGTTATTTTAATGAAAAAGAATTCTAAACCTCACCTCAATGATTTGAACAACAGATGGCTCACACCAGGAGGAACCCAAGGGGCGATGGTACCTCTGAAGAAAATGCTAATCCACCACCACCTCCGCCACAGCCTAATATGGAGCAGCTGATGATGATGCAAACACAGTTGATGTAGCAGATGGCCCAGAACATTCAACTGCTGCAGTGAAACAATGGCAATGGGAACCCACCTCCACCACCCAGTGACAAGAGAAGCGAATTCTTGAAGGGACGCCCGCCCACTTTTGACCATTCCAGTGATCCTCTCCAAGCTGATGATTGGCTGCGTACAATAGAAAGGCAGCTGGAGATCGCCCAATGCAACGACATCAAGAATGGTTCTCTATGCATCTGGGCAGTTGCAGGGAGCTGCTCTGGATTGGTGGGAGTCTTTCCGTTTTGGACGTGCCGACCCCATCTCTTGGCAGCAATTCTGTGAGGGTTTCCGCAATCATCATGTGCGTGCGGGTTTGATGAAGCTAAAGAAGAAGGAGTTTTTTTCTCTGAAGCAAGGAGGCATGCTTGTTGCTGAGTACCGTGACAAGTTCATCCAGTTGTCGCGGTATGCACCAAAGGAGGTTGAAGATGATGCCAAGAAGCAAGAGCTCTTCTTGGAGGGACTGAATGATCATCTCCAGTACTAGTTGCTCTCCCACACTTTAGCCAACTTCCAACAGTTGGTGGACAAAGCCCTGATCATTGAGAGCAAGCGCCGTGAGATAGATGAGAAGAAGAAGAAGAGGAAGTTTCAAGGGCAGTCGTCTGGAAGCAACAGCCGCTTCTGCAACAACCAGCAGCAGCTTCAGCAGCAACAACGTTTCCAGGGACAGTCTGGATTCAAGAACAATTTCCAGAATCAACAACGTTCTCAGAACCAACAGCGTTCCTAGTACCAGCGACAAGGTGGCAACCAGGTGCCACAACTGACTGCTTCCAACAACATCCCAGTGAAGAATGGCGCCCCCAACAAGTGCTTCCGCTGTGGCAAAGAAGGACACTTGTCCTACAATTGTCCCGAGAAGCAGAATCCCCAGGCCTCCCAGAAGCAGAACAACTAGCAGAGAGTGCCACCTCACACCGGGAAGGTGAACCATGTGTCGGTTGATATGGCACAGGAGACTCCAGAGGTCATGATGGGTACGTTCAATATCGACTCCATCCCTGCTACAGTTCTTTTTGACTCTGGTGCTTCGCATACTTTCATTTCGCACACATTTGTTAGAAAGCATGGTATTCCCCTTAGTGTCATGAAACATCCTATTATGGTTTCTTCTCCAGGTGGTGTTATGCAAGCTACTCTTCAGTGTCTCCCGATTACTGTCTTATTAAGGGAGGTAGAATTCGAGATAACCCCTACTGTGCTAAATACTGCCGGAATTGATCTTATCTTGGGTATGGATTGGATGAAGAAATACAACACGAACATAGGGTGTAAGGAGAAGGTGGTAACTATCACTACACCAAAGGGAGATGAGTTCCGAGTTGAGGTTGCTCTCCAAGTGCAACAACAAGCCATGGTACATCAGCTCAGAGAAGATGTGCAGCCAGATAACTCAGTGGTGGATGAGTTTGAAGACGTGTTTCCAGATGAGTTGCCAGGTATGCCGCCTGACCGTGACATTGAATTTATCATTGAGTTGTTACCTGGTACTGCACCTATAGCTAAACGTCCATATAGAATGGGAGTTAAAGAATTAGAAGAACTTAAGAAACAAATTAAAGAACTGTCAGAAAAAGATTTCATTCGTCCTAGTTCTTCACCTTGGGGAGCCCCGGTTATTTTTGTTGATAAGAAAGATGGTAGTCAAAGGATGTGTGTTGATTATCGGTCACTGAATGAGGTCACCATTAAGAACAAGTATCCATTGCCTAGAATTGATGACTTATTTGATCAGTTGAGAGGTGCTTGTGTGTTCTCCAAGATTGATCTTCGTTCAGGTTATCACCAGTTGAAGATACGTGCCTCTGACATACCAAAGACAGCATTCACTACTCGGTATGGATTGTATGAGTATACGGTAATGTCCTTTGATTTGGCTAATGCACCTGCCTACTTCATGTATCTGATGAACAAGGTATTCATGGAATTCTTGGATAAGTTTGTTGTGGTGTTCATTGATGATATCTTGATCTACTCCAAGAATGAAGAAGAGCATGCCGAACATCTGAGATTGGTTTTGCAGAAGCTCAGAGAACACAAGTTGTATGCCAAGCGAAGCAAGTGCGAGTTCTAGTTGAGAGAAGTTGCTTTTCTAGGACATATTGTGTCTAATGGTGGAATTTCTGTAGATCCAAGCAAGGTGGCAGATGTGTTGAATTGGAAGCCGCCAACTGATGTGACTGGCATTCGTAGTTTTCTTGGTTTAGCTGGTTACTACCGAAGGCTCATTGAAGGATTCTCCAAGCTTGCAAAGCCAATGACTTCCTTGCTAGAGAAGAATGCCAAGTTTGTGTGGTCTTAGAAGTGCCAAGCTAGTTTTGAAGAATTGAAGAAGAGATTGACAACAGCCCCTGTGTTAGTTTTGCCAGACCTAAGTAAGAAGTTCTCTATCTATTGTGATGCTTTCTGCCTAGGTCTTGGTTGTGTACTCATACAAGAAGGAAGAGTTGTAGCATATGCATCAAGGCAGCTGAGGAAGCATGAAGTTGAATTATCCTACTCATGATTTGGAGCTAGCAGCTGTGGTTCACGCTCTGAAGTTATGGAGGCATTATCTGATTGGTCATAAGTGCGACATTTATACTGATCATAAGAGCTTGAAGTATATCTTCACCCAGTCAGAGTTGAACTTGAGGCAACGCTGTTGGTTGGAATTGATAAAGGATTATGATTTGGAAGTGCACTATCATCCTGGCAAAGCAAATGTTGTAGCCGATGCTCTTAGTAGGAAGAGGTTATGCTAATGAGATTCGAGCAACCACTATACTAGCAGAGTTGTGTGCAGAGATGGAGCGTCTCAACTTGGGAATTGTGATCAATGCTATTGAAATGGAGGTTGAACCCACATTGGAGCAAGAGATACGCACGGCTCAGTTAGAAGATGAGAAGCTCAAGGAGACAGCAGAAAACATTGTGGTTGGAAAATCACCCAGACTCAGGCTGGATGAGAACGGAACCTTATGGTTTGGAAAGAGGCTCTGTGTACCTGAAGTGAAGTCTATCCGTGATGCCATACTGCGTGAAGCTCATGAGTCAGCATATTCTATACACCCAGGGAGTACCAAGATGTACTTGGATCTCAAAGAAAAGTATTGGTGGGTCGGACTGAAGCGTGATGTAGCAGAATACGTAGCAATCAGTGATACCTGTCAGAGAGTTAAAGCTGAACACCAGAGGCCTGCAGGATTGTTACAACCGTTGAAGATTCCAGAGTGGAAGCGGGAAGAAGTTGGTATGGATTTCATAGTTGGATTGCCAAATACTCAGAGAGGTTATGATTCAATCTGGGTAATTGTAAATCGACTGACTAAAGTTGCTCATTTTCTTCCAGTCAAAACCACTTATGGAGGTCCGAAACTAGCAGAATTGTATATGGAAAGAATAGTGTGTCTACATGGAGTTCCAAAGAAAATTGTGTCTGATAGAGGTACTCAATTCACCTCACATTTCTGGCGGAAGTTACATTAGTCTCTAGGTACTAAGTTGAATTTCAGTTCCGCATATCATCCTCAGACTGACGGTCAGACTGAACGGATTAATCAGATATTGGAAGATATGTTGAGGGCTTGTGCTTTACAGTATGGAACGAGTTGGGACAACAGTCTGCCGTGTGCGGAGTTCTCTTACAATAACAGTTACCAGAAGAGCCTCAAGATGGCACCTTTTGAGGCTTTGTATGGACGTAAGTGCAGGACACCTTTGTTTTGGAATCAGACAGGAGAAAGTCAAGTGTTCGGACCTGATGTGCTTAGAAAGGCAGAAGAACAAGTTCAGACGATAAGAGAAAACTTGAGGATAGCACAATCTAGACAGAAAAGCTATGCCGACACACGGAGACGAGAATTAGCCTTTGAAGTGGGAGACTATGTATATCTTAAAGTGTCACCAATGAGAAGTGTGAAGAGGTTCAACAAGAAAGGAAAGTTAGCACCAAGGTATATTGGTCCTTTCAAAATCTTGGAAAGACGTGGTGAAGTGGCCTATCAGCTTGAACTACCAGAAAGCTTAGCAGGTGTGCATGATGTGTTCCACATATTTCAATTGAGAAAGTGTTTGAGAGTACCGGAAGAGCAGGTTCCTGTCGAGGAAATAGTTTTCAAGGAGGGTCTCACATATGAGGAACATCTGGTGAAGATCTTGGAAACCGCAGAAAGAGTTACAAGAAGTCGAGTTATAAAAATGTGCAAGGTGCTGTGAAATCGGTACTCTGAGGAAGAAGCTACATGGGAAAGAGAGGAAGATCTCAGAGAAAAGTACCCGGAGTTGTTTGAGTAAGCACCAACCGAATCTCGAGGAGGAGATTATTTTAAGGGGGGTAGAATTGTAACACCCAAAAATTTGCATCAATTTAAAATAGGGGAAAACAATTTAATTGTGATATGGCATAATCATTTAATTTAGGGAAATAATAATTTTTCACAAATATAAAATCAACCTAGGGTTTAACCACATGTATGATGCATTCATGCTGGAGCATATTTCTTTGTACTGTTGGAGTTTATTTGAATCTTTCAAATATCCAAAAGTTCACTTCAAAATCTATTTGGAAATTGGAAAAGGAAAATAGCAAACCCCTCCTCCCCTCCTTTCTGGCCCGAAGGCCCAATTGGCCTGCCCTTTTTTTCCCCCATTCGGCCTGCCCCCTTCCCCTGCTGTTTCGGGCCGAGGCCGGCCCAACCTGGCAGCCAGTGTAGCACCCTCCTCTTTCTTCCTCTAAGGCTGACAAGTCGGGCCCACGCGTCAGCTTCCCCCTTCCTCCTTCCTCCTCTGGCTGAGCCGAGAGCAGAGCATCGCAGCGGCCGAGCGCGTGCGCGCAGGGCTTCCCTCTGCAGCCGACGGCCCGACCCCAGCACCCTGTCCCACTGCCTTGCGGGGCCCATCGGTCAGCTTCCCTCCCCTGTTCCCCTCCGATAGCCCGCACAGAGTCCGCCGCGGGGAGAAACGGACGAAGCCGACTTCATCAGAGCATCGGACTCCGTTTCAATCCGCTATTTCCCCGTGCCCTCTCGTGCCGCGAGACTATATAGGTCCCTAGAGACCCCAGTCCACCGCCACGCAACCCTAGCCGCCTCTCCTCGCTCGCCTCGCAGCAAACAGAGCCGCCGCCGACCGAGTTCATCCGCCGCCGTGAGAAATTCGTCGAGCCCGCTGTGAAATCGCCACCGTAAGCCTCCCTCCGAGCATCTACGCGATCTAACGAAGCTACAGAACTCTTTTCCCCATCGATTTGTGCACTAACACGACCTTGCCGCCGATGCAGGGTCCCGCCGCGCGCCATCTCCGAGCCGATTTTCCCCCTCCAAACCGCCCTAGGTGACTTCGCGCTCGAGTTCTACCTCTCCCCGTGCCTTCCCCGCGGGAAATAGACCACTGCAGGGCTGTTTCGCCCACACCGGCGAGCCGCCGGCCATGGCGCCGCCGCGATCGGCTTTGCTCCGGCGAGCTCTCCCCTCTCTCTCACACCCCGATCTAATCTCAGCTGTCGGTTTTAAATCGGACGGCTCCTATTCGCCGATACCCTTTCGGCTGGCCGTTTTGTGAAAAACCCCCTGCTGTTCTTAATGTTATAACCCGTACTCCCTAGCGCCTCCAACCGGTTACGTTTTGTCCTTTCAAAAGCGTATTTCCTCTCGGTATTCGGTAAAATACGCTTTCCAGTTTAAAAGGCGTAGTTTATTTCGGTTTAATTGAAAATGTGTTTTCAGATTGGTAATTAAAACCGCTTCATCCATAATTTCCACGTTTTAGCTCCGATTCGAGCGATTCAAATTGCGTTAGATTCGTAATTTTTTAATCTATCTGATGGCAGCCACTGTTTCATATAATACTCACTGTAAAATTTTGAGATTATATTTAATGTATTATTTATCTATTATAAACCTTATTTAATTCATAACTTCACCGTTTTAAGCCCGATTTGCGCGTTCTTTATATCGATGTGATCGTAGCGACGTGTAGATTTGTTTTATAACCTGTTTAATTTATTTTCTCTCTGATGGTGTACTGTTCTAATGAAAACTCTTGTTTGTATGTATGATTGCCCCTGTATGCGTGTGTGTTGTTATGGAACGAGTATAGACGGTGAGCTTTACGTGGGTGATCAAGATCAGTACTTCGACAACCCGGATCACCAGGAGTTTGCTGATCAAGGCAAGTATTAGTGTGGACCATCCTTGTTGTCCTATTCACCAAATAAATAATTACATTTGCATGTGTCTTCCTTGTTAACCATAGTTATTTCCTAGTATTGTTACCCTGTTCCTTGTCACCTATGGGATTATGTATATGGTAATTGTTGCTAGTGCGCTTTTGGGAATCATGATCATGTAACCTTGATTAATTGATTATGCAATATGATTAAAAGATGCCTTTTTGGCAACATGGAACTAGGGGATTCGAGCATAGTTTTGTGATGCTCAAAATCCTTCACCTTTGGTAATGATCTGTAAGTATGACACCGGGATTGACAGTGCAACTATGAGGGCTACATGGCTCTGGTTTTAGTTAAGTATGGGCACTTTTTCTAGCTTGTTAGAGGTTACCGAAAGGCGTGATGGGACCTGCCGACTCGGGTATAGTGCGGCTCCTGTCCGAGTGCGTATAAGCTGCGTGACCTTGTGCCACTGAAGAAGGGGGCTCTACATCTGCTTGCCGGGTCCCTAGCGGCCCTAACTTGTTAGGCGAAGTTCTTTGAAAGACTTCATAGTGAAACCCTGCTCACTCACCTTGGTAGTGTTATGGGAGTAATTAACCCGATCAACTGGAAATCACGGCTCATAGTGAAAGTGCACAACCTCTGCAGAGTGTAAAACTGGTATACTAGCCGAACTCACGGTCACGAGCAGCCTTGAACATCTTATGGAGTAATTATCTTTTGGGGTGATGCTTACTTGTTGCTAAATCTATTAATTGCTACTCATTAATTATGTTTACTATGATCATGAGAAAAGGCTTATTCACTTGTTGCTATCCAACTGCATAAAAGATGATTAATTAAAAGCAACCTGCTGTTAAACCCGTGTCAACCCTTTTGAGCCTCATGAACTCATGCTAGTCTTGTTGAGTACGACATGTACTTACGTTTGTTTATTTTTCATTGCTTGGTTAAAAATCCCGGATGGGTAACAGATGGTGATAGTTATGAGGACTACCCAGAGGACTACTAGACTTGTGCTTCACCAGTCGACGTCCCTGTGCTATGGAGCTACCGCGAGAGTTACCTTTACTTTCCGCTGTGTAATGACTTTGATATTATTCTCTATGTATTAAACATTGGTTATGATACAATTTATGCAATTTGTTGGCTTATGTGTGTGACTGATCTCTGGGCGCACATAAGATTATGCATCCCATTTTATCCTTAAAATTGGGTGTGACAATTAGTAATTAGTTTCGATTAATTTATAAGTTCGCGAAGGAGGAATTGTACTCCACTTTCTAAATTAAGTTATTTTCGATTAATTTATAAGTTCGTGCATCTCATGCATCATGGCATGCATATCATCATGTTAAGCATTGTATTATTATTACGTGTAGTGATCGGGTTTTCGGAAAAGTCATTTGACTACTCATCGACGGAAGGATTATTTCGTCAAGAGAAGTCAAGCAGGTTTACTCTGGTATTTCGAAGAAGTGACAGACCTGCAACACAGGCAAGCCCCGGTGCATTTGCCCCTCCTTGTCATTTAAAAATATTTATCGCTTTAGTTAATCTACTGCATTAGGTTAATAGGAGTTGAGTGATAACCTATTGATGCATTACCTTTCCTTGACCACATATTATACCTGAGACCCTGATTTATTTAAAGTATTGAAAAATGCTTAGTCATGCTTAATGATAGAGTTGCAAAAATGCTATTTTGAAAACTGTGATGATATGAAATAAATGAATCATTTTATGAGATTGGTATTGTCCTCGTTTGGTGATGGTGTACTTGGCCAGTCCATTATCATCAACGTGGATGGGTTTTCCATTTGGTTGACCATCTGTTTGGGTTAGAGTCCCAACTGATCCTCGCCATCGGAAAAGGGATGCGAAAACCGGGTGGTCTCCAGTGTACTTGGGTTAGAGTCCCAATGCATGGTGTCCAACGGAAAAATATTTAGGGACCATTCGTTGTCGGCCTGCTGTGATCATGACTTTGCAACTAGCCACATACTACGGAAAGGCTCTGACTCCGATGGCTCTACTGCTGGAACCGACAACCACGCACTGGGAGTGGAGAGATGGCGAGAGTAGCGTGTACCCTCGTGGCCGTCGTGCCTGGAGACGAGAGGAGTACTGTGCTCTCGAGTGGCGTAGGACCGGTTCCGGGGTATGAAAAGCCGTGGTAGGTGGGGTTGGCATATGCAAGCTTAAGTGCTACATATGCAGTGTGGATAGGGATCCCCAGCTTGGTACTTCTGGATTCGAATCGACGTTGCTCCTCGGTTAATGGAGACATGACCCTCACCCTTACAACGAAGAGTGGTTCGAAACTAGGTGTTTTTGAGAATGAATATGAATTTGAAAGTACATAATATACGAGAATTGATATTGGAATTATGTATATGAATAAAATAATATTGAGATCAAATAATGAAATAGGATAGAAGTGCTTTTCTGCAAAATACTTTGACTCTTGCTCAAGCCTTACCTTGACTTCCATCAGCCTGCATTCCTGAGTCTAATTTTACACCTTTAGTTGGGTAAGTCTTGTGGAGTACCCCATGTACTCAGGGTTTGTTAACCCCCTGTTGTAGGTAAGTTGAGTGAACAGTTCTACGAGGGATCGTGCCGGTAAACGGATCGTGCATGGATGAAGGTGTGTATATAATGAAACACTTGGGCAGGGTGTTTAGTCGTATACAGCTACTCCACTGCGAAACTCTGGTTTGGGGTAATGTAATCTAGATTTGTAATCTATGTTTAAATAATACTTCCGCACCTTCTACTCTGAATTAAATTATTTGTGTAAACTGTTGTAATACTTGCAAGGTCTTTACAATGAGATCCTCGAGGAAATTAGGTTTCTTAGGAGACCCGGCAGGCCACCTAAGTCAAGGGGAACTTGTGCAGGCTAGTCAAAGGTCCTTAGGGACGATGACGGGGCACGTGGGCCCTATGATTAAGGCGGTTATGTCACAAGTGGTATCATAGCATTTTATTGTAAAGTACTTGCAGTATTACTTTACAAAAACTTCAAAAGGATTTCGAATGAATAAAATTGATGGGGTAGTTTGGTCCGAGTTGTTTCTGAACTTTCCTCATTCATTCTATAGCATCTTTCCTCAATTACTTCTATAGTCTATAGTTAGGTTTTGAGCTTAGTAGTGGATTAGCACCTTAAGTATGCCCTATGTTTGAAAACGTTGAGTGCATGTCACTCTAATAATTAATTTAATCAGTATATTATGTATATGTTAGGGTATCCTGGCTTGCGTTGGAACGCTCATGCATCATGACATTACAACTACTAATAATACCCCCGATATGAAGTATATCTCTACTTTCTAAAATAAAACCTATTTCTAAACATATTTCTTTTCAAATAAATTCTTATCCTTCTTCTCAATAGATGGATCCACAAGACCCTGCCACTGGGATCGACTGAATGCCTGGCTATGTTCGGAACCCCTACAGTGTTGTGGCAGTTACTACAAGAAGTAGGCTACTCAGAAAGATCCCATACTGTTGTCCTTGGTCGGCCGTGGTACTGTTGTCCTTGGTCGGCCGTGGTACGAAGTGTCTCTCAAGATCTTAGCTTGTACCACTACTCTATTTTGGCCAGCTTGGGAAGCACAGGCTGAAGGTATGAGTCCCTGGGAAGGAGCTCAGGCTACAGCATTGGAAGTCCTCAGAAAGATCTGCTTTAGGTGTCGGAAAGAGGTCAGAGTCTCTACTCTGAGAATGTTTCCGTCTGAGGTACTAGGAAACTGGGACAGTCTTCAACGACAAGCCAAGCAACTGGAAGAAAATTATGATCAACAAGATCCCATACTGGTAGCCACTACTCGCGCTATGCTAGCCGTCCTTAACCTACATCTGACCCCTGAGCGAGGACGCGAGGAGTGGCAGGAACTTTACTCTGAGTGTTATGAAGCACTCAAGAGTACAGAACTCAAGAAGAAGAAGGCCAATAAGAAAGCCTTAAAGTGGCAAGAGGCTGCTCATATCAGTGACGTGGAAAGGATCGGTCTGGACGTCCAGGTAGAAGCACTCGAAGCACAGCGACAAGCAGACCAGCACCGCATAGAAGAACTGGAGAGTCTGGTAGATAGTCTTCACCTTCAGACAGGACTTCTCATCCAGCAGCGCGAAGAAGCTCATTCTTATGCCGTAATGGCAAGAGAAGGTCCTAGAGAGACCGTTGGATATCGCAGCATCAGGATGCGATGTTTTAGGGCCTGCATAACACCTATCAGCAACAACTTCAGGCAGCCCATCAGAATATCGCCGATCTACAACGAGAAGTGCAAATGCTCCATGCCATGAATGATCCAATTTCAGATATAAAGGTTCTAGCAGCTGACCATCAGGAAGAGTCTGGTTCAGCAGAGAATGCCGATGAAGAGTTGGAGGAAGTAGCGAGTGACTCGGAGTCAGAGGTAGTGAGTGGTCAGGTCGATTAGTTTATGAAGATAGATAGTCCCCTAGACCCAGTGTCAAATCAAGTCAAGTCTGAGGTTAAGTGTCCTTGTAATCCAAAACCCTGTGTCGGTAGGAAACTGGTGTAATGGTAGTTAAATAAGTTGGAGTAAGTCGACCTAAGCTAGTAGTCAATGTGAACTAATATGTAAACCTCGGATAATCCTATGTCATCTGCCAGATCATTTCATACTTAATCTTATGAGTGTTAGGTGTGTTCAACAGTTGGCAAATTTTGCCATAGGACTAGGTTTTGCAATCCCCGTTAAACTTCGCTCCAAAAGTTTCCAGTCCTTGAGGAACTTCTGAATGCATTCAACTCGACACTAAAGACTCGTTAAATCTTTGACTATCTAAACCCACGTATAAGTCAGTCTTGATTTCCTCCTTTCGCGACATATGCTATTTCTTTAAAACCGTCCATCAACATGTGCTGGTTGAAAGCTATTGTAATTGTAGTCTATGGGATATCATGCTCCAAAACCATGACACAGCGTCAAAATCTGGGGTCTCCTGTGGATCGCAACCATAGGGAAATTACTGCCGGACGCTCGCTGTTGTCAGGGTTCATGGTCATGATCCTAGTCTGCAATTAATGTGCTTTCACTCCCTTTCAAATACCTTTTACAAGAATTCGTATCCATATTTCTGAGTTTCAAAATCTTTTGCTCTTTATAACTATATTAAAACCCACTTTGAGAATTCACATCTGATCTCTCCGAATTCTCAAGATTCTTTGTCCTTGCAATCATCTTAACCTCATCTGATAAAATAACGGGAACCGATTTGGAAATGATACCTAAGATCCAATCACTTGGAAATGGTATCTACGATCCGCTGAGGATTCCCTGTTGTTTTATGGATTCCTGGTTATTTATAAATATCCTGACATCTAGCTTGAAAATTCACCTCTTCAGAAGTTTTAGGAAGCACTTAAATTCACCACAAACTCAGCGCGAAAAACCTAGGACCAGATCATGACCTTTATCTGTATACGTGTCATGCCTTGATCCGACACGTATCACTCCCTCAAACTCAACACATTATTCCAGAACCATTATGGCCGTATCTATAGTAATCCCATGACCTGTGACCACGGTGCCGCGTCGAAACCTAGGGTCTCTTGTGTGCCATGGCCACACAAGATTCTACTAGGCACACGCAGGTATCGAGGTTTAGGGTTGTCACATACTATAGCTTCACAATTAATAAAAGATTTCTTTGTTGCACTTTATGTGGAAACAAATCCATCTCGCTACGATGTAACATGATCTACGGCTGCGATACAATATAGCAACCTGGGATCTCCTGTAACTCACCATCACGTGAGATTCTGATGAGTATATGCTCGTATCAAGGTCTATGGTCATTTTATGTCATAGCCATAATCGATGTATTTTCTCTTTTACTGAGGTTACTTTAATTGTGTTTTGTGATGGTATCTCGACCCGTGACTATGGTGCTGTGTCAAAGTTTGGAATCTTCTGTGGACTGCAACCACATAAGATCTTACCAGGAGGCGCACTGGTATCGTAGTCGGTGCTCCTGAACCATTATAGCTCACGATTAATGTGCCCTCGCTTTCCTTGAAACCCATCTTTAAAAGATACTCCTCATAAAGGTTTATTTTAAAGAGCAAAAGTTAAAGCTTTTCAGCGTCAGAGACAACTGATTAGGTCAAATAAGAATTTTCATTATAACAGATAGGAAGAGAAGTGTGGGCTAGTAGTTTATCAACTCAAGCGTCTGGACACTTGTCAGCATGCACAGGATGTATTTCATGTGTCACCACTTGAGAGGTATCTTCAAGTGTTAGATCGAGTTGTTGACTTGGTAAGAGTTGAATTGAACCAGATCTGACACGCTCTAAGTATTCAGTGTAACAGAACCGCCTAAATCACATGGCCCACAGGCACCTGTCATTGTCACTAATGACCTCTGACAGCCGGGCCCGTGTCCCAAATGATCTAGAAGGTCCTACCGGGCTACATTAGCGCCCGATTTCCTCCGACAGGATCCCATTGCGAAGCCATTACTAGAATTACAACATTTCATAACAAATTACATCAGAGTAAAAGCACGAAAAGATTATCAGGTACTTAGATTACAAACCATTTGTCCAAATAAGATTAAGGTGCAAATATTACAGACCATAAATAAAATAAGTAGCAGTGGAACGACGATACAACATAATTAAGTATTTAATGATAAGAACCCTGCCCATGGGTTCAACCTTACTCCTCCTCACTTCCCTCACGGACCACTGTCACACAGCAGGGGGCGAGACAAACCTCCGACTGCTGTATCCCTGCAACATGGGGTTAACAAACCCTGAGTACTGGGTACTCCGCAAGGCTTACCCGACTAAGAAAAAGGAATGAGACTCAGGAATGCAGGCTGAAGGGAGTCAAGGTAAGGCTTGAGCAAGAGTCAAAGGTTTTGCAGAAAAGCATTACTATCCTATTTCAATATTTTACTACATTTTATTTTAATCATAAGCCATAATTCCAAATTCATTCTCATATATCATCAGACTTTCAAATTCTTTAATCATTCCCAAAACACCTAGTTCCGAACCACTTTTCAGTTGAAGGTCAAAGGATCAAGTCTCCATATCCGAGGAGCAACGACGATTCGAATCGATTAGTACCCAGCAGGGGATCCCTATCCACACATATGTAGCACTTAAGCTTGCATATACCAACTCCGACTACCACGGCTTTTCTACCCCTGAACCGGTCCTGCGCCACCCGAAGAACACAGTACTCCTCTCCTCTCCAGGCACGCCGGCCACGAGGGTACACGCTGCTCTCGCCATCTCTCTACTCCCAGTGCGTGGTTGTCTGTTCAAGTAGTAGAGCCACCGGAGTCAGAGCTTTCCGTAGTATGTGGCTAGTTGCAAAGTCTCGATCACATCAGGCCTACAATGAACAGTCCCTAATTCTTTTCCGCCGGTGACATTGCATTGGGACTCTAACCCAAATACAAGTATCCCAACGGTTTTCAAATCCCTTTCCCGCCGATGGTCAAGCATTGGGACTCTAACCCAAATTCACATCCAACGAAACAGAAAACCCCTTTCCGTCGGTTACGACGCATTGGGGCTGCTACCCAAGTACACAGTCCCCGAACGGACTCATGTCTCTTTCTCCTTTCTCATGATTCATAGTTATCACATTCACATAGGTCAAAAATAGCCTTTTTATGCAAATCTACATTGATTAAGCAGGGCTAAGCATTTTTGAACATTTTTGTTTTTAAACAGGTTTTCGGGGTATTATATATCAAGGCAGGTAATGCAACATTATAGGTGACAAACAACTCCTAACAACCTAATGCAATAATAGACTCGAGTTATAAATATTTTATAAAACACAAGGCGGGGCTGAATGTACCGGGGCTTGCCTTGGATTGCGTATAGCGTCGAGTCGGGCTCGGTTCCGCACATGTCGAATCCCTGGACGACCTCCGGAGTGACCTCCTCGGCAGTGGCCTCGATTTGTACTTCCTCGGTGATGGGCACTACACGTACGCAATGATGCATGCTTAGCATGGCATGAAGATAATGAAAGAAATGCTCAAAGATAAACCATTCAATCCTTGAGTACAACTTTCCTTCACGGTAAAGTTGTAAACGTTTTACAAAAAGCAAAGTAGTGTTTTCATACTTTCCTTATTGACCATTTTAACAGTCATAGAAAGCAGCTGCACAGCTTTACTACAACTAACAAATGACATCACTACTTTTGTTAAGGATCACCATGGTGAAAGATCCATGAACCCAATCAATCCAAAACTCACACACATTACAGGGATTATTTACTTAAATCAATTTTATTATCCAATTAACCCAATATTTAATTAAAAAGTGATCAAACAGTTTCCAATTGAGCCCAAACATAATCAACAGATAGGTTCTACCCTAAAACAGTGCCATATAATTTTTCATGATTTTTGGATTAATCTGGAATTTATTAAAATTGCCCAAAGTTGCATTTATTAATTAATATGCTGATTTTTAGTTCCTGCAGAAGGTGTCCAAAACTTATATTTAATATTTTTATTAAAAACTACACACTTCAGAGAGCATACACAATTATTTTGATGATTTTTGGTGCAGCAATTTAATTCATACATAAATCATAAAACTATGCACTATTCATATTGGAAAAATTTAACTAGATCATCACACCCGGGGAAACCGGGCCGGCCGGCTCGGCCCACGAGCGGCCAAGCGCCCAGCGTCGCTTCCCGCTCCCACCCGCGTGTCCCTGGGCCGGCCGAACGGCCGAGCACGGCCAAGCCGGCTCCCGACTGCACGGGAGAGACGCCCCCGCGCGCGCGCGAAGGCCCCAGCCGCGGCGGCTCGCCGCCGGCGATGCCGAGGACACCCAAACGCACCCCAGCACCAACCGCATCCTCCTAGCTAAAGAATAGGGACAGAGCAGGGCTCGACCTGCTCCCTACCGAGGCCATGGCGGACCGGCGGCAACCGGCACGGCGGCGCGGCCACGCTCCGGTCAAAAAGGGGCGGTAGAGGTCAGACCAGAGAGTGCTACGTGGTCAGGGTGCTCAACGGAGTTCCGTTCATGAGCCGGTTGAGGACGAGGATGACCAAAGACGGGCGTTGATGGAAACCGAGGCGATGGCGGCGGACTCCGACGGCGACGACGCTGTTCCGACGACTCCCGTGCACCTTTCACCAAACAGCTTAGATGGTGAGCTCCACAAGAACACGGGGAGTCGAGAACGCAAGGGTAAATGGGAGGGTAGCCTACCCAAGAGAGCTGGCCACAACGAGCCGAACATGGCGGCGCTCCGATCGGTGATGGAGAAGAACGTGGTGTTCGCGCGACTCCGGCTATCGGTCACCGGCTCCAATGGGTTGAACGGGGGCGCAAAGGCGTGGCAAACTCGAGGGCGAGTGGAATTGGGTAGAGGTGGCTCGGTGGTGATGAACTTGGTCAGGCGCGGGGAGATGACCGGGGCGGCGATGGAGTGGAGGAAGGGGAAGGAAACGGGCGGTGGATGGCTTAAGTGCCATCGGGGAGGGGAGCAAGGAGGCGACAAGTCCCCAGGGCCCCCACGACTCGACAGCGCCAGAGACAGGCCGCCGGCAGCCCCCGGACGGTGGCGCCGCGCTGCCGGACGCGCTCCCCTGCTCGCGATCAGGGTGAGTTGGCGATTACTGTAGCAACTTCAATGCCCTACCTTCGGTTTTTGATCAAATTCTCTAGATTTCGTGCATCAAGTCAAAAATCCACCCATACAAGAATTGCAGTGCTCTAAATGCTGAACAACATTGGTTCTTGAACAGAATTCAAATTGTGAATATTTTTGAAAATATTTGAAAGGGGGTAAAATCACTATTTGAAATCCATTTCTAATCCTGTTAAATTCTCTGGATTTTTCTCAATAACTTTAAAATCTTTAAAATTAAAAGTTATCCTATTTGTGGAGCTTTACAACTTTCATTAAAGAAGTTTGGTCAGATTCTTAATAGTTTTCAAATTAGCATTTCAAATTTGAATTTCAAAGTAGTAATTAGGGTTTAATTTAAATTTCTATTAAAGAACTTCAAAAATACCCAAAATAAAAGTTGTTCCATTTTAAAAGATCTACATCTCTTATTAAGACACCATCACCAGATTCTAAGTAGATTTTGATTTAGGGATTTTGGGTCCGATTAGGGCTTAAATTCAGATTTTTCTTTTGATTTAATTTTACTAGCCAATTAGGGATTCAATTGCAACACCAATAAAATTCATAAATAAGTCACTCTAAAATCCCTAAGCACAATCATATGCAGATGCTTAATAATAAACATGATGACATGTCACAATTAATTAGCCGTAATACCCTGGGGTATTACATTCAGTGTGAGTCCTAAACCCAAAAAGAGATCACGTTACTCAAAGGCTTCAACAGGATGATGCACAAGTACTTTGGAATCAGTCTTCAGGAGAAGAAGCTACCCGGGAAAATCAGAGAATTTTTGGTCTGAAAACCTTCCAAAGTTCCCTTGCTGCCCTTTAAAAAGAATTTATCCTTTTTATGACTTACAAAATATAAAACCCCTACTTGCTCTATAGTCAAGTTTGGAAAAAAGTTTACGTGACACATTTTCTTTTCCATTACTAAAATTAAGGCTTTAGCCGCATCTTAAATCTCGAGACGAGATTTATTTTAAGGGGGGGAGGATGTAACACCTCTGGTGTTACGATAACTAAAACCGGCCATGTCATCATGATTGCATGTAAGTCACTCCGCATAAACTCATTGTTACTGTGCATCACTAAGACAATTTTTTTTCCACATGTGATTGTGCTTAGGTATCTTTGAGTGACTTTATTATTCAAATATTTGTTTGTGTGTATGCCTTTAAATCCAAATAGAAAATAAAAATAAAAACAATTAAAAACCCTAATCGGACCTGAAACCCTAAATCAAAAAATAAATAGAATCAAGGGTTGAGCCTTAAACAAAAGTTGTAAATCTTTAAGAGTTCAGCAACTTCTATTTTGGGAAATTTTGAAGTTATCAAAAAGAATTTCAAACAAAACCCTAACCTATGTTTTAAAGCTTAAATTTGAAATACAAATTCAAAAAATAGTAGGAATATGATGATAGTTCCTTAATAAAAATTTTATCCCTTTTAAAATGGAACAACTTTTATTTTTGAAGATTTTGAAGTTATGCAGTGGAAATTCAAATAAAACTCAAATTAAAGCTTTGAAATTCAAATTTGAAATGCTATTTCAAAAATTATCAAGAATATGATAAAACTCACTAATGAAAGTCGTAGAGTTTGACAAATAGAGCAACTTATATTTTTGCAGATTTTCATGTTGTTAAGAAAATTTTTGAGAATTTGATTGAATTTGAAATGAATTTCAAATTGAGCTTTTACCCCCTTTTTGAATTATTCAAAATCCACTCAAAATTTGAAAAGGGTCCAAAAACCAAAGTTGTTCATCACAAAATTTTCTACAACTTTTATATTGGTGATTTTTCAACTTCATACACAAAATAAAAGGTAATTTGGAAAAAAAAAGGCTAAAAGGGGGGAAGGTTTAGCTCGGCAACAGTGCCTTAGGGTGTACTCTGCCTCTGCCCGCGTGGGGGCCGGCCTGCCGCGCGTGCCGCGCCGTGCGCCAGCGATGCCCGGGGCCGGCCGGTCGCGTGTCGCCAACGGGGCCGGGCCCGTAGGGACCCTCTTCACACCCTGAGCTCTCCAATGTCCCTATAAAGGGCACCATCGTCGCCGGCTTGCTCTTTCCTTCATCGTCATCGCCACCGACAGAGCGCCGCTCGACGTTAAAATTCACCGTTGAGAGACATCCTCCATCCAATTCATCTCTCCTATGGCTCCATAACTCAGTTGCGCCTCATTTGAGCCCTTTTTCGCCCCTTGCCATCGTCGGAGTCGCCCAGTTGCCGCCGTAGTCTTCTCGGTCTCCGGCGGGAGCATCACCGCGTCAGGACGCACCGAGGCCAGGACTTCTTGGTAAGGTTTGTGGCCTTGGTTCTATCGTTCCGTGCGCAACGTGTGACCCTGGTAATCATAAGCCAAACGGTTTCGTTCATAGATCGCTGGAGCTCCCGGAACGGCATCGACATCCTTGGGTCATCCCGTCGCCGTCGACCTCTTCGCTCGCAGCGGACTCCGCTGCGACACGGCCCCAACCACCGCATGAAACAAGCCTCGGTGAGAGCTCTAATGCCCCAGAAGTAGATGGATGGTGTCGAGAGGGTTCGGGAAAGTCGGAACACGGTACACCGTCGCGGGCTCACCGGCCGAGCCGCCATTGCCACGGCAGGGCCTCTCCCGCTGTTGCGATCCTGGGATTGAGTAAGTTCTTAGGGTTGTTTGGTTCCTGGAAGTGCTCCGGTGCATTTTCTTGGGGGCAAGACCTCGCCCGAGGGGTCACCTGGCGACGAGCCGGGCAGTCCGTGGCCGCCGGCGCCCTGTGCCGAGTGGGGGTGGGGACGCAGGGTTTGAGAGAAAGAGAGAGGCAGAGCATGGGCCGTTTGGGCCGGCCTGCTCCTTCGTGGGCTGCCCCGGGCCAATATTGAGTTTTCCATTTTTGGGTTGAATAAAGTTCGTTTTTCTATTTTCTGTGGATATGAATAGTGCTGGATCTTGCCATTTTCATATGAATATTTCTGTGGCACTAAAAATCATAAAAAATTTTGTGGATGCTCTATGTAATGTATATAATGCAATAAAAATATTAAATAAATACTTTAAACACTTCCTATAGGAGCTAAAAATCAGTAGATTAATTAATAAATGCAACTTTGAGTAATTTTAATTAATTCTCTATAAATCCAAAAATCATAAAATTTATTTTGGTACTATTTGAGCTCAAGATGTATCTATTGGTAAAGTTTGGGTCCAATTGGAAGTGATTTAATCAGTGGTTAATTAATGTCTGGATTAATTGATAAATAAAACGTATTAGAAAGTTAATGACTTAAGTTTTCTGTGACTTTTAGATTGAGTGATGTCCCAGGGTCATTGACTTGAGATGATCCTTGACACATTAATTAGTTAGTTAAGTTCTTAATTAAAGTATTAATTAAAGACATTGGAAATTTATGTATACACATACGATAATATGGTTTTATGAATTACTTAAGTAAGTACTTTCTATTGTCATAAGAGAGTTAGTCCGACTTTCGACGATTGTTAAAATGATCAATAAACTAGAGTAGTTAATGCTCATTAGTAATTAGTTTTTGTTGCTTTGCAACTTTTTCGTGAAGGAAGAATTGTACTCCACTTTCTAAATTAAGTTATTTTCGAATAATTTATAAGTTCATGCATCTCATGCATCATGGCATGCATATCATCATGTTAAGCATTGTATTATTATTACGTGTAGTGATCGGGTTTTCGAAAAAGTCGTTTGACTGCTCATCGATGGAAGGATTATTTCGTTAAGAGAAGTCAAGCAGGTTTACTCTGGTATTTCGAAGAAGTGACAGACCTGCAACACAGGCAAGCCCCGGTGCATTTGCCCCTCCTTGTTATTTAAAAATATTTATCGCTTGAGTTAATCTACTGCATTAGGTTAATAGGAGTTGAGTGATAACCCATTGATGCATTACCTTTCCTTGACCACATATTATACCTGAGACCCTGATTTATTTAAAGTATTGAAAAATGCTTAGTCATGCTTAATGATAGAGTTGTAAAAATGCTATTTTGAAAACTGTGATGATATGAAACAAAGAAATCATTTTATGGGATTGGTATTGTCCTCGTTTGGTGATGGTGTACTTGGCCAGTCCATTATCATCAACGTGGATGGATTTTCCATTTGGTTGACCATCTGTTTGGGTTAGAGTCCCAATGATCCTCGCCATCGGAAAAGGGATGCGAAAACCGGATGGTCTCCAGTGTACTTGGGTTAGAGTCCCAATGCATGCTGTCCAACGGAAAAATATTTAGGGACCATTTGTTGTCGGCCTGCTGTGATCATGACTTTGCAACTAGCCACATACTATGGAAAGCCTCTGACTCCGGTGGCTCTATTGCTGGAACCGACAACCACGCACTGGGAGTGGAGAGATGGCGAGAGTAACGTGTACCCTCATGGCCGTCGTGCCTGGAGACGAGAGGAGTACTGTGCTCTCGAGTGGCGCAGGACCGGTTCCGGGGTATGAAAAGCCATGGTAGGCGGGGTTGGCATATGCAAGCTTAAGTGCTACATATGCAGTGCGGATAGGGATCCCCGGCTGGGTACTTCTGGATTCGAATCAACGTTGCTCCTCAGGTTAATGGAGACATGATCCTCACCCTTACAGCGAAGAGTGGTTCGAAACTAGGTGTTTTTAAGAATGAATATGAATTTCAAAGTACATAATATACGAGAATTGATATTGGAATTATGTATATGAATAAAATAATATTGAGATCAAATAATGAAATAGGATAGAAGTGCTTTTCTGCAAAATACTTTGACTCTTACCCAAGCCTTACCTTGACTTCCCTCAGCCTGCATTCCTGAGTCTAATTTTACACTTTTAGTCGGGTAAGTCTTGCGGAGTACCCCATGTACTCAGGGTTTGTTAACCCCCTGTTGTAGGTAAGTTGAGTAAACAATTCTACGAGGGATCGTGCCGTTCAACGGATCGTACATGGATGAAGGAGTGTATATAATGAAACCCTTGGGCAGGGTGTTTAGTCGTATACAGCTACTCCACTGCGAAACTCTGGTCTGGGGTAATGTGATCTAGATTTGTAATCTATGTTTAAATAATACTTCTGCACCTTCTACTCTGATTTAAATTATTTGTGTAAACTGTTGTAATACTTGCAAGGTCTTTACAATGAGATCCTCGAGGAAATTAGGTTTCTTAGGAGACCCGACAGGCCACCTAAGTCAAGGGGAACTCGTGCAGGCTAGTCAAAGGTCCTAAGGGACGATGACGGGGCACGTGGGCCCTATGATTATGGCGGTTCTATCACAGCAGGGTACCACACGCGTGGCAGGACAGTGGGCAGCTGCGGAGCTCCAGCGAGACCCTACCGAGCCGCAGTGGAGCGGTGTGCGGCGGTGCGTCGGGAGGAGGAAGAAGTCAACAAAAAATCAAGTGCTCACGAGAGCCAAAACACCTAAGCGATAGATAGATAGATCCTTGTTAGTCGACGGGCTTAAGGTGACATCAGTGGCGTGAAATCCTAGATCTGCCCCATTAGTTGAGAGTCCATCCATGCCACACGAGCTAGCTACTAAGGCCCATGGGATTGCGCGCAGCAGGTCGATTTCGCCGTGTGAATGGCCCAAAGGCTTAAACCCCGATGGCGTAGCAACCATGAAACAATCGCTCTGTTCGCCTGGACTTACCAGCCAGCCATTCAGCAGTGTTTTTCTCTCAGAACAATCAGCCAACCAGCCGTACAATCTAGCTAGCCGAACAGAGTGAGTGTTGCAACATCCTCTAAATGAAGGAAAAGAGCGGGGGCACAAGGCCACTTAATCACCAATAGTGCCTCCGTTCAAAAAAAATCCATGTGCCACTAGTCATTTGATCCAAGTATTACAAACAGAAAAGGAGATAAATTATAAGGACCAATTATCTTTTAGTACTTCCCCATTTTTCATCAACAATAATTACTAACTGTTCTTTGAAACAAACTAAATTTTTCATGAAGTGCAATGCTTCTCGATGGACAAGTGCATAGTACCATTTCAATGTACATACTCCTGGTGGGGTGTACCCCTTTTGTCCTTAGAATGTGCCATACGAATTTAAGTATGGGTTTCATGATATCATATTGAGCAAAAGTTAGAAAATATAGAAGGAGTCATCCTAATTAGTTACGCGTACGGTGCCCTAGGGCTCTTAATCAGCTCGCGAAGTTTAGTGGAGCCCGGTTTTTCTTCCATGTCTTATTCAAGTCATAGCCTTCTTCCTATCTCTACACCTAATTTCCTCCTCATTCCTCCGCCTCGAGCATGATCCAGGCTGCTGGTGACCTCCCCACCCCACTGCTTAGTCCCGCCTGCTCTTCCCCACTATTCATCAATCCCAATTGGATGTCTCGCCGTTGACTCCTTGCCTTAGTCGCGAATCCGCCCAACTGGATATCTCCCACCACCTACTCAGCGGCACCCCGTAGCCTCGCTCTCTGCCCACAACCCGTCGCCACCGGTGGTCCTGCCGCAGCCCTCGGATCGCCTTCTAATAAGCCGAAAACCCTAATCTTCGCCACTATTGTCGTGCCTCCTCCACTTTCCCTCGCCATCGAGACCTCGTTTCTGGCCGCACTGTCTCCTTCCCCACCATTTCTTCCTCGGTTCCGACCCTGATCAGGGGTGGATCTAGGCCCCGGGCTAGGGGGCTGCAGCCCGAGGCACAACCCAAATTTCCTATAAGCAGGTCTTCTGTAGCCTATAAAAATCTCTGACGTTTAGTCCAACATAGCCTCTCTTGGAACCGGTCTAAGCAACATTGTACTATTTAACTCTCCCTGAATGGTTGTCGGTGCTAGTTTTAGCGGGGCTAACACCAGGCTAGTAAATATGTGTTTTGCGGTTGAGGCTACGGATGGTGTGCAAGGGAGAACACGGGGATTATACTGGTTTAGGCCAAGCAAGCCCTACGTCCAGTGGAGAGGAGAGTCGTGTTGCCTTGCACCGGGGTGCTTGTAGTAGGGGGTTACAAGCTAGGTGAGAGAGGGAAGTGCTCCCAGATCTCTTGTGAGTGTCTAAGTGTATGCAAGTCGTTTGCTGTTGGTGTGTATGTGTGGGTGAGAACTTAGGACTTCCGGGGTGTGTCTTAAAGCTGGCCTCTGCTCTCCCTTTTATAGTCGCAAGGGAGAGGCAAGGGCAGCGCTTACAATGCTACGTATGTTACAGTGAGAAGTTGTTGTTCCTCGTTTGACTATGGTCAGCTATGGTCTTTTCTCCGCGTCTCCGGGGTACGGCCGTAGTGGTTCGCACGATCTTGGTGAGTTCCGAGGCAGCAACAGTCGTCGGATTAGGGCATGTCGTCAGCTACGGTCTTTTCTCCGCGTCTCCGGGGTATGGCCGTAGTGGTTCGCACGATCTTGGTGAGTTTCAAGGCGGCAACAGTCGTCGGATTACGGCGTGCCGTAGGGTCGCACCTGATGGCTGTCCTTCCGCATGATGTGACAAGAGGGTGAGTCGTCTCGGGGCATTGTCTCCCGAGGCTCGGGACTCTTGAAGGCGTGATGGGATGGGGCAGGGTGATATCTCCCCTTGGTTGTATTTCCGGCCTTTAAACAGTACTTCCCGAGGGTTAGGTGGGTCCGGATGGAAGGCGTGCTCGTCCTTTCGAGTGGACAGTGCAGTAGGCGCCTTTTCCGTTCTTGCGTAGCCCGTCGTCAGGCGCTCGGACTGTCGCAGTCGGAGTTGATAGACCCCGGCGGAAAACGGGGCGGCGCACCATAGACCATACTGTGGAGAGGACGGCCGTAGTGGGCCTATCAAATCCGCTGCCAGGGAAATCGTGACAGGTGGTATGGCCGTCAGGAGCGTGCGAAGCACAGTCGCGTCGAGAATCTCGCCTGAAGGGACAGTGCCTGTAAAGTGGTTAGGGAGGTCTCTTGTGGTCCAGGATTGCTCTGCCGACATCACCGATGCCTTGGATGCCTTTGTGAGATTGCGCTCGAGGGGGATGGGGAAGCTTGGGCGAATCGGAGAATGGGCGCCGAGGGCGCTGCTCTCCCGAGCTCTCCCGGGGAGGTTCGGGCGAATCGGAGAATTGGCGCCGAGGGTGCCGCTCTCCCGAGCTCTCCCGGGGAGGCTCGGGCGAATCGGAGAATTGGCGCCGAGGGTGCCGCTCTCCCGAGGGATTGGCTGTCATTGGTGCAATGACGTCGTGGGCCTTCGTAAACGCGGCCTTCGCGGGCTTCAGTGTAATACCCCTGGTATTACTGCATAATTAAACTACCATGTCATCATGTTTAATTTTATCACTTGCATATGATTGTGCTTAGGGTGCTAGAGTGATTTGATTTCACTGATTTTGTATTTAGACCCTTAACTAAAAATCAAATATTAAGCTAAATAAGAGATTAAATTAGCCCTAGAATTGACCTCAAACCCTAATTCAAAAACTATGATGAATCTCATGGAAGTGTCTTAATGAAAGTTGTAGATCTTTTAAAATGGAACAACTTTTATTTTTGGAGATTTTGAAGTTATGTTCCAGAAATTCAAATTAAACTCAAATTACTATGTTTAAATTTAAATTTGAAACCTCAATTTAAAAAATATTAGGAATTTGATAAAACTACCTTAATAAGAGTTGTAGAGCTCACTGAAAGGAACAACTTCTATTTTTACCATTTTTCCTATTGTTGAGAAAAATTAAAAGTAATTTTAGAATTTCAGTTTTAAAATTCAAAACCCTTTTTACCCCCTTTTCTGTAGTTTGAAAATTTGACCGAATTTGAACATACTTCAAAAAGCAAAAGTATTCTACACAAAATTCTCCACAAATTTTATTTTGGGACCATTTCTCTGATTCATCTTGGGTAGGGCATAATTGGATGAAATAGCATTTGACCTAGGAGCCCTAGCTATAGTGGACAGGGGGGTCCCCTGCTCTGCACGACGCCGTGCACGCGTGCCCGCGGTGCGCGCCGGTCGCCGTCCGGCCCGGCCAGGCCCCGGGCACCGCCGTGCGAGGGTCGCCAGGGGGACCCCGGAGCCACCTCGTCCTTATCACTTTCCCCTTCCGCAGCTTAAATGGCGATGAGCACCTTCTTCTCCCTTCCTTTTCCCTCTTGACCACCGTCGAGCCGCCTCGGATCCCAGCCAAATTCGCCGAGCTCTGATCACCCCTATCTTCTCCATCTCACAGCTAGCTAGCCATCTCCCTCCCGCACCGTTTGCCACACTCGGCGTGGACGGTAGTGGTCCGTGTTCATCGGAACATCGTCGCCGTTCCCAGGACAGGTCGGAGCGCCGCCGCAAGCACTCCCTACGTGCCTAGCCCACCACGGTGAGCCTCCACCTCCAAACTCTCACGTTTTGGCTTGCCTATTCCTTGTTGATGCTCGTTCGCGTGATGGTTTCCCTTCTGGTGCCTTAGAATCGCCGGAACGGGAGGTCGCCGTCGAGTCCGAGCTACTGTTTCCGACCGCCATCGTCAAGCTCGTCGTTCCGAGCCTTCTCCGTCTCAACCACCTGTTGATTCATGATCTCGGTGAGCTTCTTACCATCATCGACCCTTTCACCTGGTCTCTACCGTGCCCAAGTGGCCGGGACTTGTCAGCCGCGTCACGGCGTCCGCCATGGGCGAGGAGGTACTTGGCGGAGGCGCGTCGGGTCTGCGCTACGTACGCTTAGGGGTACGCTAGGCTCTAGGGCTTAGTTAGACACGTTCGGGTTGGTCGTGGTGGTTGCCGTCGGCGAGCACCGCGGCGGTCCGTCGCGCGCGCGTGTGCGGGAGTTGGCGGGAGGAAGAAGAAAGGGGGAGAGAGGGAGCGACTGACGGGCGGGGCCCGTTTGTCAGTGGCACGGGGCAGAGGGAGGCCACGCTGGGCCGGCTTGTGTGCTGTTGGGCCGACCCGGGCCAGTTTCTCGTTTTCTTTTTTTCGGAAATTTCCAAAGGGTTTTCTATTGATATTTGAAATGAATAGTTCTGCGTTTTAATCTTTTTGTGTGAATTAATATACTGTACCAAAAATTATGGAAATTTTTGTGAATATTCTCTGTAGTGTGTAGTATTTTATAAAAATATTAAATATAGGTTTTGAACACTTTATACAGTATTTAAAAATCAGCATATTAAATCAAAAATGCAACTTTAGGCAGTTTTAATTAATTCTCTGTAATTCCAAAAATCATGAAATTTTATTTGGCACTGTTATAAGTCAAGATCTATCTGTTTGTGAAGTTTGAGGTCAAATGGAAATAATTTAATTAAGTATTAATTATATGCTTGGTTAATTGATTAATAAAATAAATAGGAAATTTTGGTGATTAGGGTTTGATGTGGGTTTCGGATTGATTGTAGTTCTAGGTCAACACCCTTATGACCTAGGGCACCTTAGTCTAGTATGGTTATTACTAAGTGATGAGGTACAGTTATGCTTGAATTAGGCATTATTTATTCTGGGATTTTGCATTTGTCATTTTATGTTGTATCGCATTGAAACATTCATCATTGCATGCGTATAGTGACCGAGGAATCAGAGGTAAAAGTGAAGGCAGTCACTGAGGAGATTGTTCTCGAGGTCGTTCTGGATTTTGACATCTGTGGTACTGGTCCGAATCCGACACTTCACGCAATCCAAGGCAAGCACCGGTGCATTCAACCGTTCCTTGTATTTTAAAAATTTTATCACCTTGAGTTAAATAATTGCATTAGGTTGATAGGAGTTGATTGTCACCTACTTGCTGCATGACCTGCCTTGATATATAATCCCGAAACCTGTTTTAAAATGAAAATGTTTGAAAATGCTTTAGCTCTGCTCTTTAAAGTTAGTTTTGCATAAAATGCTATTTTCTGAGCTATGATGATATACTAAAGATGAATATGAATTTGCAACCGTACAGGTGACTTGCACTTGGGTTAGAGTCCCAATGTATTGTCATCGACGGATTGGAAACCGCTCGGTTGGCTTTGTACTTTGGGTTAGAGTCCCGATACATTGCCGCCGCCGGAAAAAAGAAAATAAAAAAAGGAAGTCCGTTCGGATGGATGTGCACATGTGGCGGCGTTCCCATGTCTTGTCACCGACGGGCACGGATTTGGAACCGTTCGGCTACTTTGTACTTGGGTTAGAGTCCCAATGCATGGTAACCAACGGAAAAATGCTTTAGGGACCGTTCGTTGTCGGCCTGTTGGATCGAGACTTTGCAACTAGCCGCATACTACAGGAAGCCTCTGACTCCGGTGGCTCTACTGCTGGAACCGACAACCACGCACTGGGAGTGGAGAGATGGCAAGAGTAGCGTGTACCCTCGTGGCCAGCGTGCCTGGAGACTAGAGGAGTACTGTGCTCTCGGGTGGCGCAGGACCGGTTCCGGGGTATGAAAAGCCGTGGTAGGCGGGGTTGGCATATGCAAGCTTAAGTGCTACATATGCAGTGTGGATAGGGATCCCCAGCTGGGTACTTTCTGGATTCGAATCGACGTTGCTCCTCGGTTAATGGAGACTTGATCCACTGACTTACACCGAAAAGTGGTTCGGAACTAAGTGATTTCGATAATGATTATGCAATTGAAAGAATGTGACATATGAGAAGGAATATTGAAACTATGGTTATGATTAAAATAATAATGAGATGAAATATTGAAATAGGATAGTCATGCTTTTCCGCAAAACTCTTGAACTCTTGCTATAGCCTTACCTTGACTCCCCTCAGCCTGCATTCCTGAGTCTAATTTTACACCTTTCGTCGGGTAAGTCTTGCGGAGTACCCCAGTACTCAGGGTTTGTTAACCCCTGTTGCAGGAAGTCAGCAGCCGGAGGTCTGTTTGCTCACTGCTGCGTGATGCTCGTTTGTGAAGGAAGTGATGATGAGTGATGTTGGACCCTTGGGCAGGGTTCGTATTATCATGTGTATCTGCTACCCTGATGCTACTTCTAATTAGGTATAGATTGTAATAACTGTACTTGAATGTATATTTGAACATCTGGTTTGTAACCTATGTACTATGAAGTCTTCCGCACCTTTACTCTGATGTATTTTATTATGAAATGTTGTAACCCTGTAATGGCTTCGCAATGGGATCCTGTCGGAGAATAAGGGCGCTTATGTAGCCTGGCAGGGCTGCATAGATCATCTGGGACACGGGTCCGGCTGTCAGAGGTCATTAGTGACAATGACAGGTGCCTGTGGGCCACGTGATTTAGACGGTTCTGTCACATTCGGGCGCGACCTTCGTGGGCTTCCACTAGCCTTACTTGGGACAGGCCGTGTTGAGAATGATCGTTTTTTTTTTTTTTAAGTTGGGTATGCCTAATTTGGTAGCCGACAATGGTGCTTCTAAATCCGCCACTGATGTTGTCGTGTGCGTCGCTTCAATTAGCAGCGCACGCGCACCCGATAATAATTTGGAGGTGCCCCCACTAAGATTTTATGTTGGGTCCGCACTGCCATTATTTATCCCCTGGGAAGAAAACAGGCAAACCGCAAAACAAAACCGTACGAGCGTTGTGCGGACCGCACGCACGTTTGGGAGAGCGTATGCAGGCATCCCCGTCGTCGTCATCGTCATCTAGGCGGCGCAGGAACTAATTGGCGTCCGTGCTGACATGATTCACGCCAGCCTAATCGGCAGGCGTGCGTACAATACGAAACTCAGGCACCACCGCGTCGAGGGTTTGGATTGGACGGACGTACCGAGCTTTTATTACACAACACAAGTCGCGTTCCTGCCATTAAACTGTGAGCAATGGAGAGTCGTCCGTTCCCGCTGCACCCACCGGCGCGGGCGCGGCCAAAGTGACGGAGCAATGGCGCCCAGCTTCTTCTCGGCGCCAGCCGCCAGGCCAGGATTTCCATGGGAGACCGTGTGTACACCTCACATTATGAGCCGTCCTCAGTGTCCTGTCCTTGCCGAGAGACACCCGGCCGGCCGCCTACTGCACTAAAACAGACGCCTCGCAAGTCGCAGTCATGCGCGCGCGCGCACACACACTGACACACGTCCTCACTAGTTCGCTCGCCATGACCATCAGGATAGTGATCATCACCACCAGCTGCTAATTAACTAGCCATTAATGACAGCACACACACACACTAACACTACGCTATGCTATGCTTTGCTCGCAACGTCTTCGGCTGATCTGCTCATGTCCATTCTTCCATTGTTTTCTTTTCCTTCCACAGCAAAGTCTCGCTTTCCTGCTGGCGGCGTGCACGTATGACATAGGAGTAGAGCGTCACTGAAACGACGTGACAGCCGGCCAGCCGGACAACTATCACTGTCTTGCCACCTACTACTGCTACACTTGTACGGGGACATATACTCCCTCCGTTAACAACACATATTTTTCAACTCTCAAATAGGATTTCTCCCTCACTACAAATCAGATTCAGCCCAAATCAGTTCAGCTTTCTCAGCTGAAGCGAACAGAGCCTAAAACTGTCGGTTTTAAACTTTTCAGACATCACGTTTAACCATTCGTCTTATTTAAAAATTTGTATAAATATCATTTATCTTATTATAATTTGTTTTATCCACTAGAGGTATTTTAATAATTATTAATTGATTTTGTATTTTATATAAAATTTTTTAATAAGACGGACGGTCAAACACTAGTTTCTGAAAAGTTTAAAACGATACTTTCTGAAAAGTTTAAAATGACAGTCTTTATGGGAACGGAATAAGTAGGTGATGGTGCTACTCCTAGCTCCTTACCAAAGTCTCGTCCATGGCCGTCCTAGCGGAAGTCGTGACGACACACTGGGAAGGACGGGTGGAGCAGGTCGCAGGCGGGAGTTCCATCCAATCCAAGTGGCCAACACGTACGGCAGCACCGTACGTACTGCAACCAACTGAAAAATCGCTGGGGTGACGCCGCCACAGTCGTCAACGCACCACCGGCAGGGCCCGGCGATCACCAGCAAACAATAACCTGGGGACACGACGCGGTCTCCCGGTGGCGACACCGCAACATCCTCGCCGAATGTTCAAGAGCGCTGCAACGCACTGCACATCACACAGCCGGTAGCGCCAGCCAGCCGTGGAATTCCTGGGTTTCAAATGAGCGTTGGTTGAGCTGTTCTAGGTATGTTTGGGCAGGAATTTTGCATTAGTCTGTGTGTTTAAATTAATTAATTTGCTAGAGAGGTTTGTTATAAGCAGGCGATCTATGCAGAACGAAGGATGATACAGGCTGAGGCTGGCCTACTTGCACTGTCTCTTCACCCCAAGCGGCTGAAGTATATAGTACAGTATACCACACGGTGCCTGCACCTTCGGGTGTTACGACGTACTGTACGGTGTAGTAGGAGTACAATAGGCGCATGAATGTATACTCCTGTTGAAGTTCTGGATTCATGTCATATTGTAGGGTATGTTTAGATTCCAGTTGCAATTGCAGTGGATCTAAACAGAGCCCTAGTTGTTTTCTTTCCCCTTTCCCAGCGGCTTTTCCCATCCGGTCCCAAGTTCCGAGGTTGATTGGCAACAGGAGCAGTGGTGGTCAGGGCTCGGCTCATGGAATCATGGGGGGCTCCGGTCTCGATCAGCCACACCACACGGGTGGCAAGTGTGGCAACGCACCTGATGATATACAGACACAGACACATCACTGTTTAATTAGCGACAGATTGGGTGTTGATGCAACAGAACGCATGCAAACGAAACTTGTCCACCATTGATCATGCGGTCCTCAACTTTGGATGGTTTCCCTATGATAAAATGCAGCTACCACAAATCTACGATGAACTCCGAAATCCGACACCAGAAATCTTGGCCGAATTCCGCTGAAAATGAGCGCCGCTTGCTGCCATCCAACATCCAGGCTCTACCTCCGACGTCGCTCCACAGAAATCGCTATCATTTTCCCGCTTTTTGCCCGGTGCCTCCCCGAGCATTCCTTTGCTTTTTTGCTTTTTTCTTTTCACATCACACGATCGAGGGACCGAGGACGAGGAGGAGAGAACAAGACCTCCTCAAAGCAAATGGTTCCTTGCACAGTTGCAACACGCACCTTTTCCGCGAGAAAACGGCCTTCTAACTGCAGCATCGATCGTCCGGACAGGTTCCAAAGCTGGAACGTGGAAAGCCCAGATACGTGAAGGAAAGAACGCAGTACCAACCTTGCAGAAAGGTCCAGAGATCGCAATCTTTGTTCCTTCCTTCTTTTCTCACTTTGGTGCTGGACATAGAATCCGGGTTCGTTACATGAAAACTCAACTGCTATGTATGGGTTCTACATTTTCCTTCTTCTTTAAGAACTACTACTTATTTTTATTATTAAGATACAAATTCATTATTAGGTATACATATCTGGGGCAATCTGATATATACATATAAAGTTGAAAGGATTAGGATGGTGGTTGAAATAATTTGGTTTTGATCAATGGTTTTGCCGCCATAGGTCTTTCTTCTCGGTGAACATTTTGCCACCATAGGTTCCATCGGCCTTATTGGTAGCCTTGCGTAGATGTATTTTTTTTTTCTTGCAGACAGTGAGTTATGGTTTGGTGGAGGGTCTCTCCCTTCTCCTTCTGTTGTAATTCAGGTGTTTGATTCCGTGCCTACCTGGCTGCTAATTATCATTAGCCGTCGGTTCGGTGATCTTCTTGGTCTCCAAATACATGGGAACGTGTGGCAGTGCGGCAGAGGCAGAAAGCCTGGCATGTGTAGAAGGCGTTCAGCAGGCAATACAAGGAGCCTGTATGCGCGTGATCTTGGAAACTGACTGCTCCCAAGTTTGGAGCGCTATGAGAAGAGCGGAGAAAGGACTGAGCCGTAGCTCAGTTGGCAAGGAGCGCCGGTGTGCCTCCTGCCCGTCTGCCTTCGAAGCCTCGCTTCAAGGCCAGTGCCTCACCTAGGAACAGTAGTTCCTAAATAATTTGCGTTGCCTCACACGGATACACTACACAACTGTCAGAGCTATCAGCCGTGTTTCGTAGCCTTAGTATAGTTTGTATGTCTAGCTTGCGTACTAGGGGGTGTGAGTGTGTGTAGAGTAATGTCCGTGTGGTGTGTGTTAGTGCGTGAGTCAAATACTACAGTTTGTACTGGAAGGTTGAGGCAATAAAAAAAAAAGAAGAGCGGAGAAAGACATGTCAGAATGTGGCCGGGTAGTAGAAGAGGCCAAGGCCAGCGCTCGTTTTCTGAGAGAGTGGGATATGTCTCAAGTAAGGAGAGAGGGTAATGAAGTTGTAAATGCTTTAGCAAATTACACTAGGTGTAGTAAGCAGACTAGTGTCTGGTTGGGGACAGTGCCTGCGTGCGCTGATCAAGCCCTCACTGCGGATTGTATGAACTTATCACCTAGATAATGAAAAGCCCTCTTTTTCTCGCAAAAAAATTATCATTAGCCGTCAATGAAAGTCGGGGTCTTTGTGTAACGATTCTCTAGTTTCTTTTTAATGAAATACATGCATATACGGTCGTAAAAAAAGCGGTATTTAAAAGTCACGGTTTGGTCTAGTGCAAAATGTCAAAAGGAAAAGAACGAGATTAGTGGAGTTATAGCTCAGTCCTTTCTCTACCTTTGCAGCTCGCAAAAGAAAAGGCCACGTATGCCGCTGTTGCTTTATGTAGGTTCAGTTAGGTTGCTTGTGTGGCCGTGTGTTTTGTGTCTCCCCCCAATTGCATATAACCATGCGCTCCTCACGCTTCACAAGCCTTTCGTTGCTCTTGGGTCTTGGCCTTTCCCTCATCGCCTAATGCCTTGGCCCCTTGCACCACCTCCTGCAGCAGCAAGTTGAAGCTGCTGCCACTACTAGCTGCTGCTCAGCTCAAAAAGGCGTTCGGGTTTAGTGCACGAAATGAGCAGCGCGCTGCCCGCGGCAGATTGGGCTTCGTCGACGACAGGGAGGAGGAGGGCAAGATGTTGCTGCTGCTTCTGCTAGGATTATTAGCCACGGGCTGCTGCTGCTGCTGCTCCGTCGTCGTCGTCGCCGGGGAAGCCGCCGAGAATAAGCAGGACGGCGGCGGCGGAGGCGGAGGCGGGGCGGCCTCCTCCGAGGGCGGCGGGTATGGCGGCTCCAAGATGAGCCCCGCGGTGCTGTTCGTCGTGGTGGTAGCGGCCGTGGTGCTGTTCGTCTCCTGCCTGCTGCATCTCGTGGTCAGGCTCTTGCTCAGGCGCGGCCGTGGGCGGGAGCCTGGCGCCGACGGTGGCGTGGGCGCGGCGGGCGGCGGCGGCGAGGAGTCGACGTTGCAGAGGCAGCTGCAGCAGCTGTTCCACCTGCACGACGCCGGGCTGGACCAGGACGTCATCGACGCGCTCCCGGTGTTCATGTACCGCGAGGTGGTGGTCGGCGCCGGCGCCAAGGAGCCGTTCGACTGCGCGGTGTGCCTGTGCGAGTTCGCCGGCGACGACCGGCTGCGGCTGCTGCCGCTGTGCGGGCACGCGTTCCACATCGACTGCATCGACACCTGGCTGCTCTCCAACTCCACGTGCCCGCTGTGCCGGTGCGCGCTCGGCGCCGACGCCGCCGCGCTGCTCGGCGCGTTCGACGAAGAAGGCGGCGGCGGGTGGAAGCACGAGGGCGGCGGCGCCGCCGCCCTTCTCCCCGTGCGCCTCGGCAAGTTCAAGAACCTGTCCAGGGCGGCGCCTGGCCCCGTCCGCGACGGCGCCGGCGGCATTGTCACCAGCGAGGCCGGCGAGACGAGCAGCAGCAGCCTGGACGCCAGGCGATGCTACTCCATGGGCTCCTACCAGTACGTCCTAGCCGAGGCGAGCCTCCAGGTGTCCGTCCACAGGAGGCACGGCGACGGCCATGCCCGGGCCGGGGCGAGGCTCAGGGGCGCCGCCGGTACCGAGACCGCCGCCGGCGGCGGGGCCACCGAGGGGAAGAGGATCGGCGCGGGCAGCAAAGGCGACAGCTTCTCGGTGTCCAAGATTTGGCAGTGGCCGCGGAACGGCAAGGGGAAGCTTCCCGTACTCGCGTCCGATGACTCGCCGGCGATGAACATGAACGGCAGGCTGCCGTGGCAGAGGCCAAGTCCCGGGGATTCGTGAATCGTGACACAAAGAAAAGCGTGTGTGGTGGTGCGTGCTCCAAACTTTATATTGAGCTGATTTGCTCGCCCTTTTAACCGTTGATGAATGGAATTTGTTCATAGGCATTCGTTTATCTTACTAGTAAAATCCCATTTGCTTGTGGTGGTGGTGGTGATCTTGGCTTGGCTGTCTAGTTCTAGGTGCATGATGAAGATGAAATTTGTGTATGTGCTGATTATACCATGTTTGTTCAACAGAGCATCCCGTCAAGAATTAGCATGAGATGGTGAGTTTTTGTGTTGGCCTCTTAGCTGTGAGGTTAGTGCAGAGAGGACATTGCCCTTACAAACTTGAGGTACCAAATCCGTAATCAGCACTTTTTTTTTTTTGTCTTCTAGGTCACACTCTTAATTTTATTTTGCCAGGACACTGTTTCGAATTAGTATTAGTTTTAATGGCAGATTCTTGCCTTAGCAAGCAAGTGTTTGTACTACGCTAGTACTGTTGCCCAATGTTCAAGCCAACACAAGGACCTGTGAAGCAGAAGGGACCGTACACTTGCACGCATAGAATTCACAATCCGTTCACGCTCACGGCCCCTTCTTTGAAAATAGAGGAGCAAGAGAGGAAAATTTACAGCACAGGACTCGTTCCAGGCTTCCAGCCCAACCACTCCATTTTTCGCTGAGCCATGAAAGTTTACTAGTTGCACCGAAAATTAGGTCACCGAGATGACGACTCAAATCAGCTTTATTAGGATTGACTGACGCTGCAGCCGGTGCAAGTAGTAGTGATGTTACAGGAGAGGTTTTTCCATGACTGGCTGCCGGCAGGTTTGGGGTCTCCGTGACTGGCTGATGCATCCGCCAAATTGTTCGTGGATTCTGCAGGCGATCTACACCAACAGTAAAGCTGCAGCAATCCGATTAGAAAACGGCTAAAGAAATACTAATTAATCAGACACGTCACTGGGCTTTGCTACTTGGACTGGAGCGTCTCTGAATCGCCCCGAGAGAGATGGATGGGGTTTTTGTACAGGCCATGTTTATCGTCTAGCCTAGCCGCCCGCTCCTCCTGACTGCTGCAAACGCATGTGAGGCCCCTGGTCCTAAACGTGTGCGGTTATGTGTCCGTATCCGGGGTATTAAACGGGCAGCAAGTACTGCTAACCTTTCAATGTGATGGCAAGATGCCTCGCCATCACAGTGCCGCATTCAATGTGCCGTTGCACGGCTCTGTGATTAGCGATTAGTGGCACTGTAGCAGTGCTGCAATGATGGGTTGACACAACACAGCTTGGCAATACTGGTTGTGCGATCGTGTCATGAGATGACAGGATGTTGATGCCGGATTTTTGACGTGTTTGGCCCGTGCCTGAGCCTGCCGTGCTAATTAATACCAAACAGGACGTCAGTACTCGTAGTACCAAACAGCATTTAGTACATGTAGAAAATTACTAGTGGGAAGCAGGAAAATTAGTCAAGAAGTTATGGATAATTATGGCTCTGGTCGCTGATAAGCTGATTTCTTGTGAGAGAAAAATATTGTTCTAGAGCTGAAAAGAAGCCCGAATAACCTGCTTATAAGCTCAAGCGAACATAGCCATATATATTATTGAGGTGGTTAAACAGAGTTCAAAAGTTGAGGCGCCTAACGGGAGTTTTCTTAAAAGCAGAGGGGCAAAGTGGAATGAGACAACCAATCAAACTCAGGCAGACATGCCTGAAACGTACATGTGCGACAAATGAGATGACGGTAAAGGTTTCTTAATCTTAAGTACTGTTACTACTATCTCTGGAGCAGTGGAAACAAGTAGTACTACCACTACGTGTGCACTCGTGCAATCAAGTCTGATGTTGACCATCAAGAATCATGCGCAGCGCATATGCCTGACAACGCACCGAGAAAAACTCGAGCGGGCAACAGATCGTGCTTCCCGTACGCCCAGATAAAGTTGAGGACCCTCAGATCAGACCAAATTTATCTGAATTTCCAAGCCAAACTTTAAAAACCTTGGGACCACAAATGGAAATATTTGGTAACTTGATTTTGGCAAGAAAAAAGAGAGGGGAAAAGAATCTGGTATTCCAAACATGCCTGAATCGCACATGAAAAACAAATAATTTGTCTGTGCAGCCTGTACGAGCTTGATTAGAAAAATAAATAATTACATTGGTGAAAATCATCATACAACACATTCCTTTGATGCTTGGTATGCGGGGAGAAGGGTGAAAATTTTGGTTACCCTGAAGTCCAATATACACCAACATGTAAATACATTTCGGCAAAACTGAGGATATATCGTTAATCGCTGCCATCTACTGTACACTATATATAAAGAGAGAATGGACGGGCCAAAACCAACTACCAGTGTACACAACTCACTAGCAGGCAAGCAGAAGTGAGAACAATGGTCAAGAACACGAATAGAAACGCCTTGCCTATAGACACAGGTGGCACTACAACCCAGCAGGAAAGTTGCTGATTTGCCCTTGTTCCAGCCTGTCCTCACCATTCACTTTATAAGACATCCGGATACGCATTGCAAGTGGTTTCTATGAGGCAAACAGTCCAGAATCAGAATGTATAGAGAAAACTTCAAGAACAAACTTCAAGCATAAGCCATGATCAGACTATTCACTGAAATGAGCTATATGAAATATGCTATTCTTGATACATCATTTTCATAGGGCCATGCGAAAGCTGAGCTACCAGTTACAATCTTTAATATTGGTTCAGACATTAGAGAAAAAAGGGGAGGGGGGATACCTGCCCATGCTGGGTGTTGGTAACAGTGAGGCTTTGTGTGACTGATCCATTTCCACTGGCAGGAAGAATGTTGCTGCTAGCTGGGTCCAAACGCAATTGGATGAACTGAAACACAGGGCAACAGAGGTGAGCAAAACATCAAACGTTAGGAAACTACAGCCCTTTTAATGTCAGTTATAAACATATCTTATCTGTGAACAATTTCATCTATGGGTTTTCACTCTATAACAATCAGTTGAGGGATTACAAGATTTACAGCAGAAACTACGAAACTTCGTCAGTACGGCTGACTACTTAAGATCTCTGTTGTCGAGGATGATATTAGTGCCAGAGAAATCTCAGAGGCAAATGCTACCTTTGGCACGGCTGCCTGGAAAACGAAATCTGTGAATGTAGTGGTCGCTAAATTTGTGAAAGAAGCATTAATTGTAGTCTCCTGAGGTTTTCCAGGTTGCTTCTTGAAACTGAATGTGATCCTCAAGGTTGCACTCTGGAATGCTGTGATTGTTGGGTAAGTTGCATTCTCATCTGGCGAACATGCAAATTGAGCAACAGTAAATTTCATTGATTATGGGGAATGTTACTAATCAGTAGGAAAAAAAACAAACACCGCCTTTGAAGTCACCTTGAGTTTGATATGGAAGGGAAATCAAACTCAGTGACTTTTAGGGGGTATTCGCAACTTTTCCTTATATTAGATAATCAAGCATTAGGAGCTGACCAGGACGAGATGTGCTTGAGGACAAACCATCAAGAAGATCCACAACTTGAGGTGTAACAGGGACAGGTTTAGTCTCTGCAACATGGTATCAGACAAATAAGCACAAATGACAAAAACTCAAAAAATACAAATTGTCGATAGACAGTTTTTTTTTTTTTTTTTTACCTATGCCAGGAAGGCTAAAGTTTGACGTTGGTGTGCCATTTTGTACAGGAGATGAACCAATAGATAGAAGATCCATAAGAATGTCAGTGCTTGCAGATGGAGCTCCGCCTAGACATAGATCAAACAAACTCAATAAGCAACATTTCAGCTAACAATGTCACTACAACCAGCATAAATGCATAAATAACAGATCTTAACTGTCCGAATCAAGATGCACTCGACAAGGTTTAGCCTTATCTATAGAACAGGAAGGTATGCACTACTGGCAAAAGTTAAAACCAAACTTGGATTATGTGTTGAGAATAATAATAAACATGTTGCACTACTGGCATAACTTAACCAAATGTGTACTATGTGCCGAGGAATAAGTAAACATATGATAAAGCACGACGTGCTTTGCATGTGAGAACCAACAAGCAGCAGAAGCAAATCTTTAAGAAAGGAAATAGTTTAGTGTAAGACCTATAGGAGATGAATCAGTCAGACCAATGCCCAACAGATCCTGTAGAAAATCATTAGGTGCTGTAGTAGGGGCCGAAGTAGTCACTGGAGCCTCATCAGAGCTCAAATCAAGCAAATCAGCTAAAGGAGCTACTGATGGCTTTGCTACACCATTTGGAAGCTTAAGTGGGCCTCCAGAAGTGGCTGCTGGAGCAGAATTTACAGATGAAACTGCATCCTGTGTAGAAGCAGCTCTCTTCACCAAATAATTAGCTTCATCCAATACAGGCATCCGTTCAAGCAAAGATGATCTGCGCATACACCAGCATTATCCATATTACTATTTTATTTGACAAAAATATATGGAATAGAAAATTATCCTCAATAATTGCAGAATCACCCACTCACTTTATAGACTGATGTCTTTGTATAATGGAACTGAATTCAATAGATCTTTGCTGCAACTCAAGCACAGTATTGCCTTTATTTTGAGCAACTATATCTTTTATCCTCCTGCCAACACAAGAACAAAAAATGATAAAATCATGCAGCCGCTTTACAATAAATCACATAAATCTAATGAACTTGTTTCAAGGCATGCATTACAAAACTTGAAACTAAGCTGACACTGCATGTAAACAAAGCTAAAGACATGAAGAAAAACAAAGACTGTTACACTATAAACTCAATGATCTACAATTCTTATTGCTGAGGAAGATCAAAATGATATAGTTCATAAGAAATTATGTGATCCACAGACCACAATTACCAAACCAAGTTGGAAACTGTGGACTGCTGTCCTGTTATTCCGACAATTGTGAACCTAGTGTTTACTTGTTTAATCATTGGCAATCACATACGCATACGGTCCATGGACAAATATAGAGAAGAAAAATAGAACAGATTTTTTTTATTTTAAAAAAAGGCATAGTTGGTATAAAACAAGCTCCATGTGAGTCAACGTACATAAACTCTGCTACTTCACATAAAAAGATACTGTATTGAGTCATTTGTTAGGTTGTCCCACTATGGTACAGAGTATTTAACTATGACACAAGGTCCAGTTCAACAATAACTTACTCTGATGTTGGTGGAAAGCGGGAGGAAAGCTTCAAAAGAGAGACAAGACACATAGCCCTAGTAGTAACATCAGCAGAGTAGCGCTGAAGAGCAGCCTCTACAGCATCCACAGCATCAGATTCTGTTACCTGAACAAGATCAGGAAATGGCCAAGCCGTTTGACAATAATAAATTTTAGGAGCAATACTGCTAAATGGAATACATAAAGAGAAGGGCAATGGGGGAAGATGCTTGAGCTATAAACTATATACAGGCAGAAATTTGCAATCAATCATAAATGCAGCCATAGGACTATAGGAGTAAACAAATGGTCACATAACTTCTCCTAATGACAGCCATTACAGATAACACAGGTAATCGCAATTCGCAAGGTGATCACAAGGGAGGCTATCAAATTTGTATATACACTGATTTCGAGCAGTTTAAACATAGCCTGCAAATTATTTGCATGAAGAAAGTAACAAGACTACATAATAGTATAAGATGGAACCATCAGTGCAGTTTTCTCAGTAGAAAGTGTACAACCAAGTAGGGATGACTGCCAAGAATTTTTAACTCACCGTGACCGGCTCCTCCATGTCCAATGTACTAAGATTGTTGACCAGCATTTCTCCATATTCACCGATGCACCAAATAGCCACCCTAACTAAACTTTCCTAAACATATCAACATAGAAGAGATCTATGCACATTAGATACATAATCCAACAGTATACATTACAAAGAACATTAATTCTTTCTCCATACCTGTTCACCCGATGCTTGCAATGCCTTATATAATGACCTGACAGAATATCCTTGAAGTTCAGGTGCATTACTCATTAGAACTATAAGAGCATGCCATACATCATCCTTTACGTAATTACCAGCCTGTGGACATGAAAGAGTACAACATCAATTTGGATCTTTAATATACCAGTACAACAGAAATTCATGCTCATACATTTACAACTCATAGGTTTACTTGGCAGAAGGGAAATCATATAGAAACAAAGGTGCATGCAACACTAAATGTGACAGATTATTTGGTAACTGGCATTTTGGTTTAGTAAGTTGGTCTTGGGTCTTTTCACTGGTGGAGTTACCACATCTGGAAGGTGTGGATGACACAAGGATTTGATAATAGACATTGTTGGGACTGCAAAAATCAGTTAACACTTTAATAGTACTCAGTAATCCTGATCAAGTATGCAAGTCTTTCCCTCCTTAAGTTATTACGTACAAAAAACAAGACTATTCTAATGAACATATGAGTAACTAGTATAGCTGTAGAATTCATAGACATGCAAAAAGAGAGAGGTCCAGCAAGCTCTAACAACTGTACTGCAGTACTGCTCCACGTACCAAAGATAAAACTCTGAACATCTGGTCTAAGTACCATAGCTTGTCCAGGGAAAACCTAACAAAAAAATGCCAAACTGTTAATTTCCCATAACTCGACAGGAAATAAACAAAATGTTTCATTATTTTTCAATGCCAGCACCAAATTTAAAACAACTCAACAAGCACAGATATGGACCCAAAATAATTAAATAACCAAAGTGTGCTGTAGTTAGGCAGAATAAGGGGGGAGGGGGGAGGGGGACTGGGGGAGAAAAGGAGTAGCAGCTCTGTGGGGTGTCAAAACTCAATATAGGAATAAAAGCACCAAAAACTGATATTGCAATGAGTCATCTAGCATACTGCAAAAGAAAGTGTATTAAGAATGATGTATATGCCATGTTCTTAAAAGTGATAGAACCCAAAAACTAGTCTGATTAAATATGCTGAAAGAACTATGATTAAAGACTTTCGGCGAGATCAAAAGAGGTCATGAAAAGAAAAAACTACTATTCAAATGAAAACAAATCAATTCACATTCTTCAATGAATCATGTTTCCTTATTCCATTTACTTCCCTCCATCTAGGAGGCGACAAAGACACTGTACCAAAGGAAATGCAACACTTATTGCACAAGCCAAACATCGTTATCGTTTATCAATTATATCTCCATATGTCTAACAACAGTGGATACACAATAAACATTGGGGCAATAAGGAACATGCACATCAGATTCTTCTTCAAATTGCATGCAGAGAACAAAACTGCACAAACATTAAGATATCCACAACGAGAAGAAATGCTGGATCCAGAATTAGTAACTTACTTTTCAACTATTGAGCATATCTTAGCAGTGAGGTCTTCCTTGAAATCTTGATCACTCACCTCAAGGTAATCAACAAGTTCCTTAGTCAATGGCTTTACATTTGTATCATTGACAAGTAGATAAACAAGTTCCAGGGCCCTTTTACGAATAGAGACATCTGCATCCTGAGCGTACATACGTGATTGAAAATAAGTACAAAAGCAAATTAGGAATCCAGTAGAAAGTGATACATCCATAAAACAGATCCATAAACAGGGCAGATAAATAGAAAATGTGTTGAGAATAAAATAATTATTCTAGGATCAAAGTTTCTCCCCTCTTGTTATGTATAGCTTAAGTACAAGACTTGGAAATAATACGAAGCAGGAAAGAACTGTCTTCTCAAGATACACAGAAATGAGCAAACCCTTATCTCAGTCTATCATAAGTGAACATTGTTCCAAAGTCGTACATGATGGGTGTTTTTTATTCCACAAAAGGGACAAAAAGGATAGATGCATCACATTAGCCTGGCAAATTTGGTTACCTTGACGCACTCCAAAATTGTTGCCCTGTGCCTCTGCACAGCTTGTGTGTCTACGGCAATGGCCTTCATAAGCATGTTTAGGGCAACATATCTGAGGAGGCAGTATATACAATGAGAACTTTAGTTATGACTTATGATAGATGGGATAACATTTTACTATTAAACAACGGTCATGTGCCCCCACTCATTCTTGTTGTCTACAGAATAGCATTGTAACCAACATTACACTAAAACACCAAACCGCAAAAGAAAATAAAAAAATATATAAATAGATATAAAACTATTTCCACACTTTTGTCCTATATATTAAAAAAATATATTCATCATATCAGCTGCCTAAGAGCAAGAACAAATCTACCTTATGTTGTTGTCACGGTTGGATAAAAATCGACCCAAAATATTAATTGCCAACACACGTAATCCACTTGTAGCTTCAATGCCCATTATTGTCTCCACACATTCATATAAAATAGCATTACCAGCATTCTTATTTGACTCAGTTTTCGTTGAAACCTGGAAAAGGAATATAGTGTTTACAATCCACACAAAGATAAAGGGATTTCCAAGTTAAAAGAAAACCCAAAAAAGGGTACAAAGATAAAGATGATGATGATGCCAATAATAACTCAACATCCATATTACACAATTTTCAGAATCTAGCAGCAGTAACTCACTGGGAAAGATTTAGATGAAACAACATCAATTTGAACTTAACCACAGATTACTGAGGGCAGTGCCACTAGAAGTTCATATCGCTATAGTTGTATATTACATTTTAATACATGAGCTGTGGTAATTATTCACATTTGGAATACTATTATTATACATAAGTTGTGGTAATTATCTAAAAGAAATGGTTTCAGTAGTTGTATGCGACTGCGTATAAAATAAAAGATTTAACAAACCACCTGAGCAAGAATATCATTGATATGCTCGCTGCAATCTGCATCTCCTTGACCCAGTATTCTCATGAGTTTAAGCACTCGGATATGTAAGAATGGATCTGTGATGCCACCAATGTCGTATTCAGGAGCATATGAACTGTTGGACACATCTCTCAGTATTCGGACCAGTCCATCAAGGCAGTTCTGCAACAAGAAGGTTTTGTCAGAACATTTATTGCCACAAATAAAAATGCAAGTTCACAATGATCTTGATGGTATTATCCCACAGCAATGTCAAAAAAAAAAATTATCAGGCAAAAAGAAAAAAGAGAAAAATTTGCACTTCTGATGCAGCTCACAACAAAGGGAACGGTTCCAATGAATGATCCAAATTAGCAAGGGTGGTCTGAGATTTATGCATTCCAATGTGGAACATGCAGGTGTGAGAAAGACAGAGTGTCAGTTTTGACTAGTCATTAAAAAAAACTAGACCAACCTAGGAGAAACTAGGTCACATTGTAAATAACAAGAAATAGGCACCAAAATTCAGAGTCACAGGGGACTAGTAACTGGGTGGCACAGGTGTATAACCACTTCTCACACAATCTGTCAAGTCAATCAGATCGATTTGGAAATTCTATGTATACAAACTGTTACAGCTACCAAAGTCTATTTGTGATAACCTTGCCAACAACATAGAAGAAACGACATACGTACCAATATGCTTTTAGCATTAAGTAATGATTATATTCTGATATCAGTCAAAAGTAGGGAGTTAGGGTTGCACTGCATCCCTTGCTAACAGTGCTAATGATGCTATTGCTCACAGGTCATTTCACACAGATAAGAGAAAACTAACAACTGGCATCGATCAAATACTACAGTGTTTTCCTAGAAATCAGTGTCAGCTAGCTCAAAATATATATTCCATTATTGAGGTAAGCAAAAAATTTTGGAATGACTAATCAACAGCATCATACATTTCATAGATGGTAAAAAGAGAAAACACAAAATGCCCAAGTTATTTAAAGCAGGACATATGCTGAGTCCATACATAGACCTGTCACGTAAACTAAAAGACCATGCCAAGTTTCCAAAAGTTAATGGACCAGATCAATTTAGACTAAGGATAAAGCTTGAAATTCTTTTAATATGGTCTTTTTCACTAGTGTGAATGCAAACAAGAATAACTTAGTTCTCCGACATCCAAGTACACAAGGATTTCAGCATGATAACACGAAAAGTAATGAAAATAATAGCCACTACTATCTAAGATCGAGACTAAAGACACTAGGGAGTGTTTGGTTTGAGGGACCACCCCATCCTAGAGTTGGTGCATCATGAGTCCCATCCGTCAAATTTAGCGGAAGGAGTCCATTCCTCATGTTTATACCAATGTTAGATTATGAGGAATGAGATCCTGATGGATCAACCCATTCCATTCCACAAACCAAACAACTGAACAAGTGAGGAATGAGAAGATGATGGACTATCCCATTCCTCAAACCAAGCACCCTCTAAGTGTACATAAATCTCCAGGAAAAAGGCATTACTCTTGTGATATTGTCATCCATACCTTCCTCAAGTACTCCAATGCTTCATAGTTGGCTTTACATAGTTCCGTGCAAAGCTGAACAGCAGATATCAGAACACCGTGATGTTTTTCCTTCAGTAATGATGCAGCAGCACTCATGAAATTTTCTGCCAAGTCTGGAACTTTTCGGACAATCCTTATAGAGCATAAGGCGGCCTACAAAACAACAAGAGCTAGACAATCAACGACCTCTCCACAGCACATGTTTCACAAACTAACCAAGAAGGATAAGGACTGATTGTTGGAGAAGGATGAAAGTGCCTGAGTTAGAAATGTTCAGGGTACAAATGAGGCCAATGGTGCTAAGGGTTCTTCAATGACAAATGTATTGGAGATAATATCTAAAATGTGTATGATTTTCCAGAACAATCACTCATCACTTATCTCTTAAGCATGGTTTTGGTGGTGTTTGGAAAACTATTGTTCTGGTCCTTGAAACATCTTAATAGTTAACTTTGCGTTTGTACAATTAGGGGCGGAGCTACTACTACACTCCAGGAACAGAATATCATTACAGGGGGGGGGGGGGGGGGGGGGGGGGGGTGAGCACCTTCTTCTTTGTATTAGGGTCCCTGTTTTGCAACAGCCTCTCCACTTCGGAAGCCAGATCGCGTGCCATTTCAGCAGAACATATATTGCCAAGGGCACAGAGTGCAAGCCCAACAATGAACTGGTTTGAGTGGTTAAGATCTCTGCCCACGTTAAGTAATAACAAATACCATAGAAATCAGAAATAACGCATAACAGCATCAACCAACACAGCCGTAAGTGCAGACAGGGTGGATACTGCTTGAGAGAGTTGGTGACGAGCATGAGGACCTCCTGCCGCTCGTCGAGCAGCAGCATGAGCCCCAGATAGCCGATGCGCTTCTCGGGGAAGCCCGCGGCGGCAATAAGCTTGAGGCACTCCATCTGGCCGAAGTGTGTGGGGTAGCCGAGCATGTGGATGAACATGAGCTTGGCCATGTTCCGATGCCGGTAGTCTTGGTCGCCCTCGCTGATGGCGGCCCGTATCGCCGCGCACTCCCGCCGCACCACCGCGCGCTCCTCCGCCGCCGTCTTGCACGCGCGTATCGCGCGTATCATATCACTGCGAAGAATAGTCACACTCAGCTACGTTACACCACGCGAGATCCGAGGAGATGTTTTGTGCGAGGGGTGACGCGATGTGAGGGAAGACGACTCACCGGAGGCGGGTGCCGGAGGAGAAGGGGTTGATGGCGAGGTCCATGGCGAAGTCCTCGACGATCCTCTCGACGGAATCCAGGGCGGGGCGGCGGGGATCTCACCGCCGCAAGGGCGGACGAGGAGGACGACGACGGCCGGGCGGATCTGGGAGGCGGGCGGAGGCGGCGGCGGTGGTGGTGGGATTTGCGAAGAGGCCCCTGCTTTGTGTTTCGGATTTGTTTAGTCTGAGTCCAAGCTCCAAAGGGATTCGTGGGGGCATTCGGGGATTTGATTATTCCGATCTCACACCATGGTGACCATACCGACGGTGACGGGTCACTCCGTCCTAAGCACTGACTCCAAAAAGAATGCAGTTTTGGATACATTCTTTGTTAAATTAAAAATTAAAAATGTCAAAGTTTATCTAAATATAATAGTAAGAATACTAATATTTAAAACGGCAAATAAGTGTATAATATTATATGATAAATCTAACAGTGATTGATTGGTATCATAATATTTATGTTTTTTTTATACATAGTTAGTCAAATTTAAGATATTTTTACTTAGTACTACCCTGTCCCAAAAACATGCAACTACGGGTTGCGTACATGATAAAGTAATTCACGCCGATCATGTTTCTAATGAATAATATTCGTATTTATAGCTCCAAATTAATATATTATAAAAATACTTTTATAAGTAATCTAATGGTGTTTGTTTGACACTATAAATATTTATATTTTTTATTTATAATTGTCAAAGTTGGTAACTCTGTGGTAGGGAGTATGACATAAGAAATGGTTCTTTTTCTAGACACGGAAAGTATATTTTAATTTTGTAGTAGTAAAAGAATTTTAAATTTACTTAAATTCATAGATAAAAATATAGTTGTATTTATAAAACAAATTTTTATATTATGAAAAAATATTTTACTTGGTAATACAAGCATTTTTATTCTAACATATAAATTTAACATAGTTTAGATAGTTTGATTTATAATGAAAATAAAATAAATTATTTTTTCTAGATGAATGTTATAACTAAAATAAAAGGAGAATGTTGAATAACACCATTTTATCGAAAATTCATTTACTGTCCTAGATTATTCACGTTATAAATATAATAGACTATGGTTTGTCCACTTGACCCTTGCACACAATATTGACTCGATTTATCTCCTAAATGATTTTTTTTTAGCACATTACCTAGATCTGCTTCAATTGTAGTGACATTAGTTGAATTTTGAGTTGCTGCAGGGTAATTGACTAGCCTTAGCTCGTTACCTAGAAATCTTTCTACACAAAGTCAGTCTTCAAACAAGCATTCACAACTTCATAATACCAAACACATAACAATATAGAAAATAGACATGAGCTGATTTGTCGGTGTGCTACAATGTAACAGAACCGCCTAAATCACATGGCCCACAGGCATCTGTCATTGTCACTAATGACCTCTGACAGCCGGGCCCGTGTCTCAAATGATCTAGGAGGTCCTGCCGGGCTTACATTAGCGCCCGTTTTCCTCCGACAGGATCCCATTGCGAAAGCCATTACAGAAATACAACATTTCATAACAAATTACATCATAGTAATAGCGCGGAAAGATTATAGAGTATTTAGATTACAAACCATTTGTCCGGATAAAATTAAGGTGCAGTTATTACAGACCATAAATAAAAATAAGTAGCAGTGGAACGGCGATACAGCATAGTTAAATATTTAATGATAAGAACCCTGTCCCAAGGGTACAACCTTACTCCTCCTCACTTTCCCTCTTGGACCACTGTCACACAGTAGGGGGCGAGACAAACCTCCGACTGCTGTATCCCTGCAACATGAGGTTAACAAACCCTGAGTACTGGGGTACTCCGCAAGACTTAGCCGACTAAGAAAAAGGAATGAGACTCAGAAATGCAAGCTGAAGGGAGTCAAGGTAAGGCTTGAACAAAAGTCAAAGGTTTTGCAGAAAAGCATTACTATCCTATTTCAATATTTTACTCAATTTTACTTTAATCATAATCCATAATTCCAAATTCATTCTTATATATCATCATACTTTTAAATTTTTAATTATTCTCAAAAACACCTAATTGCGAACCACTTTTCAATTGTAGGTCAAAGGATTAAGTCTCCATGTCCGAGGAGCAACGACGATTCGAATCGATTAGTACCCAGCTGGGGATCCCTATTCACACTGCATATGTAGCACTTAAACTTGCATATACCAACTCCGGCTACAACGGCTTTTCTACCCCTGAACCGGTCCTGCGCCACCCGAGAACACAGTACTCCTCTCCTCTCTAGGCACGCCGGCCACATGGGTACACGCTGCTCTCGCAATCTCTCAACTCTCAGTACGTGGTTGTCGGTTCAAGTAGTAGAGCCACCGGAGTCAGAGCTTTCCGTAGTATGTGGCTAGTTATAAAGTCTCGATCACAACAGGCCTATAATGAACGGTCCTTAATTCTTTTTCCGCCGGCGACATTGCATTGGGTTTCTAACCCAAATACAATTGTCCCAACGATTTTCAAATCCCTTTCTCGCCGATGGTCAAGCATTGGGACTCTAACGAACGAAAAACCCCTTTCCGTCGATTACGATGCATTGGGGCTGCTACCAAAGTACACAATCCTCGAACAGACTCATGTCCCTTTCTCCTTTCTCATGATTGATAGTTATCACATTCCCATAGGTCAAAAAAAGCCTTTTTATGCAAATCTAAATTGATTAAGCAGGGCTAAACATTTTTTAACATTTTTATTTTTAAACAGGTTTCCAGGGTATTATATATCAAGGCAAATAATGCAACAATATGGGTGGCAAACAACTCTTAACAACCTAATGCAATAATAGACTCAAGTTATAAAAATTTTATAAAACACAAGGCGGGGCTGAATGCACCGGGCTTTGCCTTGGATTGCGTACAGCGTCGGGTCGGGCTCGGTTCCACAGATGTCGAATCCCTGGACGACCTCCGGAGTGACCTCCTCAGCAGTGGCCTCGACTTGGACTTCTTCCGTGACGGGCACTACACGTATGCAATGATGCATGCTTAGCATGGTATGAAGATAATGAATGCAATGCTCAAAAGTAAACCATTAGACCTTGAGTACTAACTTTCCTTCACGGTAAAGTTGTAAACGTTTTACAGAAAGCAAAACGGTATTTTCATATTTTAGAGAAAGCAAAACAGGTGTTTTCATATTTTGTTTCATCGACCATTTTAACAGTCATAGAAAGCCGCTGCACAGCTTTACTACAACTAACAAGAGACATCACTACTTTTGTCAAGGATCACCATGGTGAAAGATCCATGAACCCAATCAATCCAAAAATCACACACATTACAGGGATTATTTGCTTAAATCAATTTTATTATCCAATTAACCCAACATTTAATTAACAAGTGATCAAACAGTTTCTAATTGAGCCCAAACTTAACCAACAGATAGGTTCTACCCTAAAACAGTTCCATATAAATTTTCATAATTTTTGGATTAATATGGAATTTATTAAAATTGCCCAAAGTTGTATTTATTAATTAATATACTGATTTTTAGTTCCTGCAGAAAGTGTCCAAAACTTATATTTAACATTTTTATTAAAAACTACATACTTCAAAGAGCATACACAATTATTTTGGTGATTTTTGGTGTAGCAATTTAATTCATACACAATTCATAATACAGTGCACTATTCATATTGGAAAAATTAACTAAGTCATCAAACCCGGGAAACCGGGCCGGCCTGCTCGGTCCACGAGCGGCCGAGCGCCCAGCGCCGCTTCCCCGCTCCCACCCGCGCGTCCCTGGGCCGGCCCAACGGCCGAGCACGGCCCAGTTCGTCTCCCTGCCCGCACGGGAGAGACGCCCCCGCGCGCGAGCGACTGGCCCAGCCGCGGCTGCCTCGCCGCCGGGGATTTCCCGGCGATGCCGAGGACACCCTGAACGCGCCCCAGCGCCAACCGCAACCTCCTAGCTAAAGAATAGGGCAGAGCAGGGCTCGGCCTGCTCCCCACCGAGGCCATGGCGGACCGGCGGCAACCGGCACGGCGGCGCAGTCACGCTCCGGGCAAAAGGGGGCGGTAGAGGTCAAACAAGAGAGTGCTACGTGGTCAGGGTGCTCACCAGAGTTCCGTTCACTGAGCCGGTTGAGGACGAGGGTGACCAGAGACGGGCGTTGATGGAAACCGAGGCGATGGCGACGGACTCCGATGGCGACGACGCTGTTCCGACGACTCCCGTGCACCTTTCACCAAACCGCCTAAATGGTGAGCTCCACAAGAACACTGGGAGTCGAGAACGCAAGGGTAAATGGGAGGGTAGCCTACCCAAGAGAGCTGGCCACGATGAGCCGAACGCGGCGGCGCTCCGACCGGTGATGAAGAAGAAAGTGGTGTTCGCGTGACTCCGGCGATCAGGTCACCGGCTCCAATGGGTTGTTCGGGGGCGCAAAGGCGTGACGAGCTCGGCGGGCGAGTGGAATTAGGTAGAGGTGGCTCGGTGGTGATGAATTGGTCGGGCGCGGGGAGATGACCGGGGCGGCGACCGAGTGGAGGAAAGGGAAGAGAACGGGCGGTGGATGGCTTAAGTGCCATCGGGAAGGGGAACAAGGGGGTGACAAGTCCCCGGAGCCCCCCACGACTCAACAGCACCGGAGACAGGCCGCCGGCAGCCCCCGGGCAGCGGCGCCGCGCTGCCGGACGCGCGCCCCTGTTCGTGAACAGGGTGAGGTGGCGATTATTATAGCACATAAATTCCCCCTATTATTGTTTTCTTCAAATTACTTTTCATTTCATATAGGAATTGGAAAAATCATCAATATAAGAGTTGTAGCAAATCTTGTGCTGCACTAACTTTGGTTTTTGGACCAATTTCAAATTTTGAATAGTTTTGAAAATATTTGAAAGGGGGTAAAACTACTATTTGAATCCTATTTCTAATTCAATTAAATTCTCCAATTTATTTTCAACAAAATGAAAAATCTTCAAACATAGAAGTTGTCCTATTTTCTGAGCTTGACAACTTTTATGAAGGAAGTTTAGTCAGATTCTCAACAGCTTTTAAATTAGTATTTTAAATTTGAATTTCATATGAGTAATTATGGTTTAATTTAAATTTCTATTAAATAACTTCAAAAACACCCAAAATAAAAGTTGTTCAATTTTAAAATATCTACAACTTTTGTTGAGACACCATCTCCTGATTCTAAATAGTTTTTGAGTTAGGGTTTTAGGGTTCCGATTAGGGCTTAAATTCAGATTTTTCTATTGATTTATTTTTACTTGCCAATTAGGGATTCAATTGCAACACCAATAACATTCATAAATAAGTCACTCTAAAGTCTCTAAGCACAATCATATACAGATGCTTAATAATAAACATGATGACATGGACATAATTAATTGGCCGTAATACCCGGGATATTACATACAATGATCCTAACACATTATGACATAATGTCTATAACTTTTTTTTTCCAATCTCTTACCATTACAAACATTCAAACATGTAGCTGATCTATTTCTGGTCATATTTCTATTAGAAAGGGCCAAGTTCTCGGTACCACTTTAAAAGGTCATGTACACTAAGTATTTTATATATGGTCATGACATGCAAAAGGTAGTTAAAAAAACTTAGATGCACAACATAAAAGCTCATCTTCGTAAGAAATGTAGCACATTTTAGTAAAACAATAAAGCATTGAATTAGATTGTGACCGTTCAAATTGTTAAATTACTGCACATCTATACAGTACACGAAAACTTAATATCTCCTTCCATTCATGCACGAAAGATGGGAAATACAACCTAAATCCACTATATGCTTTTGCCAGATCCAATACAAACTTCTCATAGCGAGCTCTCAGTAAGTGTCTATGTTTGCATAATTCAAATAAGTTGGTCTCTCATTGTGTGTGTGCGTTGTGTGTTGTGTGTTGTTTCTTGGTTTGTTGGACCGAAGCGTCAGAACCAACTAGCGTGGGGTCCAGCTTTAGACACGTAGACCGACAAAGAGGGCAAGGGGAATGTGAAAGCATGACACCCTAGGTCAGGCATGGGATCGACGTGGTCGTGTACCGATGGACAAGTTGTTTCATAGGTGCAAACTAGTCAAGATGAGGACTTATCATTGTGTTGGAAATTGTTCTCGTGGACCATTCGAGAGTAACGTCGGCCAGTCATGTTCCGACAAAGGAATTCGAGAGTAACGTCGGCCAAGTCATGTTCCGACAAAGGAATGGAAGCGAATTTTAGCAGTGTTGTTTTGTAATAGCATGGGATCACAAGTGTTTCCAAATATGATACTAGATGTTCCTAGAACAAGAAACGTTGCCATGTTCCACGTTTTGGCTGTTAAGGTCAGAACACGACTTTGATTAGTTAGGGCTAACTCGACACAACAACATGTCGACTTGATTCTTGAGATAAAAGCAGGTGTTGGTTTCATTAATCCCTATGAAAGAAATGAATTTGGTTTAATCAATATCGACTGGGAGAATTTAACCAAGGTGTAGAAAGGGTTTTAATATTCACAAAGATATCAGCTCTCATATCTCTTTTGGTAAAAATGCACTAAGCGGGAGGTTATACAGTTCGCTTTGATCTATGTGTAATCTTGCTTTTTATATAAGTTTGTTTTTTTATAAAGTTTTAAGCGAACCACCCAAAAGGCCAAAATGCATGTATAGAGCAAGAATCGTCAAGTAGTCACATCATGATCCGAAATACCCAAAGTCAGCTCCAGTCTTCGCTGGAAACCGCCATTAGTCCAAGAGGACTTGATACAAGTATCCCTTATCCACCCGATCCCATCGTTTTTTCTTTCCACCCCAATCTCTAGGTTTCTATTGCTCTAAATCTTCACTGATGCTTTGTTTTTCTCTTTTTATATCTAGATACCTGAATCTAAAAATACTATCATGTTTATTAATTAATTTATAAAGCCACTTACTCTAACAGATTTTTTGTAACTCAAGATGCCTACAATCAGTCAATCACACCACAAGCTTCATGGCACTCGTGGATCCATGCTACCGGTGACAGTACATTTTGGAGCTCCACTCGGTTCCTCTTTTTCCTTTTTTTTTTTTCCTATTTGAGGATCATCCTATTTACCATTATTAATCATCCCATGCGCCTATTTTTTTTTTTGAAACAGTGGCTGAATCGTTGGACACAGGACCCTTAAGAACCTAAGGCATATCAACCGAAGTCGTACATGCACCACCGGAGGATCTACCAAGTATTACCTTCATTCCAATTTCCAATTTATAAAGTCATTTGACTTTTTAACTCAAAGTTTGACCACTTCATCTTATTAAAAAATAAATAAAAAAGTTAAATTTAAATTATTTTTAAGAACAATTATTAATAAAATAATCTATAACAAAATAAGTAATATTTTGCATAAATTTTTGAATAAGACGATTGATCAAACTTTGAACTAAAAAGTCGAACGACTTAGAAATTAGGATAGAGGGAGTAAGTTCGTGTGCTAACTTATTACAATCTCGTGAACACACGCGAATAACACAGGACAAAACTCCAGAGCCTTCAAATGCTTAGCAGCGCCAGCACGTCATCTGGGAAAAAAATTGGAAATATTGGAGTTGGAGGACTCTTCCAAGAGCCAGCGGAACCTATCCGGCACTAGTGACTTGCGTGCGTCTATGCGCGCGAGTTTAGGCCATGGTTTTTATCTGGCAAATGGAGTAACGCATGCTATAGAAAGCATGCAGACAACGATGGATTTTTTGTTTTTGAAACACATAAGACATTTTTCATGGGAAATAAAATACTCAGCTTTAGTCTGACGAATAAGCATAGTTCAGAACACTGAAAGATAGCAGTTGCACGGACATAGGTACATGGTTGCTTGTCATGCAGCCATTTGTCCGGTGGAATAGTAACAAAAGAGAAGAAAAATACATAGCTAGCTACAGAATGGCAACAAAAGAAGAACGTAGATGAGCAACGCTATTCAACAGTCGCTGAGGCATCTGTTATCTTGGCAGAGGTATGTTTTTGTTTGGGAAGGCTCTGTCCTAAGACTGGATCTTCAAGAAGAGACAACACCTTGCTATGGAGGTTCACCAAGGATTCTGATAGCCCACAGAGAATCGATGCGGCATCTGGCTTGCTCGCAAGGAAGTCATTTTCTGACGTGGTTTCAGTCACAGTAAGCAGTAGAAGGGAGGTAAAGCTTTTCTGACAGACCGAATCAAAGGTCAGGAAACCACATAATGCTCACCTGATGGCCCACTGATTGTCCCAAATTTGCTCAAATACAGGCACATGCAAATGGAGACTTATTATCAAATAAACATCAGTGGCAGAAAAAGCAAGCTACACTATATAATGATAATTACTCTTGAAGCTCGGAGAAGGTACCAGGCATACAAGGTTATATAAAGAAAATAAAACAATTGATAAACCTTCATATGAAATGTAGGTCCTCTGTACACAGTTAACCAAAAGATGTAGCTAATCTAGGAATAAGCTAACAATGGCATAAATAATATTATAGAAGGCTGTCACAGACTAAGCCTAGATGCCCTTGGGGAATTGAAACACCAAAGCTGTCACCATTGTACTTTCAGTAGGAAGTAGGCATAGATCCGATGCATATACCATTCATCAACTTTGCTAAAGCAACATGGTCGAGGAATTAATCTCATAGGTCAAGAAACAAAGGATTACATCATATGTACATTTCAGATCTTTTTAATCATAATGTCTTACTACTTTATTAAGGAGCAACATATTCTGAGTAATGATGACGACTAACAAATTATATGAGAAAACTATGAAACAACAAATCTTGCAGAAAAAGAGGAATTACCAAAATAATCAAAATTCATGTTTGAGTCTATGCCGGTTAGGATCATCTAAATATCTGGAAGCCAATAAAAGAGGGCGGCTAGCAGGTTCTTTCGATATTCTACTAAGACTTTCAGAGAGGCAAATGTAACCAAATGACCAGAAGATAAAAGCAACAATATCAGAAGCAGTTCAATACCTTCCCCGATACAACTATAGAAAAAGCTAAAATTCCTGCAGAAACAATTGTGCACACCAACTGGGACCAGAACCACATGGTACCCAAATTCTTGGAATACCTTGCAGTTTTCTCTGGTCTCCTCATAATCTGTCTATTAGCCAGGCCATTTAGAGATGAGCAAGAAACACATAATCAATTTAACAATGACACCACGTGAATAAGAAACATGATTTCAAAAAAACAGAGTGAAGATTAACCGGCTCATTATACAAGAACTTCATAACTTGTATTCCTCGCCTAAATGGCATAGGAGGCTAAAACTTTTTTTTCATGCCCGTTGTATTAATATATAGAACAAAAGTTCATCCATTTTTAACAGGTGGAATTCAAACAATGTGGGGGCTACATAGTGAAACGCGGCAATATATCTAGAATCAAACTCCCTACATCATTACGTATATCAAATTCCACTATGACAGGCTGTACTCTTGCTCTTGTTGGAATGTAATGATATTAGCACCCGTTACATATCAGCACCTGTTACATATCAAATTTACTAGAGCAGATTATTTTCCATGATTAAATAGCTCACAGTAGGATGAGATACTAAGGCCAATGTAGCTGTCAAACCTTTGCTGAGGCAAACTACAAACACATGGTGTGCTATGCTAGATCAGAAGCCAACTACGATATGTAACAGTAGGTCCTGTTTAGACAAATATAACTATTCCAACAAATCCTGGTAAGGCAAACACACAAATCAAAGAAAGAAGAGAAACCAAGAAAAGGGAGGAAAGAAAGAAATAGTTTAATACTGATACAGCTGAAGAATGGAAATCAAAATAGTTTAATAGCACTAAAGCTGTGCGGGGTGCCTACCTGCATCTGAGCAATGTCTTGCCGGTTTGGCTCCATCCCTTCCAGTGCTAGAACTGAAAAAATGAAAATCAATAGAGTATCATAATCTTATAGGTTAGTATACTACACTGGTCAACTTTTTTTTAGAGAAGACACCGGTCAGCTTCCTTTCTTCACGATGACATTAAGATGAAAAACAAAAAAAAGCATAGTTAAATCTAGGATTAATCGGTAGAAGAGACACCTTCAAAGATAGTTCAGTTTCTTTCAGAATTAATTTTAGGATTAATTTAGGATTAATAGGCATCAGATTAAACTGGTAAGAAATCAAACATAGTCCAAATTAATAACTTTTCCCGAAAGCATCATCAGCAAGAACAATACCAGTCTAAATCTGCATCAGGGCAAAGAAGCTCACACCTGGTAGGCTGGTACCAGCAAATACGATGAAAGAAAAATTGGCAAATCAAAATACCTTGATATTCCAATAGCACAATGCAGCCGTGTCCATCTATTCCAGTCCCTAGCTTCTTCCTTGCTTCCGGCTTCTATGCAGACAACCGATTTCCTTCACAGATTGACGGGGTGGGGGGGAGAGAAATCCAACCACGCAGCCGAATCAACCGGTCCACGCAGGCCATGGATCTGGCCGAGGAGTCGCCCGGAGCGATAGACAACCAGCACCCAGAGCTTTGGAGAGAGAGAGAGAGAGAGTCGGTACCTCCAGCGGCTTCATACACGGTGACCTACACGAATTTGACCGGAGGAGGGATGAATCCGACCATGAAGGCACTGGATCCGACTGCGCGTGCCTGCACCAACAAGGAAGGCCTACCAGGCAAGCCTATATGGATGTTCGTCCCCAGCGCCAGCGAGGAAACGGGAGGGGGAGTGAGAGAGAGAGAGAGAGCGCACCTTAACTTGCAGTGGCCGAGTAGGAGCGGTCCGTGGCCATCTTGCCTGCGGCCTGCGCTCGCAGCTGCTAGCGGCAGCAGCGGCCGGCCAGCTGCAGGCGAACAGCGGGCCTGCTCACAGTGGCTTGCTCATACCGGGTGGCGGAGGCCAGGTTACAGGCAGCCAGCGAGCCTGCTCGCAATGCCGTAGCCGCGGCCACCGTCGCGCCGCCTCCATGTGGGGGCCTGCTCATGCTGAGGCCGCGACCACCATGCCACCACACTAGGGGCGCGCTCACCCCGCGTCGCCGCGTTGTCTCCGCGCGAGGGTCGACCGACAAGTGCACCACCGTGCTCTGGCTCGCCCGTGCGTCTGCAGAGAGAGGAGGGAGGAAGGAAGGAGAGAGTAACGGTGAAAGGAGGATAGACCGAAGCGGAGATGTGCCAGTCTAGGCACCTTTAGCCAATGGCAAGTCGACAACAGAACAGGGCCCTTGACCCGCAGCTGCACATCTAGCCAATGAAAAATCGACAACAGCCTCCTATCCAACGTGCAGCTGTGGCAGTGAAGATTGTGGGCAGCACGACGCACGACCAAACAGTGTACTCGGGCCTGCTCTGTTTTAACCAATAGGTCAACGTAACGACGACCTTTGCTTTTAGATCCAACGGACGGCAATGAATTTGTCGATGTGTCCACGTTCTGGCCGGGCCGGCTCCTCTAGATCAGTTATCACCAACCGTCCAACCCCCACAAAACCGACCTAGTACAAAACAAGGCCCGTCAAGCAGTCACAGCTCGGCCCAAAACCCCAAAGTCGGCTCGTCCCCAAACCGCCATCGTCCTAAGAGGCCCTGATACAAATATCGCCAAGCCACCCCGATCCCATCGGTTAATCTTTCCCTCTCCATTTTCCCCATCCCTTTTCACCCGACCTCTCTCGAACACACACCCGGCTTGACGACGCTTAAACCCTAGCGGCAGCTGCGGGAGGCGCCCCGTCGCCGATGTGGAACGGCGCGCCGCCTCCGCTGCCGCCGCCGCAGATGGCGGTGGCTCCGCCTCCCCCTGGCACGACGGTGCCCGGGGCAGGCCAGCCCCCGCCCCCGCCGCCGCCGGCCGGGGCGCCTCAGAGCGGCAAGCCGCTGACGCCGGCGGAGCTGGAGGCGCAGCTGGTGGAGAAGGCCCGCAAGTGGCACCAGCTCAACTCCAAGCGCTACGGCGACAAGCGCAAGTTCGGGTTCGTCGAGGCGCAGAAGGAGGACATGCCCCCTGAGCACGTCCGCAAAATCATCAGGTAACTTCCAGATCCGTCCCGCCCCTTGATGTTTTAGGCTTTACTAGATGCTCATGGCTAAGTTCTAATGTTTAATGGTTCGTGGTGTGCTGTGACGAATATGGTTTTAGGTGTTTATTATGTATAGTGGTGCGTCGCTTTGAACTGATTGGGTAGGCTGGGCTGGGCTCGCGCTTGGCGGTACCTGTTACACTGATAGAGTAGAGAATATGGTGTTCTGATTACAGCTGCTAGGGCAGTATCCAGGTTTTGCTTTAACCGTGTTTTGATGTACTTGGCTATGCACACATTCACCCGTCCTTGTGATGTTTTGTGATACATAAGTTGGGATTGAGCCCCAATTTATGTCTATTTTGAACCTCGATGATGTAGGTTCGTGGTAGTGTTATGGTAGTAGCTTTGGCTGTTTCGGTTTGTGACACAGCGCTAGCTTTAGATCACCATCTGATTATGGGATCATCTTTTTGATTTTGTTGTCACTGCAGGCATCCGTGGATGATTCTAGTTAAGCTAGCCATTTCATTGTTGCTTTTGGTGTATCAGTTTCTGTTTGTTGTTTATTTATACCTTAGCTTGGAAAATCTGAAGTACCATTTAAGTACCATTTTTAGCAATTTTCTGTGACACGAGTCAATGTTTGGAAGTTAATTATCCTTGAGTAAGTTGGGAGTTCAGTTTTGATCAATGATCGGAGAAGCAACTCTATTAGCAAGCTCAGCAGATTTAGGGTGTGTTTGGTAGGGTTCCGTTTCACCGAAGAAACACCTGAAACGCTGAAACGTTTCAGTTTCAATCGAGAATCGTTTTTGTCAGAAACACCAAACCGTTTGGCTGAAGTGTTTCACGAGCGAAACACCTATTCAGGTGATTCACAAGTCTAGTTCAAAATCCTGAAACGTTTCAAGTGTTTCAGCGCTGAAACGTTTCAGTGTTTCAGCCGTTTGCCAGGGATTCAAGTGTTTCGGCTATGAAACTGAAACGTTTCACCCTGCCAAACGCACCCTTAAGAATGAGATTCTATATAGGCAGTTGAAAGGTTGTGCGCTTCTGTTTGTGTGGGATTTTTAGGGTTCTATTTCTTGTTGTCAGTATTAGGTGTTCATTGCTGTACCTTCTACCTACATAGATGCATTTGCCATCCATCCAGCAGAATTAAAAGTTTCAATGACACCTATTTTCTTTGTAGAGTGTATATTTTTATGATGCATTCCATTTACACTTTTTTTATTTAACAGAGACCATGGAGACATGTCTTCCAAGAAGTACAGGCACGACAAGCGTGTTTATCTTGGAGCACTGAAATTTGTGCCCCATGCTGTATACAAACTGCTGGAGAACATGCCGATGCCTTGGGAGCAGGTATATATTTGTTCATGTCCTTAAATGTACGGTTAAATAGCTTATCCTTCACGATTACGTGTGGCATTCTGTTTGATTAATATACTTGTGTTCAGGTTCGCCATGTGAAAATCTTGTATCACATCACTGGGGCTATCACTTTTGTAAATGAAATCCCATGGGTTGTTGAACCAATATACCTCGCACAGGTATCAATCTACAGACTCTTGTATCCTTCTATAACTACATACCCAGCTGTGTTTACAACTTTAGATGGTAGGAACTTCTATTCTTTGAATATCTGTAGTTCTGTACAACCTTTATTTCATGTACATTCTGCCTTCTTTTGTTCTTATAAACCTCTCTGTTTAATGTGCTTTTACAGTGGGGTACAATGTGGATTATGATGCGGCGAGAGAAGAGGGATAGGCGGCATTTTAAACGAATGCGCTTTCCTCCATTTGATGATGAGGAGCCCCCGCTGGACTATGCTGATAATTTGTTGGATGTTGAACCACTTGAAGCTATACAGTTGGAGCTGGACGAGGAGGAAGACGCAGCTGTCTATGAATGGTTCTATGACCACAAACCTCTGATGAAGACGAAACTTATAAATGGTCCCAGTTACAGGAAATGGCATCTATCTCTTCCCATAATGGCAACACTATATCGCCTTGCTGGCCAGCTGTTATCAGATCTGATTGATAGGAATTATTTCTACTTATTTGACATGGAGTCCTTCTTTACTGCCAAGGCCCTTAATATGTGCATTCCAGGTATTTATTATTGCTTTAAGTTTTGTAAGCTATGGTAACTGTCATGCTTTTGGTCACCTTGCACTTAGAGGGGTTAGCACTGAGTTCGCAGGCTTTGTGGCCTTTGCAGCTTTAAAGTTAATGGTTACACCAAATTTAATCCACCAAGCATAGTGAATTAGTGATATCTATCTGTTGTACTATTGGCAAGATCTTAGGATAATGCATGTGATAAAACATTTTCTTTTCATTTATGTAGTTGTCATATACTTTGTGAAAATAGGGAACCTCTGTCTACTTTTTTTTTTTGTACGTCTTGTGCTGATTGTTTTCTCTATCAAGCACTAACTTTAGATCTATGTTCTGTTAGGGGGTCCAAAGTTTGAGCCATTATACCGTGATATGGAGAAGGGTGATGAAGACTGGAATGAGTTCAATGACATAAATAAGCTCATCATACGCCAGCCACTTCGAACTGAGTACAGGATTGCTTTCCCTCACCTGTACAACAACAGGCCAAGGAAAGTGAAACTTGGTATCTATCATACCCCCATGATAATGTACATCAAGACTGAAGACCCAGACTTGCCAGCGTTCTACTATGATCCTCTGATAAACCCTATCACTTCAACCAACAAGGTTGATCGTCGGGAGAGGAAAGCAATTGAAGAGGAAGATGATGAATATTTTTGTCTGCCAGAAGATGTAGAGCCTCTCTTGAAAGAGACCGAACTCTACACTGATACAACAGCGGCTGGTATATCATTACTTTTTGCTCCAAAGCCTTTTAACATGAGATCTGGTCGGACACGTCGTGCAGAGGATATTCCTCTTGTATCAGAGTGGTACAAGGAACATTGGTGAGTGCTAGTTTGATATCTTACAAATTTGTTCCTCACCATTTTTTTGTATTTCTATTCTACTTGTTGCCTATTACTGCTCAGCTGACTGCATTTTTCTTGACACCTCTTTTCAGCCCTCCAGCTTATCCTGTGAAAGTTCGTGTGAGTTATCAGAAGCTGTTGAAGTGTTACGTGCTCAATGAGCTACATCATAGGCCTCCCAAGGCTCAGAAAAAGAAGCACCTGTTCCGTTCACTCCAAGCAACTAAGTTCTTCCAAACTACTGAGCTCGACTGGGCAGAAGCAGGCTTGCAAGTCTGCAAGCAGGGGTACAACATGCTGAACTTGTTGATTCACAGGAAGAATCTTAACTATCTTCATTTAGATTACAATTTCAATTTGAAGCCTGTGAAGACTCTTACAACAAAGGAAAGGAAGAAATCTCGTTTTGGAAATGCATTCCATCTGTGTCGTGAGATTTTACGACTTACAAAGTTGGTTGTTGATGCTAACATCCAGTTCCGTCTGGGAAATGTTGATGCTTTCCAGTTGGCAGATGGTCTGCAATACATATTTTCTCATGTTGGTCAGTTAACTGGTATGTATAGGTACAAGTACCGATTGATGAGGCAGATTAGGATGTGCAAAGATCTGAAGCACTTGATATATTACCGTTTCAACACTGGTCCTGTTGGTAAAGGACCTGGTTGTGGGTTTTGGGCTCCAATGTGGAGAGTGTGGCTCTTCTTCCTTCGAGGTATTGTCCCACTGTTGGAGCGCTGGTTGGGCAATCTTTTGGCACGGCAGTTTGAGGGCCGTCATTCCAAGGGTGTGGCCAAGACTGTAACAAAGCAACGTGTTGAGTCTCACTTTGATTTAGAACTTCGTGCTGCAGTTATGCACGATGTTCTAGATGCTATGCCAGAAGGCATCAAGCAGAACAAGGCTCGAACTATATTACAGCATCTTAGTGAGGCATGGCGATGCTGGAAGGCAAACATCCCATGGAAAGTCCCTGGTCTACCTGTGCCTATTGAAAACATGATTCTTCGTTATGTGAAATCCAAGGCTGATTGGTGGACAAATGTTGCCCATTACAATCGTGAGCGTATCAGGCGTGGTGCTACAGTTGACAAAACTGTTTGTCGGAAAAATCTAGGAAGGTTAACTCGCCTGTGGCTGAAGGCAGAGCAAGAGAGGCAACACAATTACTTGAAAGATGGGCCGTATGTAACTCCTGAAGAAGCTGTTGCTATTTATACAACAAGCTGTTCATTGGCTGGAATCAAGAAAGTTCTCTCCAATTCCTTTCCCGCCATTGTCATACAAGCATGACACTAAACTTCTTATACTTGCTCTAGAAAGGCTGAAGGAGTCATACAGTGTAGCAGTTAGATTGAATCAATTGCAACGGGAGGAGCTTGGGTTGATTGAACAAGCGTATGATAATCCACATGAAGCATTGTCAAGGATAAAAAGGCATCTCCTTACTCAGCGTGCTTTCAAAGAAGTTGGTATAGAATTCATGGACTTGTACAGCTACTTGATTCCAGTATATGAAATTGAACCTCTTGAAAAGATAACTGATGCATACCTTGACCAGTACCTGTGGTACGAGGGGGACAAACGGCACCTCTTCCCAAATTGGGTTAAGCCTGCTGATTCAGAACCACCACCTCTTCTTGTTTATAAATGGTGCCAGGGTATAAATAATTTACTGGATATATGGGACACAAGTGATGGACAGTGTGTTGTGATGCTGCAGACAAAATTTGAGAAGTTCTTTGAGAAAATTGATCTGACTCTGTTGAACAGGCTTCTGCGCTTGGTCTTGGATCATAACATAGCTGACTATGTCACTGCAAAGAATAATGTAGTGTTGTCTTACAAGGACATGAGTCACACAAATTCTTATGGTCTCATTCGAGGGCTTCAATTTGCATCTTTTGTCGTTCAGTATTATGGCCTTGTGCTGGATCTTCTGATTCTTGGTCTAACTCGTGCAAGCGAGATTGCTGGGCCACCCCAAATGCCAAATGAGTTCCTTACATATGCTGACACAAAAGTTGAGACAAGGCATCCCATCAGATTGTATTCTCGATATATTGACAAGGTGCATATATTGTTCCGGTTCACCCATGAGGAAGCACGAGACCTAATTCAGCGTTACTTGACAGAACATCCTGATCCTAACAATGAGAACATGGTTGGTTACAATAACAAGAAATGCTGGCCCAGAGATGCAAGAATGAGGCTTATGAAACATGATGTGAATCTTGGAAGAAGTGTGTTCTGGGATATGAAGAACCGCCTTCCAAGGAGCATTACAACTTTAGAATGGGAGAATAGCTTTGTCTCTGTTTATAGCAAGGACAATCCAAATCTGCTTTTTAGCATGTGTGGTTTTGAAGTCCGGATACTGCCAAAGATACGGATGACTCAGGAGGCATTCAGCAACACAAAAGACGGAGTATGGAATTTGCAGAATGAACAGACAAAAGAAAGGACAGCAATTGCCTTCCTGAGGGTTGATGATGAACATATGAAAGTGTTCGAAAACCGTGTCCGGCAGATTCTAATGTCATCAGGGTCAACAACATTCACCAAGATAGTCAATAAGTGGAATACAGCTCTAATTGGCCTTATGACATATTTTCGCGAAGCAACTGTCCATACCCAGGAGCTTTTGGATTTGCTAGTCAAATGTGAAAACAAGATCCAGACTCGTATAAAGATTGGCCTGAATTCAAAGATGCCTAGTAGGTTTCCTCCAGTTATCTTCTATACTCCCAAGGAGATTGGAGGTCTTGGAATGTTATCAATGGGCCATATTCTTATACCGCAGAGCGATCTTAGGTATAGCAAACAGACAGATGTTGGTGTAACACATTTTAGAAGTGGTATGAGCCATGAAGAGGACCAGCTTATTCCGAACTTGTATCGTTACATCCAGCCATGGGAGAGTGAGTTTATTGATTCACAGCGTGTATGGGCTGAGTATGCTTTGAAGAGGCAGGAAGCACAATCACAGAACAGACGCTTAACCCTTGAGGATCTTGAAGATTCATGGGATAGAGGTATACCTCGTATCAACACTCTTTTCCAAAAAGACCGCCACACGCTAGCCTATGACAAAGGATGGAGAGTGAGAACGGATTTTAAGCAATATCAAGTGCTGAAACAGAACCCATTCTGGTGGACACATCAGCGGCATGATGGGAAGCTTTGGAATCTAAATAACTACAGAACTGATGTCATTCAAGCACTTGGTGGTGTAGAAGGCATCCTGGAGCATACATTATTTAAAGGGACTTATTTCCCTACTTGGGAGGGTCTGTTTTGGGAGAAGGCATCAGGTTTTGAAGAGTCAATGAAATACAAGAAGCTGACAAATGCACAGCGTTCTGGTCTCAATCAAATCCCCAATCGAAGATTTACCCTGTGGTGGTCACCAACCATCAATCGTGCAAATGTGTATGTTGGTTTCCAGGTCCAGCTAGATCTTACAGGGATATTCATGCATGGGAAAATCCCGACATTGAAGATTTCTCTGATCCAGATTTTCCGCGCTCATCTTTGGCAAAAGATCCATGAAAGTGTTGTTATGGATCTTTGCCAAGTTTTAGACCAGGAGTTGGATGCACTTGAGATTGAGACCGTTCAGAAGGAGACAATACATCCCAGGAAGAGTTACAAGATGAATAGCTCCTGTGCAGATATTCTTCTCTTTGCAGCACACAGATGGACGATGTCCAAACCAAGCTTAGTTTCTGAGTCTAAGGACGTCTTTGATCAGAAAGCAAGTAACAAGTACTGGATTGATGTGCAACTGCGTTGGGGAGACTATGATTCACATGACATAGAACGTTATACAAGAGCCAAGTTCATGGATTACACAACAGACAATATGTCCATATACCCATCGCCAACCGGTATGCTTCTGAATATACACGAACTGCCATTTTCTTATCCTTTTTACTTGTTTGATTTGATTCAATTGAACATAGCTAATGTTCATTGAAATCTGTTGCAGGTGTGATGATTGGAATCGATCTAGCGTATAATTTGCACTCTGCCTTTGGCAACTGGTTTCCTGGATCAAAGCCACTACTTCAGCAGGCAATGAACAAGATTATGAAGGTATATAATGATGTTATTAAATTCTCTCTCTTGAGCACTCTACTGCTATCAATGTCCAATTTGAATAATCTTCTTGTTTTTTCTTTTCAGTCAAATCCTGCTCTGTATGTCCTGAGGGAGAGAATTAGGAAGGGTCTGCAGTTGTACTCATCTGAACCCACTGAACCATACCTGTCTTCACAGAACTATGGAGAGATATTCAGCAATCAAATCATATGGTTTGTGGATGATACAAATGTGTATCGAGTCACTATTCACAAAACATTTGAGGGTAACTTGACCACGAAACCAATCAATGGTGCTATTTTCATTTTCAATCCAAGAACAGGTCAACTTTTTCTTAAGGTTTGTGTTTTTTTTTTTTCGAATTTCTGCTATAGTAATCACGTGATTTTGTTTTTTTCCTGTAAACCCCTAAACTTGGTAGGTTTAGACTGAGTATGGATCATAACGTGCAGGTTATCCACACAAGTGTATGGGCGGGGCAAAAACGTCTTGGGCAGCTGGCCAAGTGGAAAACAGCTGAGGAGGTTGCTGCGTTAGTTCGATCTCTTCCTGTAGAAGAGCAGCCAAAGCAAATTATTGTGACAAGGAAGGGAATGTTGGATCCGTTGGAGGTTCATCTACTTGACTTCCCTAACATTGTTATCAAGGGCAGTGAGCTGCAGCTTCCTTTCCAGGCTTGCTTGAAGATTGAGAAGTTTGGTGATCTTATACTGAAGGCAACAGAGCCACAGATGGTTCTTTATAATATATATGATGATTGGTTGAAAAGTATCTCATCATACACAGCATTCTCTCGCATTGTGCTTATTCTACGTGCACTTCATGTGAATAATGAGAAGGCAAAGATGTTGCTCAAACCTGACAAAACAATTGTTACTGAACCACATCATATATGGCCAACTCTGAATGATGAACAGTGGTTGAAGGTTGAGTGTGCACTAAGGGACCTCATTCTTTCTGATTATGCAAAGAAAAACAATGTTAATACTTCTGCACTGACACAATCTGAAATGCGAGATATCATCCTTGGTGCTGAAATTGCTCCACCATCACAGCAGAGGCAACAGATTGCTGAAATTGAGAAACAGGTGAAGGATAAAGGATAAATACTTGCACATGTGTTTTTGTTTTCAGAGAACTTTTTTTCAGTTTGCTCACTCTTGATTTTACCTTGTTTTGCAGTCAAGAGAGACGACTCAGTTAACTGCTGTAACCACAAGGACTACCAATGTCCATGGAGATGAACTCATTATCACAACCACAAGTCCATATGAGCAACAAGCATTTGCATCGAAGACTGATTGGCGTGTGAGAGCCATCTCTGCCACAAACTTGTATCTTCGTGTAAATCACATCTATGTCAATTCTGATGATATAAAGGTCAGTATAGTATATAGCATCTCTCTAACTACCAATAAGTCCACATAGCAAAAGAAATGTTGAATGGTTACTGACTGGCATTCATTCTGATTGCAGGAGACTGGTTACACTTACATTATGCCAAAGAACATATTGAAGAAATTCATATGCATAGCAGATCTGCGGACACAAATTGCTGGATTCTTGTATGGGCTGAGTCCACAGGACAATCCTCAAGTCAAAGAGATTAGGTGTATAGCCATTCCTCCGCAGCATGGAACACACCAGATGGTGACTCTGCCAGCAAATCTTCCTGAGCATGAGTTCCTTAATGATCTTGAACCCTTGGGATGGATGCACACACAGCCAAATGAAGCTCCACAGCTATCACCACAGGTTTGAAGTCTATTTAGCATTTTTTTTAGTTTGTTTCTGGGTTCTTATGACTGAATTCATGGGACTAACTGCATTGTTCTTGCAGGACCTGACATCACATGCCAAGATTCTGGAGAACAACAAACAATGGGATGGTGAGAAGTGCATCATTCTGACATGCAGCTTCACCCCAGGATCGTGCTCGTTGACTGCATACAAGTTGACACCAAGCGGTTACGAGTGGGGACGCAGCAACAAGGACAACGGAAGCAACCCGCATGGATACCTCCCAACTCATTACGAGAAGGTCCAGATGCTTCTGAGTGACCGCTTCCTTGGTTTCTACATGGTACGTATTTGTTTCAACATTTTGCATACCTTCCTCTTGGGTGTTTAGTCGTTTGGCTGATTAGCTCTAACTTTCACTTCGATGTTTTTGTTTGAACCAGATTCCGGATAATGCCCCTTGGAACTTCAACTTCATGGGAGTGAAGCACGACCCACAGATGAAGTACAACATGAAGCTGGGCATGCCTCGGGACTTCTATCATGAGGACCATAGGCCGACACACTTCCTTGAGTTCAGCAACATCGAGGAGGGAGAGGTCGCTGAAGGTGATAGGGAGGACACATTCACGTAGGCGCCTGTTAGAAACTGTATCTCAAACGCACTTGGCTCTATTTTGAACGGCAATGTGTGAAGCTGTAACCTGACTCGACACTCGACAGGTGTCATCTGTTGTTCGCCTGTTGCTTAAGCCTGTATTATACCTTTTTGTTGTAAGACAGCCCTGAATAGAGGGGTTAAAATTGTACAAGTGCACGTCATGGTACCAGTAAAGATTTTGCTTAGTAGCCATGTTATTCTAAGATTCTGCTTCCTCCCTAAGCGTACACGTTACAGCTTTCCAGGTTAATAAATTGACAGTTGTATTAGTGGCTCGAGCTTTGTTCTTTCTGTGGTCTGTCATACTTCACGCTCAAGCCTTCCAGGCTTCCATTGAACAATAGCGTGATGGTTTCTCTGGTTGCATAGATTTTTTCGTGCATTTTGGGAATCCTTCAGTGCTTCTCGTTCCGGAGCTCGATTTCTGCTTTTCTTTCCTGCTGGGCCTCGCAAGAGCAGGTCTGTTGCAGGTTTGCAGCTCGTTCTTCGTGCCGAGTCCTACCAGCTTTCACGGTAGGGCAAGAGATAGCTTCTTGACCTAAGTACACTGGAAAGACTGTTCTGACCTTCTTGGAACCAGGAGTACATGCGTTCAGCTTGTTTGCTCGTAGAACGGATCTGAGAGCAGGTGGTGTCAAAGACTCAACAACAACAAACTACTAATAACAAAGAGAAAAACTCGGTCAGTTGAATTGGGACATCGTACATGCCAAATTTGAACTCAAAGAGAAAAACAACTCTCGATGATTAAATTGGGATATTGACACAACCAAACAAAGCTTAGACATTACACACTGCACCGCCTCCAAACCACCATCAGCTGTCACCACATTGTACTGCCATCCCCCGAATGACACAGACGTCAAGACAAAACACTATTGTCACTGCTCACACCGTCGTTGCCAACGATGTCTCACACCGAGGTAGCTTGCTGCGAAGCAAAACTAGTCGTTGCAGATTGTTGCAAGCCGTGTAGCTCCTCCGCAAGAATTCGCTTGCGCCGCCCCTCAAGACATTGTCACACTCACGGACTAGCCATTGCCAAGCAGGGTTAGCCGCCGTAGTTCGCTGCCAGCTGCCAACCCAAGCGTGAGTGGCTGCCTCTGGCGCTCACTAAGTCAACCCCCACCATCGCCCTGTCGCTTCCAGTAACCTAGCAGCCTCACCGAAGGTAAAAGTGTTACACGCCAACTCCAGCAGCCATCACATCGTCTCCTTGCACCGGAACGTTCACCGTTGAGGGTAACCGCCCACTGCCACTTCACGCAGGTCACGTCGACAATACAAATCTGTTGGCCACCACCTCCCACGCCGGCCTCCATGCCAACTCTGTGGGCAGGGCGGCGCAGCGAGGGCCGGCTGCCCGGCTTGGTAGCAGCAGCAGAGCAGGCGGTAGGCAGGCTCCTCGTTCTCGTGAAGCCGCGACGATTCGCTTCCTCCGTTCCTCCCGTGCGACGGCCACGCGCTCGTGCAAACGGAGGGAGACGGACTCAGGGAGAAGAAAGGCTGTGGTCGATGGACGAGAGACGAGGAAACAGGAGGTGTAATCCATCTCGCCCACATGTGTTCACGCGTGTTGCAGCGCTGCCCCGAGCTACTTTAAACTTCATGTTGAACAGAGTCCGAGCTTGACAGTTGAGGAGCGCGAACCCCACGTTACCAAACACACACCTTGGTAGCCCACAAACCCTCCTCTTTGCCTTTTCTCACACCAGCGGGCCCAGTAGTGGTAGACGCCGGTGAGCTTGGTGAGCGCGCGCGGCCGCCGGGGCGGGTGAAGTAGCTCTCCCTCTCCTTGCTGATCCTGACGCCCGGGCTCGTGATGCCGCTGCGATGGGTCTCGTCTCGTCAGTCGCCACGCCCAACGGCCCAACTTCTCGCAGCAGCGCAGCGGCTGCAGCCAAGGCCTATTCGCCAGCTGGCGACTGGGAGGCGCCGGCTGGCCGCCTCGTTTCCGACCCACTTGTCGGTGAAACGATGCACGAGCGCCACCGACCTGCGCTCCGCCATCGCCCCCACTTGAAATACCCCACCACCGCCTTAGCTTGGCGCCCAACCCAAAACGTAACCGTCCCTCCCATCCCAACGAACACCTGCTCTGCTCTCGCCTCCCAATCCCCTCCGAAAATGCAATCCGCCGGTCTTCGGCAGTTGCCGTCGTCGGCAGTGCCCGCGATGGACGACTTCCCCGACGGGGCCTTCGTGCGGCTGGAGAACCGCGAGAAGGGGACGTACCTCCACGCCGACGAGGACGGGGAGGGGGTCTCCCTGCGCCCGCAGGGCTCCCCGAACGTGGTGTGGCGGGTGCACCACGTCCTCATCGACGGGACCACCTTCGTCCTCCTCCAGGGCGCCGCCTACGGCCGCTACCTCGCGATCTCGCCCTTCGTGGCGCCGTCCGGCTACCGCGGCCGCTCCACCGTCCAGCGCGACTACGGCGGCGCCAACGTGGGCGCCCTCATGTGGAGGCCCCTCAGGATCACCGGCGACGAGAGGTACATCCGCCTGCGCCACGAGTTCAACCACAACCTCCGCGCCAACGGCAGGTACCGCACCTGGCACACCGCCGTCACCGCCGAGATCAACGTGAACGAAGGCAGCTGGAGCACGATGATGCAGTGGACGGTCCACGGAGTCCCACTGGCGCCGGGGCTGCCACCCCTTGCACGTCCGAGCGTGGTCAGTTCGCTATCCTCTCTCCTTGGAAGTTGCAACCCCTCGCCTCCTCGCCTTGATTCCGTGAGCGGGTTACTTGGAAATTGGAACGGATTTCTTCGTGTTCATGGCGTCAGTGGGCAGTCTGATTGTTGCGTTCCCCTGGGCGCAATCCTTGTGTTTATTTTGACCGAAGTCAGCGCTTACTGGAACTGTCAACTTCTTTCACAAGAAGACTGAACCTGTTCAATCACTTAATTTCCTGATGAGTTCACGCCTTGTGATGGTTGCTGTCAGTCGCCCGAAAGTTCGACCTGATTCTGTAGCTGTATTCGCTTTAGGGAGCCCTCTGTATTTGGGTTCGCTTTAGGGGGAGTTTTTTTTTTTAATAAAAAAATCATATAATCATGTTCGCCTTCCTGTGGTTGCTTTACGATTTTCTCTGGCCTTCGTCAATCTGGATCTGACCATGATATCTGGAAAGTCTAGTCAAGGTCACCATTGGTCATTGGAGTTCTTTGTCATGACTCATGACGTCTACTTGAATGATTTGAGCTCTTTGGTGGAGTCCAATTCTTGCCAGATCACATGAATTTTGGGATTTTGGTCTCTGAACATTTCGTCCTGTTATTTGGTCTCTGACCATTTCGTTCTAATTGTGTATTCAGACTTGTTCATTCAGTTAACACCACCACCGCTGCTGTCATTTTTCTTAAGCACAAAGTGTTACGTTCTACAGATTCTAGGAGCCCGCAGTAGCCTGTTCCGGCGGCGCAGGCCTGAGGCGGATCGAGGGCGGTTGATCCGGCACGTGCGGGCGGACGACGAAGGGAACTTCGACCAGAACTTCAATAACTGGCCCACATTCCCTTTCTACGGCCGCTCCGTGTTCAACCTGAGGGTCCAGGTGGGGATGCGTCAGCCCGGCGCGGAAGTCTTGGGGGGCATCACACTGGCCGTGCGGCCTGGCATCCAAGGGCGGCTGACCCCTCTGGTCACCGACCTGCCTCGCAGCGGAGATACCATGAACATCGTCGTCTTCAACACCGGATCACAAGGTGAGAAACCCCGCAGTTCTCTCAGTGGTCTGTGCAGCACTTGTTATCTGTTGATCTTACCGCTTCAGCATATGCGATGTTTAAAGTTATCGGCAAGCTTAAGTATTGGCAGTGTGACATTCACAGTTTCTAACATTGTCTCTATCTCACAGTAGTTCTGTGATCTGTAGAACATGATTTGCCATGCAAACAGATCAGTAAAACTATCTGCATTTTATATATGTTGTGTAGGTCGTAGAATCATACTGACAACAAGAAATGTAACTTGCCTGTTTTTCCCATAGCCCAGATGTTCATAAAAATTCTTTAGTTTTGAATAGTTGGTGTATTTAGTGCCCTCTTCTTGGCTTTTTGGCATTTTTTACATTTTAGCTAACATGTGCTTCAGGTAATTGTTTTACTTCTTATGGGTTGGAATAATCTAAAGCACATTGTAGACAAGCAGATGCATTCTAGCTAAATAGTCTCAAACTCTCAGGTCTGTAATATTCAAAGTGACATGTAGGATTCAGAAGTCATTTGACAGAACCTTAATTTGATCCGGTTCTTAAATTGTAGGATTCCATCTCTCAGGTCAGTACTCAGTAGTATTCATAGTGCCACATAGGACTCATGAATTCTTTGACAGATTCTTCGTTCCCGTTCAGATGATCCAATCCTTCCACTTATCAGCCAATAGTGTTATCTGTTGATCTTGGAACTGATTGTCTACTGTTTTTTTTTAAAATTTTTGTTCAGTGTTGATTACTTCTCTCAGATGGAACACCGATGACATGCTGCCTAATTATCTCATTATTTTTCTTGTTCCCTTTGTATTCAGGTGCTCAGAATTTAGTGTACCCAGAAATAGCATAGAGGACTACGAGAGCAATTCTGACAACTTCGCAAATCATCTCTTCGGCAATCAAAAGCATTTAAGCATTGGTCTCCCCGAGACAGTGACATGGGAATTGGCTGTCGTCTTTTGTTGAGATAGTTTCTGAAAATTCAGCAACTCTTCTGTAATGGTGGTTAGATTTGAAGTGTTCTACTGATCGGAAGTAGTTTGGATTGACCTCTCAAGTTCAAAACTTAAAAACTGATGAAAGCATTATGTGGAGTTAAATGATGAATGCTTCTGCGAAGTAATACTGATTGTAGTTACCAGCATCTTCATCTCTGTTGGTGGTGGACAGATGTCAAGAATAGATGCTACTAATTTTGTCTGTACCTTGCTCATGGGTGCACATAAATTCACTCCATTTTGGGTCTTGATTGTTAGTCGCAACTTTTTTGTTTGATCTCCCAACTTGTCACATGATGGTATTGAGCAGTTGTTCCAGCGTCTGCACTTTGTGTCAAAGATTCGCCGACATCTTTCATTTCTAGCATATTTCGCAGTAACTGTGCAGTTCTAACTTCTAACTTGAGGCGCAAGGAGATCAGTAAAATAGCTGCTGCATTTCAGTATCCTTTCCTCAGTTCTTTTTTTCATTTTATATTCAAGCATTATGTTGTGCTTATTTGCTGAAGTGCTATGGTTTGTTTGGTTTGTATTAATCTGAAAATGCTGTTGATAAGAAGAATAGGTTGAATGAAAATAAACTCAGGTCCATATATTACTTGTAACTACAATGCCTACTGCCTAGTGTGTCAGCAGCAACAGATGTCAAAATGTTGCAGATATAGAATGACATAATTCATATGTTTTTTTTGGCGACTGTGTCCTTTGGACACGTATTTCATTAAGAGGCATGTTCAGATGTTTCAGTTCAGAAAATTACTCTTTAAAATTAATTTTACAAATGCTCTGATTCCGAGGTCAGAAGTTTCATCTGTTCACTTGTCAGACTAATATTCTTGTATTTTTTACTTTTTTTGTGCATGAGTGTAAAAATAAGATTACTGAACTGAACATCAACAAATGTTTAATACCCCACGATGCTCGCTGTGTAGCTTCCTCACTGTCTCACTTCTTCCCTTGTCAATTTCAGCTGCTCAGGCGTTGCGGTACCCCGAATGTTGGTGAGTCCTAGAGCTAGAGGCATATGAGGGCAGGACTCCTGACGACACTGACCTTCACATTTTATCTCTTCAGAATTCAAAAGTGCTACTGTTTCAGAAACAACAACACAATTATTGGCTGTCTTTTCATTTTTGTCCAGATAGTTTCAGAAAATCAGCAGCCGTGTTCGTTCAGAGAAATTCTGTAGTTCCGAATTGATATTAAATGTAGTATCCTCTTCTTGGATCCCCCCCTCTCATTTTAATGAACTTTTGATTGGGGGCAATGGTTTGCTTTTGGTTAGCACTAATCTAAAATTTTAATGCAAATAGTCTTAGGTCCGTATACTGTAGTAAACTCATAGTGCCACATAGAATTCAGTCTGTAGTGGATAGCCATAGTCTCAGGTTTGTTTTCCACGTTTTGTTCCTGCTGCTTCATGTGTTTTGTAAATATAAATCTAAACCGAGATGATATTCAGCAGTACCAGTTGGCAACAAGACCAATCAATAGTGATGAGTAGTGTCACACTCCGATCTATGTTTGGGTTTCAGTTATTTTTTCGAGTTTTGTTTCCTGTTAGCAAAGCTGTAGTTCTCAGGCGAGTGAGTTTCTGGTCGCCGGCCTGCAAGCCACAGTAGTTGGGAGCATGGCCACGTTCAAAACTCTTGCCACCTTTGTAAAAGAATAATAAAAAAAATCTAAACTGAGATGTAACTTGGGGATAGACTACAAAATTTGCGCATGCCAACCAAGTTTGTATATAAGAAAGAAGTAGTGGACAAGAACCAAAATAGCTTTTCATAACAATTACACTTTCTCTACAAGAACCACAGCTTCAGATAACATGTCAAAGCAATTACACCTTCGGCCTTTCTGCCCCGCAATGCAATTCTGGGCTCTGGCAGAATGAACCCAAGTCAATACTAGGAAGGTCTGTATCCATTTAATTTCTCGATATTGCTAAAATCAAGTTTGTCCAATACATGTTTCAAAAATTTGACTGCATTAGAAGTGAAATGCACTCAATTGCATAGTTCCACAGGGCCCACAAAGATGTGCTTGTCATTCTGTCCGCATTCCTATGTTACTTGAAATTGAAGTGCTGGAGATCACACTAGGTTCTAACGTCCTGTGGTTTGTGTCCTGGCCAGGGAAAATTTTACTGCCATATGTTTATTCATGTTGTGGTCATCTTACCTGCCAAATAATTCCCAAAATATCTTTTGGTACAAGCATGGAATAGGCTTATGGATTAGTTACGGTTTATAAATGAACTTTCTCAATACTTGTGATTGAATTGCATATTTAATGTTTACATGTTTTGTACTAGAAAGAATAGAATTTATATGGGTGTCTTTTTTTCATTTGAACATAGTAGGAGTTATGCATGGCTGTTGCTTGCAAGTCATATGTTCACATAATTACATAACTGCAGCAACCAAAGAGACGTTGCCCTTATTTGAAATAAGACTTGGGCCCAAAGATCCTAAAGCTTGGCTTGGTTGTGTTAAGCAACCAACCAAAAAACTTTTACTCTGTTTCTGTTGGCTTGACTTTGTGCTCAATACAAGTGAGAATATTTTTTTACACACATAGTATGCTCTATATCATTCTGCAAAAAGAAAAAAAAGGGAGCAATCATTGTATATAATGAGACATAGGTATTCTTATTCCTTGCAGTTCCCGGTTAGCAGGATGAGACTGAAGTTGTCAAATTAATTTTATCATGACATAACCTTTGCTATGGCATGAATTATATTTGGCTTATTGAGCTTAATTCCTTTTTTTGTGTCATTGTTCTTAATGTTTCCTCCCCTAGATCCCTGTGCAGAACCATATGCTAGCTTTAAATGGTCCATATCGAGCACTTGGTGGTAAAAGTAGTATGTATTTTGAGTTTGATCCGAAAATAAAGGGTGAGGGGGCAATTAATGAAGATTTCAGCAAAGGTTTAAAAGTGCTCAACGTCTTCAATCATACTCCCAGTACATTTTCACTAAAAAGTTACCTAAGTACTTTGGATGTGGTGTGTGTGCCTGTGTCTTGGAAGTTTCTATTAGAGTCAACTTTTTGATAGCTAAACTTTAGCTGGCTGTGTTTGGATGCTCTAGCTAAATTTTAGTTGAGGATATGATTAACTCTCATATGAGTCACTTTCTTTGGAATAATAATGAAGATCATCACAAGTATCATCTGGCTAGCTGACAATTAATTGCCCAGAAAAAAGAGGTAGGAGGTCTTGGAGTCCCTGACTTGAGAAGTTTAAACCTTGCTTTGTTATGCTCTTGGATTTTCAGATATCATCTAAATAATCATTCTATTTGGACTAAAATTGTGGATTTCAAGTATATGACCAAAAGTCCTAATATTTTTTTGCTGTCCAGATGTGGGGAGCTCCCCTTTCTGGAAAGGTGTCCTGTGGGCTATGCAGGCAGCCCATATGGGAATTAAATGGGAGGTTGGTAATGGTGAGAGGGTGAGGTTTTGGGAGGATCATTGGTTTGGCAATACCAGTCTGGCTATTTTATATTGGCCTTTATATATTATTAATGAGCAGCAGGGGAAATCGATTAGTGAGGTGTGGAATGGTGAGGATCTAATGCTCTCCTTTAGGAGAAATGTTTCTGGTAATCTTATGAATATGTGGTGGGAACTCAAAGCTATAGTTGAGAGTATCTCTTTGACCAATTAGGAAGATCAGATTTGGTGGAGCTTTAGCTCTAATGGGAAATACACAGTTCAATCTCTGTATGCCATTATTAACCATAGAGGAGTCATCCCAGTTTTTGTTCAAGCTGTGTGGAAGCTTAATATTCCTCCTAGAGTGCAGGTCTTCTTATGGCTGCTGTCTAATAATAGACTTCTTACAAGGGACAACCTAGCTAAAAGGAGAGAGGTGGATGATCCTTGCTGCTTGTTTTGCATTGAACATGAGTCCATTGTGCACCTTTTTTTTTTATTGTTTTTTTAGATAAAGGATAGAGTCTATCCGGCTTCATTCATCCGATGAGGATGAAATCAGGCCACATTATTACAAAGTACGCACTCAAAAGCACGGCACAAGCCAGAACACACACGACATGTAAACACATGGTCGAAACACAAAGTTCAACTTGGGCCAATCCTAAACATAGATCCCCAACCGGGAGAAGAAAAAAAAGTTGAAGACAAGACGACTCCAGTGTCCGGCTAGTATTGATCAACTCTTGACGACGGTCCTCATGGTACTGCTTGCTGGTTTTGTTTGGAGAGATATCTCTGATTGTCTTAGTATTAAAATGGGTCCTAGTTTTGAATCTATTGCTGGTTTTTGGATTGCTAATAAGAAGCATCTAGTGACTAATATTGTTACTTCGGCTGTTTGCTGGTCGATTTGGAAATTACGCAATGCTATTTGTTTTCAGGGAGACGCTTGAAGTGGAATGAGAAAGGTGCTGTTGAAAGTTGGGAGAATGCTCAGAAGCTGGCTACTGATGATAAAGCTGGAGGCAAAGGAGAGGTTGGAGAATATCATCGTGCAGCTGGAGAGAAAAGCCGACAGCTCGCAAACGCTTGCATGAAGAACACATTCATCGGAGTTGGGTTGATCCAGTGCTCAACTTTTGGGGGGTCTTCAGCGTTGCACAGCTGATCGTTTGGAAGAGCCTTTACCGTAGCTCTGGGATAGCTTCCGCCTGTGTGTGCTGGGCGAGTGTTTAGTCCTTTTTTGGTGCTGGGCCGGTGAACCTGATAGTTCCAACGGTTTACCGTGCTTTCATGTATTTTGACGCTTTGTGATCTATAAAGTGGGGGAAACCTTTGATTCAAAAAAAAAAATAGTTGATGATAATTTGGTTATTTATACCTTTTAGTTAGTTTTAGCTGGGTTGAAACAGCTAAATGAATCGTGTATATTTTGACCTTCAGCTAAACTTTAACTAGATTTAGGTATGAGGTGTTTGATGCACCATAACTAAAATTATACGGCTAAAGTTTGATTGGTGCATCCAAACAGGGCCTGTGTATATGCATTCTGTGAAAGCCTTCGGTGCATGGTTGGCATTAGACTGTGCTCCGGTGTGTTGAAATGTTTTGTTCGGCAGAGCTATCCCCAACGGCCAACGGCCCAGCATGACCAAGAAACCAAGGTGCACAATTTCCTTTTACAACCAGAAGCAGACGATTGATTTTTTTTTTTTTGCTATGTTCAACTCTTAGAACAGAGATTTCTTCTAATCAGGTGCACAATTTCAAGAAACAACGAGTGCATATAAATTTTTTATGCCATTCTGTTCATTCTGGGCTCCGTTAGAATGGTAAAAATGTAACGACATATGCATGACACAACGAGCGATGACACATACTCTTGACATCGATGTGGCAGTCCACCCTGGCAGTGCCAGGTTGGTTGCAAAAGGGCACACCCGATGCCAAATGGCCGATGGCCATGGATACCGCGCTCGCGAAGCTACTGTGCATCCTGCAGCGGGAGCCGAAAGCACGAGATAGGAGACAAAGGCTTTCCTGTGTGCGTCTTCCGTAGATCATGTTTCCAGAGCTTTGTGGGCCCTACGTGCTAGTGGCGAGGAGCAGCAAAACTGCAAAAGGCAAAACAACCTGCGCGGCTGGCCAGTCCATAAGCCAAAACGACTTTTTTTTAGGCTTCTCATGTAAGTACAGCTATAGTATCTGTTTAGATACAGACAGACACCATCACACACACACACATACATCTCACACACACACCCTCTGTATACAGACAAACCTACAACTATACTTAGACAACGAACGTAGCTAAGAAATACTCGAAGATCACCAGACTCCGAGCATGGCGGGCACGTCACTTGACCATTGTGGCACATCTGCGTGAGAGGCTACCTGGAAATTATTTTGGGGGAAAACCCCGGTGGGAATCACGGTCGAGCCAGCGCTCGAACCGTGACCGGTAGCTTCCGCTCCGGGAGAGCCAACCAAACGAGCTACGACTCGTTCCCCAAGCCAAAACGACTTGAAATACCTTCGCCGGCCGCGGCCTTGGCATGGCGCCCAAACGCAAATCCTCCCAATGAATACCTTCTCTACTCTCTCCTCTCATCCCTTCCCTTCCCTTCCGGCCTTCCCTTCCCATCCCCTCGACGCTGTTGTCACCGCACCGCCACCACCACCTGGGCGGCCACCGCGACAGACCTCTTTGCCGACGGAGCGCGCGTGTAGCACCCGCGGAGTCAAGCGATACCTCTATGCCGACGGAGACTGGCTCGGGGTCTCCGTTGTCCCGGTCGACCGCGCCCTCTTTCTAAGCACGGTGTGGAGGGTGCGCCACCAGATGGTAGGCGACAAAACCTTCCTCCTCCAGGGCGCAGCCTACGCCTGATTCCTCGCCGTGTCATTCCTCCAGCCGCCACCTCCTCTCCGCGGCCAAGACGCAGTGCAGTGCAACTTCGACGAAGCCATGTCGTCGAAGCTGTGCTATGGAGACCTAAGGGTGCCCGGGCGCAGCACTCACATCTAGCTCCATCACTTCGAGGTCGATCTTCTGGCAACCAGAAGCGGATGTCGCGTTGGGTTCGTTGAAGCCACCTCGGATCTTCCGCCCCGCCACGTGAGTTTGATCGGCAAACTTCTCCTCTTGAATTTCCTTTCCTCGCAAGGTCACCGTGATCCCTACCCCTTCCCCTTCCCAGCGCTTCCGAAGTGTTGACACCCAACGCTTCCGAAGTGCGGACACTACGATGGATGTCTTCTCCGATGGGGCCTTTTCGTGCTGCTGTGGACGTTGCTATCTGGCACGTACCCTCTCTGCCCCGTGCGGCCATGTCCCATTTGAGACCATTGTATGACGTGTCCACCTCTGGCACGGGGAGCGAGGCAGCACCCTTCTCATGCTCCAGTCCAGGGCGCTGCATACGGGAGGTGTAACACCCCTAGTGTTACTGTAACTAAAACCTGCCATGTCATCATGATTGCATGTAAATCATCCCGCATTTAACCCTGTTAGTGTGCATTAACCACAATAAATTTTATTCTTGCATATGATTGTGCATACGCACCTAAGAGTGATTTCAAGATAAAAATACTTGTTTGTATGTATTTATCTAAGTCCAATTGAAAAATCAAAAGAAAAGCATCTATAAACCCTACAACGGACCCAAAACTCTAATTCAAAAACTAAATAGAGTTAGAGGTTGGGCCTTAAACAAAAGTTACGAATCTTCAAAATTTCAGCAACTTCTATTTGGGAAAATTTTGAAGTTATTAAAAATAATTTCAAATAAAACCTTAATCTATGTGTAAAGATCTAAATTTGAAGTACAAATGTAAAAACTAGCAAGAATCTGATAATAGTTACTTAATAAAAGTTTTATCCCTTTTAAAAGGGAACAACTTTTATTTTTGGAGATTTTGAAGTTATGCAGTGGAAATTCAAATAAAACTCAAATTAATGCTTTGAAATTCAAATTTGAAATGCTATTTCAAAAAATAATCAAAAATCTGACAAAGCTCTTTTAATGAAAGTTGTAGGTCGTGACAAGTAGAACAACTTTTATTTTTGTATATTTTCAACTTATTGAGAAAAATTTTGAGAATTTGATTGAATTTGAAATGAATTTCAAATCAAGCTTTTACCCCTTTTGAATTATTCAAAATCCATTCAAAATTTGAAAAGGGTACAAAAACTAAAGTTATTCAGCACAAAATTTTCTACACTTTTATATTGGTGATTTTTCAACTTTATCCACAAAATAAAAAGTAATTTGGCCAAAAGTCAAAAGGGGACCTAGATCTGCTACAGTAGAGGAGGGGTCCGGATTCGGCTCTGCGCGCTTGCACTGCCGCGCGTGCACGCGTCGCACGCCCGCGCCGCCCGGGGCCTGCCGGCTCCTGGCGACAGCGCCCCGTGCTCGTGGGGGCCCCGGCCATGCCCTGCGCCTGTGGTTCCCCTATGTAAAGCTTCACCCGGTCGCCGTTCCTTTTTCTTTTCGTTTGCTCGCCGCCGCCGAGCTGCTGCTCACCGGCAAAATCCACGGTCACCGATCCATCCTCGCCCAAATTCTCGTGCCTACAGTTCCGCAACCCCTCTGCGCATCGTTCGAGCCCACTAGTGTCTTCCATCGTCGCTGGAGCTGCTCGCGTGTCGTCGTCTTCTTGGAGTCCGGCTGGAACGCCACCGTGAGCCGCTCGACGTGGCCAGCCTGCTCCGGTAAGATACGTCAAGGTTCTACGTGTGTTTCAGATTCTGCGTAGCCTCTGGATGCTCATGCACTAGCCCGTTTCATGTTTTCTTCTCCGAAGGCGTCGGAACGTCGCGGAACGCTGCCGTGGACATCGGAGCACGCCACCGCGGCCACTGTCAACGTCGCCGACGCCGTCCAGTGCCTCTCCACTTTGACCAGCGCGAGCAGCGCACCTAGGTGAGCTACAGATAGCACTAGGAGTAGTTGGGTAGGCTTGTCGAGGCTTTCGGTGGCCAGAACGTTGGGCGCCGCCCCGATCGTCCGCCATGGACGCCGGTGAGCTCGCCACCGTGCCGGGAGAACACGCTGTTGTGTCTAGATCTGGTCACATGCTTGCAGGGACCTCGTTGGTGGAGTTACCGTCACCGGAGGACCACCGGCGGCGAGCCGCCGCGGTCTGCGCCGCCGCGCACGCGCTCGGCCGGAGGGCTGGCGGGAGGTAGCAGAGAGAGGCCAGGTAGGCCTCTGTTCGGCCAAGCTGGGCCTGCTGGGCTGCGCTGCAGACCATTTTGGGCCGGCCCAGTGGGGTGGGGGCGCGCTGAGAGGGAGTGGGAGAGCGCTGGGTCGCGCGTGGGCCGAGCAGGACCGGCCCAGCAACTCTGGTAAATGGTTTTATCAGTTTTTCGATTTTATAAACAAATGAATGGTGCTGAGATTTGGTATTTTCGTGTAAAAATAAATGTAGCTCCTAAAATCCTACAAAAATTGGTGTAGTATCTATGTAGTGTGTAGAATGTATGAAAAATAATAAAATATATGTTTAGCACTTTCTGTATGAAATAAAAATGTCTCTTTTAATTAATAAATGGGAATTCCAGGAATTTTATAGGCTAGAATAGATATCAAAAAATCATGAAAGTTGACCTGGCATTGTTTTAGGCTGATATCTAGCTGTAGAAAAAGTTTAGGCTCAAATGGAGATAATTTATTTATTTATTATTTTACGCTCCATTAATTGAATAATAAAACAAATAGAAACCCTAATCATTTTAGGTTTTGTGTGACTTTTGGATGAAGTGATGTCCCAGGGACATGGACTTGAGATGATCCTCGGCACATTAATTAGTTAGTTGAGTTCTTAATTAAATTATTAATTAAAGACATTAGAAATTTATGTTATACACATATGATAATAGGGTTTTATGAATTACTTAAGTGAGTACTTGCTATTGTTATAGGAGAGCTAGTTCGACTTTTAAGGATTATTAAAATGGTCAATAAATCAATAGGATAGTTTAGTTGACTTGCAAGTTTATCATGAAGAAAAGTTGTACTCAACTTTCTGGAGTAAGTTTACTTTTATTAATCCACAATTTTGTGCACCTCACACATCATGGCATACATATCATCATGTTAAACATGCATTATTATTTTGTATAGTAAACGGGTTTTCGGAAGATTTGCTTGGTGTCCGATAGAGGATTATTCGTCAGCAGAAATCAAGTGGGTTTTCTCTGGTTTTCTGGTAGAAGTGACAGACTTGCAACACAGGCAAGCCCCGGTGCATTTAAACCCTTCCTTGTGATTTATAAAATGTTTATAACTTTGAGATAAACTACTGCATTAAGTTTATAGGAGTTGAGTGATAACCCCATTTGATGCATTACCAACCTTGACCACTGAAATACCCCTTGAAACTTGATTTAAAATAAAAATGTTTGAAAAATGCTTAGCCCTGCTTAATTAATTTAGTTTTTGCTCAAATGCTATCTTCTGAGCTATGGTGATATACTATTGATAATTCATGGAAAGAGGGAAATGAAAATGATTCCGTTCGGGGGTTGTGCATTTGGCCAATGCATTATCATCGACGGAAAGGGATTTTCCGTTCGGTGGTTGAGTACTTGGGTTAGAGTCCCAATGCCTTGTCACCAACGGGAAGTAATTTTCTGCTCGGTAATCGTAGGTTGGGTTAGAGTCCCAACATATTGTTACCGACGGAAAAGGGATTTGAAAACCGTTTGGTCACCGTGTACTTGGGTTAGAGTCCCAATGCATTGTACCAACGGGAAAAACTTTAGGGATCGTCCGTTATAGGCCCGCTGTGATCGAGACTTTGCAACTAGCCACATACTACGGAAAGCCCTATCTGCGGTGGCTCTACTACTTGAACCGACAACCACGCACTGGAAGTGAAGAGATAGCGAGAGTAGCGTGTACCCTCGTGGCCGGCGTGCCTGGAGACGAGAGGAGTACTGTGCTCTCGGGTGGCGCAGGACCAGTTCAGGTTTTGGAAAAGCCGTGGTAGACGGGGTTGGCATATGCAAGCTTAGGTGCTACATATGCAGTGTGGATAGGGATCCCAGCTGGGTACTAATCGATTCGAATCGTCGTTGCTCCTCGGATATGGAGACTCGATCCTTTGACTTACAATTGGAAAGTGGTTCGGAACTAGCATGTTTTTGAGAATGAATAAGTAATTGAAATTGAAGAATACATGTGAAAGAACGGAGATCTATGGTTATTGATTAAAATAATATTGAGTTAAAATATTGAAAGTAGGATTCAAGATTATTATTGCTTTTCTGCAAAATATTTTGACTCTTGCTAAAGCCTTACCTTGACTCCCCTCAGCCTGCATTCCTGAGTCTTCTCCCCAATTTCTTTAGTCGGGTAAGTCTTGCGGAGTACCCCATGTACTCAGGGTTTGTTAACCCCCTGTTGCAGGAAGGTCAAGCTTATGGTTCTACTTGGAACCGTGTTGGTTGGCGGATCGGGACGGATGGCGATGTGCATATGATATAACCCTTGGGCAGGGTGTCTAGTTGTATACTGCTACTCCACTACGAAACTCTGGTTTGGGATAATGTTATTCATATTTGTAAACCTATGTTTATGTAATACTTCCGCACTCTATACTCTGATTCAAACTATCTGTGTTGACTATTGTAATACTTGCAAGGTCTTTACAATGAGATCCTCGGGTGAATCAGGATTTCCAAGGAAACCCGACAGGCCACCTAGGTTGCGGGGAACTCATGGAAAGTAACCGGAGGTCCTTAGGGACGATGATGGTGCACGTGGGCCCGGTGATTTGGGCGGTTCTGTCACAAGAGGTACCTTGTGAATGCCTATGTTTGGTTTTGGGTAATTGATGAAACCTAGTTTGCTAATGTTTTACTCTAAGTGTTTCATGAGATTAATTAGCAAACAACAAGATAGAGCAAAGGACCGGGTCGGTGGAGGCCACTAGTGAAGGGCAATGACGGCGTCCATGCAAATGGTGTAAGCCCATCAACAAAAGGAGAAAGCCCTAATGACGGCATCCATGCAAATGGTATAAGTCCATCATCAAAGGTGTTCACAAGCTTCATCAAGGGAAGAGAAGAAAGATGGAGAAAAGCTAGGAGATCAAGGAAAAGGTATAACCAATAGGAGTTCTTTTGTCTTTTGTGATCAAGACTCTATAGAGAGAGTGATCACATTTATGATAGATAGCCGTACTATCAAGAGGGGAGAAATCGTTTGTGAAATACGGTTATCAAAGTGCCACTAGGTGTTCGTATTCATTGCATATGCATGTAGATGCTAGTGACACTAACAAATCCCGTGGAAAGCTCTTTGAAAAATGCTAACACACGTGCACTAAAGTGAGAGACACTTTGGAGTGTTAGCGATTTTGGAAACGGGGTGAAGTTTGAGTGGTAGAGAGGGGTTTGGGTCCTCTCTCCCTCCTGCCGAGCTTACGAGGCAGGATTCAGCGCTTTTCGGTGATTTCACTTAGTAGAAAAGTGCATCGAAAACTTACCGAAGTTGTCCGGTGGCTAACTCTTTGAAAAGGTGCGAAAACGTGTGCACCGGACGCTGCGAGCGTCCGGTGGGGTAGCACCGTCCGGTGCGAACCTTGTGCTCTCGGGTCGATTCGGTGAAGTTTTCACCGGACAAGCGAATTTCTTCACCGGACGCGCTGTGAACACTGTTTCAGCGTCCGGTGCTTCTGACGTGGTGAGCAGCAGAGAGCCGTTGGAGCGTCGGACGCTGAGGAGAGTCCGGTGAACCTGCACCTGACGCGTCCGATGAGCAAATGTGCTCTCTGGAACCTCTCTGCATGGACACCGGACACGGGCGTCAGAGCATCCGGTGTGACGGCTCCGCGTCTGGTGTGAGCACGCGCAGTGGGCGAGTTCAAACGGCTAGTACACTTGTCGCTGGGCGATTCACCGGATGCCACACCGGACGTGTCTGGTGTGGACTTAAGGTGCGTCCGATGCTCCCGAAATCAGTGAGTAGCGTTCGAATTTTGAGCAGCCTCTCCACTCCTCTCTCACACCTTACACTTGTTTGAGATCATCATTTGGTGAGATTGGAGAGCATCAAGTGCATTGCATGCTTGTGATCATCTAGAGGCACTTGGTGAGTGGATTTCGCAGTGGATTCTCTTGTTACTGTTGGAGTTTGCTGACTCCTAGATGGCTTGGAGCTGCGAGGATCGTTGAGAGGAGTTGGTGATTGTCTCCGCCTCCGATCGATGAAGTTATAAGGGGTCCTTGAGCCTTCCCTGTGGGAGATCACAATTGGCTACTCTAGTGAATTGTGCGTAGCTTGTGGATCCCCATCTTGTGTTGGTTGTGCGGCACCCTTGAGAAGGGTTTGGCGTGTGATGCCAATTAGCGCGCGAACCTCCAAGTGGGTGTATTGCTACAATGAGGAGTAGCTTGCCGGCAAACAAGTGAAGCTCGGTAAAAAATCTTGTGTCAACTCTCTCTACCGAGGATTCATATTGTGTTGATTGATTGGTTTATCATCTCTATGCCGGCGGTATAAAAATCACCCCCTCTACTCTTTACTTTCTTACACTTACTTTTGAGTAGCTCTCTTTTGTAGTTGCTCACCTAGGAGTAGAGTAAAATAGTGACTTAGCTTCTTGTGTGTAAACTTAGAGACTATAGCCTAGAACGGTTAGATGGCTTGCATTTTTAGTAGGCTCGCGCAAAATTCGCTTCGCCGTTTTATTGTCTAACCATCTTGTTTAAGTGTTGTTTGTAGAATTTTTATAGGCTATTCACCCCCTCCTCTAGCCATTTAGAACCTTTCACCTTGGCGTTGTGATCAGGCTGGAGGGGAGTTGGTGTGCCTCACAGTGCTCCTCCTATGACATGAAGGAGGCTGACAACGTGATGCGGGTGCCGAAGCCGCAGGCTGTCTTTTGACATCCATACTTCCTGCACAACTTGTGTTACGGATGGAGCCACACGCTGCTTTTGATGGTCATCCCCACTGACATGGGCCACAAGCAGCTAGCGCTGCCACCACTGGTGGTTGAGCCATCCAGTCATTCTTTCTAACTTGTTACCTTGTACATCTCGCCTTGGTTGCTCGCTTCAATTTTTGATTTGTGAAACCTATACTCGGTTCTGGGGTTTTAAATTCTTGCATTTGCATTTGTGCATTCAACAACAGGATGAAGTTGGTGTCTTGTCCCGTAGGAGGAGCCTCAGCTACAATGGACAATTCGATTTATGTGTACAGATATGGAGGAAATTACCCAAACAGTTGGCAAGAATTTCTCTTCGTTTCTCTTCAATGGATACTCTGTAATTAACTTGTGTGCTGAAATGTCAGGCCATCTTGACAACCTGGTATCATTCACTATGTACACTCTAGATGTTTAAGGAGATTGACCCCTCTGGTGATGAACTTGCCTCACAACACAGAGAAACTCCATATCGTGATCCTCCGTAGCGCATCCCTGAACCATCACTATTGCATGACTAGGATGACGCTGGCCAGGTGCTCCTGGGCAATACAGCTGCAACTAAAATTGAAATTCACACAAAACATTTTTTGACACCTTATTGGAAATACATAAAGGTACTAGTATATGATCTTGCAGGTGGAGAAACATTTTTTTTTCAAACCATCTATTCCGACTTACGGACAAAGGGTTATTAACTATACTATAGTTAGAAGATAGTTGAGGAAAATATGTTGTCTTATTGTACTGATGCTGCCAAGACAGGTACAAATCCAGTTAGAGGAGCTCCCTGGATCACCAGGTGAGAAGAAACTAAAACTTGACATATGCTAAAATTGGTACGGATAAACTTGAGCCCTGAACTAGCTAGAGAGGGAAAGAGAAGAACGTGAACAACTCAAAATGAAAATCACAACTTGAATTTTCCCTAAAATCCCAGAGGATATCAATGAGATTATGACCTCACTTCCTGGATCAAAAGAATACATAGATAAATTTGAGTCTAGAACACGTGCGAATCAATGAGATTATGACCTCACTTCCTGGATCAAAAGAATATATAGATAAATTCGAGTCTAGAACACGTGCGAATCATCTCTAGGAGGGAGAGAGAGTAATAGAGAGTCTCGTAGAGAGGGAAAGGGGCGGCCCTCTCCTATTTATAGAGGCTTATTACGTTTTTCACTTAGCCCCTTGCTTACTCTTTAAGCTATCAGATGAACCAAATAATGCTAAGGCATTCTGGAAGAACCCTATATGTCAATCTGATCTGATGGTCCCCCTTCCTGCCTAAACTTGCCGTCATCTCTACGCAACCTCCAAGATTCCGCCACATGCCGCCGCGCTACCTCGTAAGATCCGCCACGTGCTACCTGAACTTGTTGATCAAGAACTTGCACAAATGGATATTCCATGGGTGAAACTAATTTTGGAGAAAAAATACTACAGCAATGGCAAGCTACCAAATCACATTAAAAGAGGATCCTTCTGGTGGAAAGATATTCTTAAGCTCTTGGATAAATTTAAAGGAATGGGCCTAATTAATATCCAGAATGGTACCTCATGTCTTTTTTAGGATGACCTTTGGTGTGGCCAAGTTTCAAAGCAGACCTTTCCTTAACTCTACTCTTTCGCCGAAAACCCAAATTTAACTCTTGAAGCTGCAAAGTTGAGGCAACCTTTAATTCAAACCTTTCACTTGCCTTTGTCCACTGAATCTTTTCATCAGTTTCTACGCTTAGAGGATATGGTAATTAACTTTCAACCCACAGGGATGAGTGATAGTTGGTTCTATATTTGGGAGTAAACACTTCTCTTGTTCAAAAGCTTACAAACATCTCTCTAGCTCAGCTTGGGCACACCATGTTTTTGGATGGATTTGGAGGTCATCGTGTCAACACAAGCATAAGTTCTTCTGGCTGTTGGCACAAGATAGACTAAGTACAAGGGACATTCTAAAAAGGAAGCATATGTACCTATAGTCTTATGACTGTTCTGTGCAATCACTCAGTTGAAGAGACGGTCGAGCACCTGTTTTTACAGTGTGATTTTGCAAGGGGGTGCTGAAATTTGGTGGGAGTAACACCTCAATCTCAAGACCCCATCTAAACACTTGAAATGATCAAGGCTCAGCTAAACGTTCCTTTCTTCATGGAGATCATTGTCCTTATGTACGTTGGGAGTATTTGGGGAACCGAAGCATTTCAACAATGCAAACATATTTTCAAGAAGGTCTTCAGCTTAGTTACACTTCGCGCGAAGAAAAAAAAAAACCTTCCTGGAATTACTTCATGGCTAGAGATTTTTGTGTAATTCCTTCAATTTTCTTTGTTTCCTTTTTTGTTTCTTAATTTTAAGCTTTCAAACCTTTATCCTAGTTTTGCTCTTTGTAATGTTTAATGCTAAATAAATTTCAACAGGGACGCAAGTCCCTCCTGTCCGTTAAAAAAAAAAACAATGAAGTGGTGCCTTTATTTGTGCAGTTCCTTGCTTGGGATGACTGCCCTCGTTCCAGGTATGCACTGATGCATTCAATCATGACAACTCATACATTCAGTTTTAATCCACTCACTGGACATCCAATATACATCCATAAATCCAATTAACCTATCGTTTTCACGCAGCCACAATAAGTAGTTGGTCCCAGGCCAGTGTTATTCTAATTTATAAATATAAAACGGTAAACAGCCGATCACTCTTTTTTTTTAGCAAAATTACTTTGTCCGCAGTTCGGGCTTACTCTCTCCGTCCCTAAATAATTGTCGCTTTCGCTTCCCGAGAAACAACTTTAACTAAATATATATTAAATTACATTAATATTCATAATATATAATTAGTGGCTGCGTTCGGTTGCGCTTATAAGCGCTTATTTTTCAGCACTTCAGCAGTATTTTTCTCTCACAAGATTTCAGCACTTCTACAGCACTTCAGCGCTTATCTACAGCATTTCAGCTTCACCGAACACAGCCAGTATCATTATCTAGTTTTTTACAAATTTATTTGGAGATACAAATGTTGCACGTTTTTTCTACAAATTGAGTCAAACTTATGACACGTACACCAACGACGACAATTAAATAGGGACAAAGGGAGTATGCCTAAAAATATCTGGAAAGACTGACAATTAAGCCCCGTAGAACACATGCCCCCAAGTCCTCCCAAGCACCCACTACCATGAACCCACTCCACTCGCGTCTGTCCCTACTACGAGGCTACGACCCTACCACAATCCACTCTAGTCACAATCCGCTCCGCGTTCCCAGAATCCAAAAAGCTAATGCCCTAACAAATGGCAAAGTTAAATATGCTCCTAGGAGTAAAAAAACCATGTCCCCTAACAAATCGCGAATCTCTTCGGTCTTCGCCGCCGGCCGCCATGGCGGTCGAAGACAAGGGTAGCACGAGCACCTCCCAGGAGAGTACTGGACTATCCAACGCCGGCCCTCCTCACCAACCCAGGCCCCTCCTGCAACGCCGTCGGTCGTAGTGGATGCCGTCCTCGCCGTCTCCTCCGAACCACTTTCGCCCAAGCCGACCGTCATGGCCGCGACCAAGGAGGAGGACAACGATCTCGGCGCCGTGGCCTCCATCCCTTCAGCGCCGCCACTGGGGGCGCATCTGATCATGCCCACGGCACGTTCATCTCCTCCGCACCAGCATGGCATCGCTTGGAAGCTTGCCACGTTCCCCTTCTACCTCATCAGTGGTGGCATTTTTGTCGTCATCGGCACTCTGTGTCTCAGCGTCTGGGCTGTCGGTAGAGCTCTCTCCCTTGAACTGGCACCGGGCGTGTGGGGGTATAGACCCGTATACCCGCATGGCTAGACATGGGCCGAGTCGTCCAATCAGGCTCGGACTGCCAAGGACGCGTCGTCTACATGTTCTCCTGAAGATCACGTGTATCCGCTGAAGACTTGGCGGGCAGGAAAATATCTTTCCTAATATCTAACTGATTAGTTTCCTTATTTGGCTAGGATTGTAATCTGATATGTATGGTAAAACCGACTTGTAACCCCCTGCCCCTCGGACTATATAAGGCGGACAGGGGATCCCCTCAATTCATCTCATCTACTAGCAATACAATACATCAACACACAGGACGTAGGTTATTACGCCTAGTGGCGGCCTGAACCTGTATAAATCTTGTGTCTCACGCTTCCAGCGTAGCTTTTGCTCGTCTCAGGCGCACCTTCACCGATCAATCTACTACCTTGGGCATACCCCTCAGTAGACTATCGCCGATATTCCGTCGACAGTTGGCGCGCCAGGTAGGGGGTGTGCTTCCTGATCCATGGCGAACAAGGTGACTTTTTCAAGCTCCATCGAGCTCCCGACGCCGGGCCAGATCTTTACGGTGGGATCCATCATCTGGATCATCGGTCCCGATGGTGAAGGAAAGATCCTGAATGCGGCCCAGCTCGCATCTACTCCAACTCCTCCAGCAACCTCCGCCTCGGCAAGAAAATTGCCACGCTACACACGGAAGGCCATCGACAACGACGACCTGATCAGATCCATAGATCAGATCTCCCGAGGCCTGTCCAAGAGTCTCCAGATCTTGGAGTCGACTGTAGGCCGCTTTCAGCGCCCATCGACGACGCAATGACCTTCTCCGCTTTGCGAGGACATGACTCTGGCCATCACCATCACTCCTCGGGGGCGCGTCGTCGAGCTACGGCCCCGAGCTGTCAAGCTTTCGAGGGCCTCCGATCACGACCTCCCGAGTGGCTATATGCCGTTCGGTCTTCGGAACGCGGCCTCCAGTTTCGCGCATCTACTACGCTCTTCCGACCACACCTCCCCCGAGAACGTCGGCACCAGCTCCAGCTTCATTATCGCCGACAACGACTGCTCCGACCCCGACAACGTGGAAGGCGGCGATCTCACTGATTTGCCACCTCCCACTGGACGATTCATCGGCGGACCCGTCCTCGCCGTCAGCAACGACAGCGCTCCTCCTCCGAATGAAACTGAAGAGGCCCGAGCAGCCCACGAGGGGAGAAACGCCCACTGAAGGCGGCGCCGCGAACTACAAGCCGAGGCAAGGAAGGCCTCCATACGAAACTTAGAGCCAGAATTTGATCTGGTCGGCAAACTCCAGGTCTACAAGACACCAAGTGTAAACGTCACCGTCGCGATAGAAGAGGCCAAAAGGCTGGTTCCGACACCTGAAGTGGACCGCCTTACAGCTTACCTCCAGGCGGCCTAGGTTCAGATCAACGAAGAACGCCAGTTTCCACCTCCATCAGTTTCCACTGCATCGGCACCGAGATCATTCACGACGATGGTGGTCACTCCCGCGGCGGCCGGAGACGTCGTCGAGATGGAGACCAGGAGGTCAACCAATCCGACCTCCGTGAAAAGCTGAAGACCAGAGATCTCCGGGGGCGTATCGAGAATTGGAGGGAAGCTAGGCACTCAGCAGAGACCGAGCGCCGCAAAGAATATGACGAGGCGCACGGTCCTCCGGTCAACGACAAAAATGCTCCTGGACTCCCCTTCTCGGCAGAACTCCGGGCAGTACGTTGGCCGCCGAATTTCAAGGTCATTGGCGTCAAGACCTACGACGGCACCGCCGATCCCACCAAGTGGCTTACCGTCTACGAGATCGCGGTCAAAGCGGCCGGGGGGGACTCTGACGTCATGGCAAATTACTTGCCTGTTATGCTCAACACATCCGCCAATAATTGGCTACTGAGCCTGAAGCCTAACTCCATCGATACTTGGGACCAGCTGACGGAGCAATTCATCAACAACTACAGTGCCACCTGCAAGCAGCCTGGCATAAAATTTGATCTTGAGAAGCTCTAGCAGGTGTCGCGAGAATCATTGCGGGATTATATTTGGCACTTCTCAGAAACCAGAAATAACATTCCAGACGTCACGGATGTGAGGCTATCTCCGCTTTCATACGCATCCTCCGACCTGATGAGGAGCTCCAGAGGAAGTTGTACCACAGTAGACCAGACTCCATCGCTGAGATGCTGCGCATCGCCAACAAGTACGCCGAGGGGAGTGAGGCGGCCCACCACTCCATTCATAGCCGCCTCCACTTCCCTGACCGACCACGCCGCGAGGACACTGATCATCGATCTGATCGGCGCCATGATGACTGAGGAGCCCGGCGAGACCATCACCGGGGCGAACGTGATCGCCGCGACCAACATCGCTCCGAGCGACGTCACCATGATGAACCGGAAGGGTCCAGGGCTGGAGAAAAGCATCGCCACTACCAAGCCTACAACACCCGACCAGCCCCGAAGCGCAATTACGAAGAGGCTTATGACAAGCTCCTTGATAGTCAATGCCCGATCCACAAGTTCCACAAGCATACCATGAGAGAATGTTATGGCTTATTCAGGGCGTTCCAAGAAGAAGACAAGAAGAGGGCTCGCATAGAATCCGAGAGAGACAAGAACGATGACAACAACGACCAGCCTCTAGGCTTCACTGAAGCTCACCGAACGGTCTCCACGATCATTGGTGGCCGCATAGCCATGGAGTCGAAGAGAGAGCAAAAGCTCGTCGCTAGACGCGTCAACTCCGTCGCCAACCATGATGCTACCATCTTCGACCCGAGATTTACCCCCCTTGGTCGCACAAGGCTATCACCTTCAGCAGAGAAGACCAGTGGACGGAGATCCCATACTTAGGGTGCTTCCCACTGATCCTTGACCCAGTGATACGCAAGACACGCTTCCGCAAGGTGCTGATTGACGGTGCAGTGGCCTCAACATCCTGTTCTCCGGAGCCGCCAAGGAGCTTGGACTCCGAGCAGAAGATCTGGAGCCGACCACGGCTCCGTTTGGGGGGATCGTCCTAGGGCAGCCCTCCTACCCCCTGGGACAGATCAATCTGCCTGTCCAGTTTGGGACACCACAGTGCTTCCGTATTGAGCACATCAACTTCTTGGTGGCCGATTTCGACGCCGCGTATCATGCCATACTCGGTCGTCCAGCTCTGGCTAAGTTTGGGGCCATCCCCAACTATACCTACCTCGTCATGAAGATGCCAACGGAGACCGGCATCCTTACGGTCCGCTCCAACCTCCAAGTCGCATACGACTGCGAAAAGGAGGCCATCGCCATGGCAGAAGCCACCGACGTCTCTATCTTGATGAATACGTGCGCAGTGGACGCACAGAAGCTGGCGCCCGAAGAGCAAGTCATCCCGGAGAAGACCCCGCCCAGAGCTGCTACCAAGAGCAAGGAGACAAAGGACATTGTCCTCGTTCCCGATGAACCGAGTAAAACTACTCGCATCGGGGCAGACCTCGATCTCAAATAGGAAGACGCGCTCGTCAGCTTCCTCAGAAAGCATGTCAGCGTTTTCGCGTGGAAACCTGCGGATATGCATGGCGTACCGAGGGAGCTGATCGAGCACTCCTTGAATGTCTCAAAGACCGCCAAGCCCGTCAAGCAGAAGCTCCAGCGTTTCTCTCCAGACAAGAAGGAGGCTATTAGGGTAGAAATAGCTCGGCTCCTAGCTGCCGACTTTATAAAAGAGGTGTATCATCCTGATTGGTTAGCCAATCCGGTCCTTATAAGAAAAAAGAATAATGAATGGAGAATGTGCGTTGATTACACCGATCTCAACAAACACTGCCCTAAAGACCCCTTCGGTCTCCCCCGTATCGATGAAGTCGTCGACTCCACAGCCGGTTGTGAGCTACTCAGTTTCCTCGATTGCTACTCCGGCTACCACCAGATCGCCTTGAAGGAAGAAGACCAGGAGAAAACTTCCTTCAATACTCCCTTCGGGGCCTACTGCTACAAGACCATGTCCTTTGGCCTGAAGAACGCTGGCGCGACATACCAGCGGGCCATCCAGGCATGCCTCAAGGATCTCATTCCCGACATCGCCGCAGCTTATGTCGACGACGTCGTCATAAAAACCCAGAAGGCTGAAGACCTCGTCTCCAACCTCGAAGCAGTCTTCAAGAAGTTGGATGAATTCCAATGGAAACTGAACCCCTCCAAGTGCATTTTTGGCGTACCGTCGGGCAACCTTCTCGGCAACATCGAAGCAAACGAGGCATCCTCCCCAACCCAGAAAAGATAGAGGCTATCATGACAATGAAGCCCCCGACCAATGTCAAGGATGTTCAGAAGCTCACTGGGTGCATGGCGGCCTTAAGCCGATTCATCTCTAGGTTAGGCGAAAAAGGCCTCCCCTTCTTTAAGCTCCTCAAGGCAGGCAAAAAATTTGTCTGGTCGGAAGAAGCCGACCAGGCCTTCAAGGACCTAAAACAGTTCTTGGTACATCCTCCGCTCCTTACAGCTCCCAAAAAGGACGAAACTCTGCTCCTCTATATCACCGTGACAAGCAATGTCGTCAGTACGGCGATAGTCCTCGAACGGGAGGAAGATGGTCACGCATATCCGGTTCAGCGACCAGTTTATTTCATCAGCGAAGTCTTAAACGAGTCCAAAGCTCGCTATCCGACGGTCCAGAAGCTGATCTACGCCATCATCGTCACATCACGCAAGCTCCGCCATTATTTTGAGGCTCATCAAATTGTAGTGGTCACCCAACAACCTCTCGGCAATATCCTACGCAACAAAGATGCCAACAGCAGAATCATGAAATGGGCTGTGGAGCTAGAGACTTACTCTCTGAAGTTCCACAGCCGAACGACGATCAAGTCTCAAGTATTGGCTGACTTCATCGCCGAATGGACAGAAGTACAGGAGCAAGTACCAACCAAGCATGAGGAACACTGGACGATGTATTTTGACGGGTCCCTCAGCATTGGAGGCGCAGGCGCCGGCGTACTCTTCATATCACCAACCGGTGAACGCCTCCGCTACGTGTTGAGAATCTATTTCAAAGCCTCCAACAACGCTGCTGAATACGAAGCCGCCATCCACGGCCTACAGATCGCCTCCGAGCTCGGCATCCGGCGGTTGATGGTCTATGGGGACTCTGCTCTGGTTATCAATCAGGTAAATAAAGATTAGGACTGTAACAGCGATAAGATGGACGCCTACGTCGCCGCAATCAGAAAGCTCGAAGGAAAATTCTTGGGCATCGAGTTTCACCACATCATCCATGCTGGGGATTTGTCGCCGAGTTTCACCACATCGTCCAAACCCCAGAGCTGCTCCAGTTCATTGGGCATTGCCTAATCGGTCATCTTAGATCCACCACTATCTGTAGATGCCATCTTTGTAGTGTTTTTACGAGGGGAACTTATACTATGTAAACCAGCCTCCTGTGCAAACTATGAAAACTCTAATCAAGGTCACACAAATCTAATCCGATGGCTACAGGTGGGGGTGGTTATTTTAGCACTTAACCCCCCCCTCCCCCCGCATCCCATCCTAAAGGTAGGTTATTTTAGCATTTAAACCCCTGTAGGGTCCAGATGGCGGACTAGAGGGGGGGGGTGAATAGTCCTTTATAACAACTAATCGCAGCGGAATAAAACCTAATCGGTCCTAGCGACAATTCACCCCTCTAACTAAGACTCTAAACACCTTGCCAAAGATCCTAGCGAGAAGCAAAGGTGCAAGTCTAGCTTGAGCTTCCCTAAACCGTTCTAGCGCAAGATCACACAAACCTAAGCGCTAGTACTTTAAGCACCGGGGAAACTCCTATTAACTAGCAAGCAAAAAGCACTAAGCACCTAAGCTCACTACTTGCTCAATGACAAGGATACACAATCCAAATCAAAGGGCGCAACTCACTTTAGCTACACAAACTAAGTGAGAACTACTTCTAAGCTACACAAGCTAAGAAGGTGAGTGGCAAGCTACACAAGCTAACCGGTCTCACAAGAGCAACTACAACTACACAAATAAAGTAATGCACAATATAAATAACTTGTGTAGAAGGGAGCAAACCACCGCGAAGGATGGGAAGATGTTGACGCGGTGATTTATTTCCCGGAGGTTCACTTGTCGCCACAAGCTACGTCCTCCATTGAGACAAGCTCCAAGGTTGCCGCCGGTCCTCTTGCTAGTGGTGACCCGCAAGTCACACTCTCCCACGTGGAGTGCTTACCACAAGCTCTAGCACTTGACTCGGCCGGACCACTTGTCGCTCTTCACGTCTCGCTCTACTAGCGATGCTCTTTGCGATCTCCCGCGGGGTGAGCTCCAACCCCTCACAAAGCTTCTCCGGAGCTAAGCACAATCTTCTTGCTTGCTTCCACGGAGCCTCTCGCCACCAAGCCGTCTAGGAGGTGGCGACCTCCAAGAGTAACAAGCACCACCGGCTTGCAACTCGATCACCTAGTGCCACACGATGCAATCTCTCAATGCAACGCACTATCGATCGATCACTCACTCCTCGATTGTGAATTCTATGAGCACAAGTGAGTTGGAGAGCACTAAGCCATGCACAAACAAGGGAGACACATTCCCAAGGTGCAAGACACCTCCAACAGCCGGCCACAACCCTCTATTTATAGCCCTCAGCTCAAAAGAGCCGTTGCCAACTGAAAACGGCCGTCGGACCGACCGTCGGACCGAACCAGCGCGCCACCGTCGGACCAAAGCCCACGGTCCGACGCTCTCGATGGCCGCCACTTGTCAGCTCGATTCAACCGTAGCCGTTGGATCTCAACGGCTATTTCTCGCGCCGTTTTTCCAACCGTCGGACGCTCAAGCCAATGGTCCGACGCGCGCACAGCTCCAGGCGTCGGACCGTCCGACTCTCACAGACGGGCCACAGCTCGGCCACCGTCGGACTCTCGCGCGGTTAGCCGTCGGACCAATGATCACCACGGTCCGACGCTTCCAGAGAGCTCCCCGAGCGCTCAAAACCGTCGGACTCCAGTCCGACGCTCACCGTCGGACGAAACTCTAGCGTCCGACGCTTTCCCGAACGCCACGCGTCACGCCGACACCGCTCGCCACCGTCGGACTGAAGCGGACAATGGTCCGACGCTCGTTAACCGAGCGTCCGACGCTCGCTATTGGCCAGAACTAGGGTTAGGCGTCGGACTCTACTCAATGGTCCGACGCTGCCCCTCCACACAGTCCGACGCTCCTTTTGCTTTGCCAAAAACCTCTGAATCCTGCCTCGCAAGCTCGGCAGGAGGAAGAGAGATCTAAACCACCTTTCACCTTTGCAAATGTGCTAACACCACAAGTGTTCAACCTCAAGTGCAAGTGTGTTAGCTTTTCACAAACATTTTCACAAAGGATTTTCTCTCTTTTCACCGCGCCACTCGACCCTAGCACGTATGCAACGTTAGATCACTCAAGTGGCACTAGATGACCGATATGCAAACAAGTTTGCCCCTCTTGATAGTACGGCCATCTATCCTAAATCCGGTCAAGCACTTCTCTAATCAACCTTAGACCGGTGAAATAAAAATGCCCTAGGTTATACCTTTGCCTTGCGCTTTCCATTTCGATCACCGTCTTCATCACCGTCTCCGACACCATCGATGCCAATGCATCACATGCACCAACACCTCATGAATGATATGATCCACTTCATATCATCACGTGGCTTTTGGTTCATCGATCCTTGACTTGCTTGCTCTTCACCGTTGCGTTGGTCCATCGGCGCCAAGCCATCACCCGACTTGCCCTTCACACTTGCAACCGGTCCGTCGACGCGAAGCCTCGTCTTGATCTTCTCCACCTAGCCACATGACTCCATGTCATGTCTCATGCGTTTAGCTCCTTCATCTCTATATGTGTGAGCTAAGCAACACTCAACACGCCATATCCACCTCCATGGCATAGTTGCTCACACACATGTACCTGTGGACTAATCACCTGTGTAATCAACACTTAGACACATATTAGTCCACCTAAGTTGTCATTCAATTACCAAAACCAAACAAGGACCTTTCAAGCCCCCACCTGTAGCCATCGGATTAGATTTGTGTGAATTTAATTAGAGTTTTCATAGTTTGCACAAGAAGCTGGTTTCCATAGGATACGTTTTCTTTTACGAGAGAGACAATGATGGGTGGATGGGCTTCATCATAATGCCTGCTGGTGCCAATAGCATCACCATTGGATCGGAGTCAGGGTGGAGCATAAAACCACGTATATACCCGATATCTAAACCCAAATTACCATGAACCCGATTACCCGATCTCTATTTCAGATAGTAAGGCACTCTCTATTTCGGAAAAGAAGCGCTGATTTCTGCTGATGCTGATTTGTTATGAGAAAAACATTGATCTATGTATGAAAAGAAGCGAAATCTAGACAAGTGAACAGGGCCATTTGGCTTCTACCAGCCATAAACAATCTAGCCGTTGATCTAGCTTTCAAAAACCTGGAAATCTGGCTTCTTAGAAAATGAATTAAAAGGTGAAAACATGTTGAGGGCTGAGAGCTTTTTTTTTTTTTTTACTTTTGGTGTGTTAAGAAGCTAAAAATTTATTAAAAACCAATAGCAAAAAGCCAATAGGCCGACGCCAAAATTCATGTTTTGAGCCAAAATTCCAAAAGCTGTAACCCAAACAAACATGCTTTAAGTCTAGAAACCAAATTTTAATTCAGGTATTTGGAAATGTTACCTAATTTATCCATTTTACCCGAAGTAGTGGAAGACAGTGTGCAATTTGGTATTTCTTTTAACTGTAAGTGAGTGATTCTAGTGCTTCCTATTTCAATTAGTGATGTAATTGGGACCTACTTTTATGTGATATAATGCTCGTGTTTTTTTTTCCAAACTTCTGGTAAGGAACTGTTGATATGTTAATTAAACTTGTTGAAATAGTTCTAAAATTCTATCGAGGAATTGCTTATTTCAGTTAGTTTGAGAACATATGAACCCAAATTTTTTGGGTACCTAGAATATCTGGTACTATTTTCTCGAGACAGATTTTGGATAATAATTTCAGAAACCTGAATTTCTGAAAACCTGAAATCGTTGATGCAAACTTTTCAAGTAATCTGAATGCCCACAACTAATTGGAGACGACCATGGAAGGCTTCCCAAAACCTCACCACTATCGATGAACGATGATATGCAAACGACTGTTGCGTAGCTTGTAGGATTTTCGCTTAGTCGCGCAATTATTTCCTTTTAGGTCGTCCTCCCCTTGCTCCACCGTTCTAGCCGATGCTTTGTGTCGTGTCTCTTCTTGTTAGGGGCTTCGGCATCTCGCAGTCACCCTCGGCAAGACGTTTATAAGAACTCCTTTTTTTTTCTTAAAACAACACGAGCCAAAGCGTGTTCTCGAAAAAAAAATATGCAACAGACTACATCACCGTAGTCTACATATATTGATATATAGCTCGGGCTCGGCATGCATGCATTTTCTTTTGGCCTTTTCCCTTCGTCGTCACTTAGCAAAGCCCAGTATCAAAATGAGTACGTCCCATATGTAGACATATACTCCTTCCATCCTAATTTATAAGTTGTTTAATTTTTTTCAACCATAACTTTGACTACTCATCTTATTTAAAATATTTACGTAAAAAGAGTTAAATTTAAATCATTTTTGAAGAACTTTTATTAGTAAAACAAGTCATAACAAAAGAAGTGATATTTTGTATAAATTTTTTAATAAGACGAATGGTTAAACTTGGAAAAAAAATCAAATGACTTATGAAACGTATTTAGTAGATAATCTGCATAGAACATTTGGCCGGTGATTTGTCAGAAGTTACTTCATTTCTACTTAGCCGCAATGGCTATTGTAGGGCAATTGCCTCTACTAAAATATTGAGCTATTGATGCAGTAATATAACTTTAACAAGTTTTTTTTTTACTATAACTTTAACAAGTTGGGCGCTTCAGTAAAAAGCGTGTGGTCTAATCACAATTGGATCGAATCAAACAAGACGAATGGTCAAACTTGGGAAAAAAAATCAAATGACTTATAAATTGAAACGTATTTAGTAGATAATCTGCATAGAACATTTGGTCGGTGATTTGTCAGAAGTTACTTCATTTCTACTTAGCCGCAATGGCTATTGTAGGGCAAATGCCTCTACTAAAATATTGGGCTATTGATGCAGTAATATAACTTTAACAAGTTTTTTTTTACTATAACTTTAACAAGTTGGGCACTTCAGGAAAAAGCGTGCGGTCTAATCACAATTGGATCGAATCAAATAGTTGGATAGGGCCATGACTATGACGGGGCAAAAGCAGAAGCTACGCTTGCCGCGTTTGGGTGTTTATTATATAAACTTTTTTGTGGCGGCTCCTTTGCTTTGCCCTCAACTACTGCTCCTGATTGAGATTCTGGTCTCTGTGCTTTTTATGCTTTATTATATCGATATATAATATTGAGAAGCTCGGGTGCCATCGCGCCTTTCAGTTGTTTGCACCTACCAACTACCAAGCGTGTCTCACAACTCAACTAAATTCAGTACTGATGTGCTTTGCTTAAGACATTTGCTGTTTTGTCTAGGCGTCTTTCTTTCGAACTGGCCATGGTGTGCCAAACCTGATAAAGTTTTGGCAAAGAGTAGCTTACAACAGAACGGACACTTTGCCAACAAGGTCTGAATGCGACATGAGACGTCGTGGTCTCGTGGATTATGGAAATTGCGACAAACGGGAGAAGGGGCCAAAGCGAAATTTCAGCCTCGAAATAGTAGTGAAGTAATTTAATTGTCTCATTGTATATTGGTATACCTGCAAATTAAAGGGCGAGCATTCTGTTCAAATTAATATGAGGACAACATGATCAGAGAAATATACAAACATCTGGAAAACATGTGCATTTTCTATGCGGTGCATACAAAAAGCACTTCGCATAACAACTATCTCCAACCCCCTCGCTCTTCCTTGCTCTCTCAAAAGGGAGAAAGAAAAGACTCCTTACAGAAAACAATGCCTATACAATTCATGTCAAACCGCACAAACCAATCATCAATACCACAAATATTCATTCTACCAACGCCTACAGCAGCATATATCACATTTCATTCCCCAACCAGTTCTTGATCTTTCTTCGGCGCAGAGTCTGTGCTCCCATCTGGGGTCGGTGTTCCCTGCGAACTCACCATCGAGTCTGAGCTGAACAGCTCATCTCTTTCAAGCTTAAGAAGTGTCTCTTTTGATTCGCCTTTCAGCAATGGCACAACTTCAAGCATTGTTGGTCTCTTTTCAGATTCTGAGTGCGTACATGCTAGCCCAACTAACACCATTCTTCTCAGTTCAGATTCAGAGAACTTGTCACTGAGTTTTGAGTCTGCAATTTCATCATATCTACCCTGCCTTGCCAGCGGAAGGACCCAGTTTCGAATTCCATATGTCTTAGCAGAACCCGACTTTTCTATTGGCCTTTTGCCACTAGCAAGTTCCAATAGTATTATTCCAAAGCTGTATATATCACAGCCTGCTGTTGGTTTTCCGAACATAATGTACTCAGGAGCAAGATAGCCTCGTTGGCTTTCGCTGGTTATCTTTTCATGGTCCATTCCATCAGGAATAAGCCTTATCAGACCGAAATCACCAACATGTGCCTGGAAGTCCGAATCCAGTAACACATTGGTGGTCTTGATGCCTCCATGGATTATCTTGGGTGTTGAATGGTGGTGAAGGTACCTGTGAGAAAGTACTTGAGTTATGTCTGTCATAGTGTTTAATAAAAGCAACAATGTATGAGTTATCAATATTGTTCTGCTATCAGCAAAGATAAGGAGGTCGTTCACTGACAAGAGAGCTCGTGCAGTGCCAATGGCAACAGATGCTCTCCTCCGCCAGTCAAGGAGGCATTCTGCAGAATGTGTTCCATGAAGATGTGCATAGAGACTTGAGTTCGCCATATAGTCATACACGAGAATGTGTTCGGGTCCATCTGCACAATATCCACGAAAACTCAAGAGGTTTTTGTGTCTTATTCTTCCCAATATCTCAACTTCTGAAGCAAATTCCACTTCTGTTCCACTCTTAGCATCCTTCAACCTCTTGACAGCAATCTGAATCAATGAAGATTGGTAAAGTCAATTAGTAGGTAGCATTGAATTCAACTTAGTTTTATATAACATCAAAGCTGGATACAGAGAATGATGCATGGAATGACACGTTGTCACAATATTCCCAGCCACTCAATTTGCATAATATGGACACAAGTACATATAAAAAAGAATAAGCGTAGACACAGAACATAGCATACCTAAGAGATGGGGTTTATTTGTTATTAAGCATTATACTGATTCTCTTCACAATGCTTAAAAGTAAGGCTACTCCGCAGGATCATGAGACCTCAATCATAATTTTAAAGAAGACATGTCCAATAGTTTCCACCATGACAGGGTAATGCAGGCATTTTATTTATTTATTTATTTATTTATTTATTTATTTACACAAGATGGAGATATGCAAGCCTGTAGCCAGTTCATATGATTTTTTTTGTTCACTTCCCAATGACAACATATCCTACCTACCAAATAATAATGCAATCAAAGATCAATGTCCCAAAATAAACCAAAAAAATATAAGCAGTTCTTTGGTTATTTAGTGAGATAGGTACCAATAAAATGTTCACAGCTGTGCAAAATAACTGTGACTGGGTGAACTAGCAGGCAAGAAAATTAAAGACAATAAAGTCGAAATTTTAATTCTCAGCAAGGATTAAGATGTACGGAGCAGAAACCTGAGAACCATCCCAAACTTGTCCCCAATACACACTCCCAAGTGGCCCTTCTCCAATCTTGTTATCGTAATTGAAGCTGTTTGTAGCTGACCGAAGCTCTCTCAATGAGAAGACCCACCTCAATGATCCACTTCCTTCATCAGACCTGAAGCAAAGCAATTAAATACACGATGAGCTACTATCAACTGACCTTCCAAGCATAGAATAGGTGATCGAGTCATATCCAATTCCCCTGATACAAACAAATTTGCCCATCATGAATTTTAGGATGGTTCATCAAACAAGACCAACATGCCAAATTTCCACACCATTTCATAGTTATATTTCTGAAGCTGGGGAGCAGAATAAAGCTGGCATCGTCTGCCACCAAAGGTTAAACTTTCCATTGTTGGTCTTAGTGTCATCATTAAACAAGCAACAAAAGTCGGAGCACCCAATTCCCTACTAATTTCATCCTCGCCGCCGTCGCTTGTACAAACAGCAGTTCCGAAATTTCAAACAAGATGTCTACAAATTCGAGCCTGGATCGGTTAAATTGTGCACCGCCCTTTAGTAGTATTTGGCAAATTCACATTTACCCAAACAAGAAACGAACTAGTATTAACAGAAACCGCAGCCTTCCCAGTGGTATCCGGCGTGGTAAAAAAAAAAATGAAGAAGAAAACGCTACGAACGGAGCAGCCAAGCGCCCAGAATTCCCTAAACATGAATCGCGGCGCTCACGCACCGCAGAACGCAACGCAAGGCGGGGAGCAGGCGGGCCAAAGAAGCTGCCGGCGACTTACAGGTCCTCCGGGGAGGCGGCCCCGCCGCAGCAGAGGAGCCTGCGGGCGGCCCGCGACAGCTTGGGGTGCATCGCCGCCGCCCTGACTCACCCCTCCCTGCTCCACCCGCCCGCCGGCGGCGCGGTGCGCGGAACCGTGGCGGGACACTGGAACACGGCGGGGAGGGAAGCTTGGCGTCGAAGACTCGGACGGAGTAGTGGGGATGGCTGGCGTGGCGGTGGTGGTGGCCGGTGGAGGACTTGGACTAGAGGCGGGGGCGGGCAGAGACGTAACAGCGGAGACCAGCCTCGCAGCCGCGCTTTCGGTGTGGCCTGCTCGTCGCCTTTTTCGCCAGCCCACGGCGGTGCTTGCCGTGCGGTGCAAACCCAAGTGGTGGAGGTGGTTCGTTTTACACGGGCAACGAACGACCACAACGTTCACTGTCACTACTAGGGCTGTCTGGTACGCGGAGGGGGGATTGCATTCATACGAGATGGCTTCGGTTTTCCACAGCAATCAGTGGGAGAAGGCACGTACGGCTAAGCTTTGTTCTTCACCTGCACCCATGCCTGGCATCACTCATCAATCAAGGACATGTAATTATGTAAAGAAGGATCTACCAGGGGACTGAAAAATCAGCGTGAATAAATCGAGGTGAACTGCCCGTCGTGGAGCGACAGGTCCGATCCGACCTGGCAAATTGAATTTGTTCGGGCCTGGGAGCCTTTAATCGGTTCCGGCTCGGCTGGTGGGTTGCCTTTGCCTACCATTTCCCTTTGCATGTGTTTCTTTATTTAGGTGTTTCTCGAGTCGTGATTGCATTTGCCATCTTGCCTGCTTGTGTTGCGGCAGACATGAGACAGATGGCCACTTTAGATCATTGGGTATTTTTAGCTCGTTTGGCAAGGCTTCAGGAGCGACTCCGGTTATTGCTCCAATAAAAGTTCTGCTTAACAGCCATTCAAGAAATGCTTTTCAGTTGAGAGTTAGGGCCATTTTCATTTTGAGCAGGCGGGGAATTTAACAGGAGTTTTTTTTAATCTCATTTCAGAGGAGTTAGAGCCGTTTTTGTTTGGGCAGGCAGGGGGATAATAACATGGCTTCTCCTAACTCTTCATCATAAATCTGGCATAAATTATAACAAAACTATTATTGAAGTCATTTTTGTCACAAGTTTCCCAAATAGCTTCAGCTCTAGCACAGAAGTTATTCCACGAGAGTAGCCTGAGTCAAGAGGAGCTGGAGTCATGCTAAGGGCAGTCCAATGTTAAAAACTACATTAGTTTCTATACCTATTAATTTTTATAAACTCTATGTATAGAAATCATGTTTCTAATGGATAGTTTCTACAGAATAATGTTTTATCCAACCACTTGCTCTATTTCTCCATTATCTACCAATCATATCCCTTCATGTTTTGATTCTCGTGTAGTCATGGTTTCTAACTTAGATCTGATTTCTATAATTTTTATTCTCATTTTTCAATAACTCTCTTGTCACATCAGCAAACGCTTAAGTGATAGTACAATTAATGTTCATAGAAATTACGATAATTTCTACATTGGGAGTGACTTGCTACATCCAATCGTTTACGAGTGGCAAGCAGGACTAACACCTGCTCCATCAGCATCAAATGTCCCTGATTATGACTTTCAGGATCGTTTAGGTCCAAGAAGTTCGCTGTACTAAAATCTAGCGCAATTTTCCAAAGCGGCGTCCCAATCCGAGGGGCTAGTTTTTGCACGAGCGCCCACCGAAGAACAAGGTTAAGTTTTCAAATTTATGTCATTAGACAACCTGGGGATGTAGCTCAGATGGTAGAGCGCTCGCTTAGCATGCGAGAGGTACGGGGATCGATACCCCGCATCTCCAATTCATGTACCTTTTTCACAATTTTTACACCAGTTTCAGTCCATTCCAAAAGCCCAGTTTACACCAGTTTCATTCCATTACAAGGCCCGGCAGCCAAGTTTTAGCAGGACACGTGACCGGGCTGTGTTCTCTCGTTGATTATGCTATTTTTTTGTTTTATATTTTTATTTTAGCTGAAACTTTACAGACCATATAGAATTAAAAAAATCATAAAATATAAATCCAAATTTTTGGACTCCACATTAGCCGATCTAAACATTGAACATATGATATGATATTCTTTGGTATAAAGTTTTTGTTGTAGCTTTTAAAAAAAATCGACCCGCGGGGATAAGAAACCCTTCCCCCTCCCTCGGGGCCTTGTACTTAAGTGGGTTAGAATTGGTTGGCACAAACACTAACCCATTGTACCCAATAATTTTTGTTTGAGTTTTGGGTCAACCCAACCTACTTTTTTAATTAGTTTCAGTTCCACCTGGGAACACCAAAGCGCCACGACGGGCAGTGGCTGAGAGCGCTGCAGCTGTTGATCGCGTACGCGCACACGCAAATGGCAGGAGCCTCACCGCATTGCTGTCCTGAGCCAGTGAGCCGTCGCCTGCCGCAGAAGATGGCTATTGGGTTATGGGTAACCCAACGTGCTCGACACCAACTGGAACCAAATATTCGATGGCCCAAGCTGCTGAGTATTTACACCATACTGCATATTTTGGGTAGTGGGTCGATGGATCAGACCCACTGAAATCTACATCGGGACTTGTACTAATAAGAAGACTTTTCTCATTTGTTATAGCTTTGGATCTCTATTTTTCTCTAATTAATTCGTAGTTGCAGTTTATGTGATCCAATTATGGTGAAGTTTTTATTATGTCACGTTAATCATTGCATGCTTTAGTTGTAATACAAATTTCATGCTCATTGGATCATGCATGACCGAGTTATAGATTATCTAGGTTTATGCTTGTTAAACACTTAAATATTCCCTCCAGTTCTTAAAAAAAGTCAGTTTAGGCCCCGTTTAAATCCCAGTTGCAGTTGCAATTCTACACTGTAGCACGTTCGTTTGTATTTGACAACTTTTGCCTAATCATGGCCCAAGTAGCCTTAAAAGATTCGTCTCGTGATGTACATGTAAAAAGTACAAACATGCAAACATTTCGTCTATATTTAATGCTCCATACATGTACCGCAATATCGATGTGAGTAGTTGCAATTGCAATTTGCAGTGGATCTAAATAGGTCCTTAGACAACTTCACGGTCTTCAAAGCATAGCTTTAACTTCTTTTTCAAAAGAATATTTATTGAAAAGCTATATATGTTTTTTAAAAAGCATTTTTTTAAGACCAATCTATTCATATGGTTTTCACATTTCCAAATTCAATCTTCATGATTTATATTCCCAATCTTTGTCCAGAACGATTTCTTTTATGAATCTGGGGCAAGTAGTTTCTAAATAGTTAAAATTGTCTAAAAACAGAAAACCGTGCATTGTTGATTGCCCTTCTGTGAGGAGGTTTTGTTTCTCTCCTTTAAAAGCAGTTCAGTAACAGCTTGTAATCGGGTCCAAAAGTTCAGTACTAGAATTTCTTCAGAGCAACGTTATTGTCAGATATATAACCTTCCTGTAATCGGTCCTCGACTGCCAGTTATTGTACTTATAAAATCATCTCATAACTTGCGTGTGCTCAATTGGAGCAACAGCAACAGCAACAGCAAAGCAGTGGGGGTGATTTTAACGGTGCTGTGCTGCACTCCTGCTGCTCCTCTCCACTGGACGCCAATTTTCCCTTCAACAAACTTGCTTTTAAAACATTGCTTTCCTTGATAATTAATTAATTTGCAAAATCTCCACATATCCCGGGATCCCGGCACCCACTCTCTATACACTCATTCACCCCTGGAACGGCAGTGATACTATTGGTGCCTGTAGGCAGGCTCACCCGGCTAAAACCCAGGTAAAACTGACAGGTCCGCGATTCCCTTGGGCAAACTCTCAATCTTTCTCAGCAGCGCTAGCCGGTTGTTGCGAACTCTCTCGTCTTCCTGTACATTTAAACAATCGGTAAGAACACAGCAAGGGTCGTCATCATCACTCATAATCATCAGTAGTAGCAGCAGCAACAGCAGAAGTTTTTCAAGGGCATCTCAAACTCACCGCCATGACAAAGACACTATTGAAGAAATCTTCTAGGGGTTGTATCAGCAGCAGAGAAGCATCGGCAAAGGTCCTAATATCAACACCTACAGGATGGGTAGTTGGATACAGCACAGGTAATCAGACATAATGCAGAGAGGCAAGCCATTCACGACAAAAATTGAAAAATGAAAAACGTATACCAGGATTGATTTTGTCAGCAACCTCCAAGTAGACACTCCACAAAACTTTTTCTTCATCTTTCTCGAATATGCTTGGGTCAACCTACACGTAAAATCAGAGCCAGGAGAGAAATATTGCACCGATAATGAGTACTCATGACTGGTGATGGGCTAGTTGCGAATCAAAAACTTCACCATAATTTGAACTGAAATCGCAATTTATGATGGTACATGTTTAAGCCAGTACCTCCAAAGCAAACTCAATTTCTTTTCCACGGATGATCCTTGTTGGCCTCGAATATGCTTCAACAATTTTTGGAAACGTTTCCGTTCTTGAAAATGCTTCCATCTGCACATGTCCACACAACAAAAACTATAGAATACTCGGAAGAACTGCAGAATCTTTGGGGCAGATAGGTGAGGGGCACATAACATCTTACTTCAGTTGCTGTTTGTGCTGCTAGATAAGGGCAGTTTCCACGCTCCATAAGCACTGAACGGACTATCTCGCATTTAATTCCCTGCTCCACCTGATGGCAGTGACAAGAATAGATGCCACTTTCAAAAAGACAGTGGATTCCATCGACCAGAAGTTTGATGACATGGAACAAAATGAGTTTTAAATGAAATGCAGATGTACCAGCTCAAAATGTTAATCCTATCCAAACAAAAAGACCAGCACAGCAGTTGGAGAAATAGTGATAACCATCCAAAAAATTTTTGTTTTCCATGTTAAATGTACCAGTGTGTGTACCAGCGTATCTCTATCCCTAAGCTAACACCCATATGAAAATCCTAATATGTGTATAACTCAACTGTCATTAAAGATCAAGATAGTATGTACCAGAAGTTGTTCCAGTCTCCTTGTGACGAATTGTACTGCCTAAAAATGATTTTGACAATAAATCTGTCAGGGACCATATACTTAAAATGAACATAGTACATAAACATTATCTGAAATGCATACTGACCTCATCTATAACATTAGTCTCTATTTCTATGGATTGCACCCCTGCCAATAAGGTGAGAGCTCGCCTGAGGTCAAAGCTCTTCTTGTTCTCAACCAATATTTGGATCTAGATAAAGTTCATGTGAGAAAGTTTCATGCGATGATAATTGGGAAAGTTTCATGTGATGATAATTTGGCCTTTTCTAACTCACCAGTCCATAAGAGACCCTTCGAAGTCCAAATGGATCATTGGTAGAACTTGGCTGGCATCCAGCTCCAAACAATCCAACTAGGCTATCCAATCTGTGAAACAAATGAGAAAAGGGTAGCAGCTTATCTAGCTTGAATAAATTCTTGGACAAATGAAATGCAGAACTACCAGGAAAGTTGCCATAAAATTTCAGGGCACTAACAGAATTAACAAATGAAACACAGAAGTTATTTTCTCATGTTGAGAATACTATAAACACTGAGTGGGCTACATTTGCGTGCACAAGTACCTATCAGCAACCGCAAGGACTATACCCGCATCTGTTCTTGGAAACACATCACCCGAAAACCGAGGAAGTGTTATCTCAAATAGTGCTTCTGCAATCTTTGTCATGAATATGTAATCAGCCAAAATGAACAGAATGCTAAGACAAGTCGGTACCAAATTTACCACATTCAAAAAGAATCACAACCTCTTCAGGGATGCCATCTCTCAAAGCATAATGGCGTGCCATAATTCCAGCAAGTGAAGTAAATTCTGTGACAATAGAAGTGGCAAGATCTGACATAGCCAATGCAGCAGCATCTTTGATAATTGGGATCATTCTCTCATTTATTCCAAGAATAAGGGCCAATTCAGCAACAGTATTCTCAACACGTGTCACTTTATCGAGCATTGTGCCAAGTTTTTCCTATTCAATTAGGATGTAATTATTATGAAAGATAAACATTACAAAAGAAATAGTGTAAGAATCTAGGACACTATACTTACATGAAAAAGAATGCCACTAAGCTGGCCACGGAATTCAGAAAAATTCTTTTGTGTATCCATCTTATAAAAGAATTTGGCGTCCTCATACCTTGCCCTGCATTGTACAAAAAATTCAGAGGGCACAGAAAGAACACTTTAATCATAATGCTGTTTAGTTGACTATGATGATTGTTGTTCATGCAAAGAACTTGACTTTGCAATGCATGCCGCAACTTGTTTATAAAATCATCATAGGGCCTTTCAATAACCTGAGAACAGCTTCGTTCCCTTTGCGGACAGCTTCCTCGCTAATTGCACCATTGGCGACCTAAGAGAATAGTGAGTTAAACAAAAGGGTAAAAAGGCATTACTTGTCAAATATATGATGGAGGAAAATCTCTCACAGCAATAAAATAAGGTAGCAGATCGCCTGTGGACTTGGAGATTACAGCAAAATACTTCTGGTGTTTCTGCATAACCTGTAGTTGCAATTCTGATTAAAAAATGCAGCACATTACAAGGGATTATGTTTCTAACAAAGTTACATGTTAACAGGCTTATAATTTTGGTCATAGAATTGTCAAGAATTGAAGAAAAAAAAAAGTTCGCTTCTAAGCATCCAAAAGGCTGAACATACCGTAACCAGTACATCTTTTGGAAGTTCTAAGAAGGAATCATCATATCGACCAAGGATGGGCACAGGTGCCTCGACAAGGTTGATAACCTGTATAATATGGTTTGAAATAACTTAGGATGAATTACACTTTTTTGACAATAAAGGCTAAGATAAAAAATTTAAAAAAATGGAAGAAAAGGACATCTACCTCCTGCAGCAAGCTATCAGGCGCAATGAAATCGCCACCGACACCTTCAGACAATACAGTAGAGGCATGCAAGACTTTTTCCTTCCGCTCCTGCAGTGGAATATTTTATGAAACTTTATTAGAAACAGCATCTGGAGTGCTGAGGACTTGAAAAATTATGAATGAATCCATTTAGCCTTTTCCCTGCTTCATGCAGGCTACTAAAGTTGACCAAGATCAAAAGTTCAAACTTTAAACCCATATTTTAATGACAATATTGCGTGAGATTGAGATTTGATGTTAAGAAACGTCCAAATAAGCATTAGATAAATAAAATGAAAATGAGTTTGCGGATCAGATAAGTGTGTACTATGAACAACCAATATGCACTCATCTCACCTGCATATTAATCAAGATCCCAGCTTTTTCCACACTACGTAAATATGATTCTGCAGTTTCCACCTGAAAGTGGAGAAAAAATTCAGATTACTTCCATGGTATATATAATGAGCTGGTAGTATGCTGCATTAGTTATTTTATTTATGTACAATACAAGAGAAATGGAAGATGTCAGAAAATAATCTTTTATGTATTGTTTGCTGAAATACAATGTAGAATATCATACAAGTTTGTTTATGCAGCAACATTCTTACTCAAGACAACCATCAAGATAGAAGTAACAAAATGAGCAAAATAGATGAAATATACAAACAAATAATCCAATTAGTACCTTAAAATTAGCCAAAGAAGAGTTACGAAGGCCACATGATTGATTCCCGCTGCCAATGCAAACCTTGTTTGTTAATTGATAGAAACAACAATGCTCCAAATTTATGACAAAACAAGATCGAGAACTAATACAAAATATAGTACCTTGAGATGCCAGCAAAATAAAATGGCACAACAAAATCACCATAAAGTGACAGGATCCAGCGTATTGGACGACTAAAAACAATCTGCGAGTGACATAATCTTAGAGTGAGTGGCATGCACATTGAACTTCTAATGGGATCTGTAAATCTCATTGCCCGAATGAAAAAAGTAACTATTGTCCTCACCAAAGAAAAGGGGGAATTAACTATTGTTGAGAATTTATGCAAGATTAAACAAATGTACATAATTATGAAGAAGCAGTTATTCTGTATATTACCCTCTTATCTATGTATTATTTTCAGGAAGGCTCTTCTCTAGATGAAACAACAGAAGAGAACTAGCTACAGAGAAGTTATGAGTTCTGTTAATACAAATACACATAAGTAATCAGTTTAATTTGAAACTATAATGGCATTAAATCATTTGATAGATGACTAGGATTCCTCGAACATAATAGCACATTGGCAACATAAAGGCCATTCAGGGTACACATACATTGGAGTTCCAGCGCATCGACTTGGGAAATGAAATACCAGAAACAATAGTAGGCATATCTTCCGTTAGGACCTGCAGTTCACATGCCACAATTAGTGGACAGAAGCAAGGAGATACACACTGCAGGAAATGAGGAAATAGAAAAGAATATGCCAAGCCACACATGTCGAGCCAGGCACCGGAAGACATGGACTCTGAACATAGTACTTACTAATTAAGTAATTATTGCTAAGAATATTAACTCTACACACAAGAAAACATAGCATCTATTTATTACAAATGTGGAGGTTGACCGATGGTAAGGATGGGGCATTTAATCTGTTTAGACATTAGAGTTTGCCATCTGGTACAGCTAATTAAAAAAAATGGATGACTAGATTAGTGTTGATCCGAAAACAAGCAAGTTGCTCTAAGAAAGCCTAACAAAATGCAACAAATATTTATCATTCTTATTCCAGTGCCAGAAAGTCCATTGTTTATAAACACCACGAATATACAAGGAAGAACTTTTTAACTCTTGAAAACTCTGTTGATCAACTAAGGCCCTACTTCAGGCATCCAATATAATCTTCTGTCAAGCAAATATATAGGATAAGAAATAACCTCATCAGCAAAACGAGCAGACTCTCTGACTCTAGCATAGATATATTCTGTTTTACCTGTAAAGTATGGTTTTTTTCCATAAAATTTAGGCCTCTTTAAACAACAAGAAGAAGAAATAATTAAGGAAAAAAAAGAGGCTTATCAGGGGGAAGCAGCATTAAGGCCTCAATATGGGCATCTGGTAATAATAAGATATAGGAAGCAGATAATAAATATGAAAAAAATCTATAATTTTATCTTGATGAAATACGGATTCATCGAATCAATTCAGTACCCCCTATTTCCAGCACTGAATAAGTTTATAGAGAATACAAGCAGAACTAAACTAAAGCTAAGGTTATCCTATAAAATAACTATCAATGAATGATCTACACAGGTCATTAGCTCTATAGTAAATTCCGTGCTATCAATTCCACATGGTGATTCAAACACAGCAAGCACAACAAGTGGAGATGACTGTAGGTAGGTAAGTTGGTAACTGATCACAATGAGCAACACATATAAATGGTGCAGTTATGAAGATAAACCCAAAAGCTAGATAGAGAAATTGTCAACTCTAAAAGGAAGTGGCAATTATAAATATTTAAAAGGGAAGAGCTTGTTTTGTATACCATCTATTCTTCTATATAGTTGATCAACAGAGACATTATTCTTTCGACAAAATCCCTCAGTGGCCTGGATAGGAACCAACAAAATTATTCTGTAAAAATTCCCTCAAAATAAAATTATTCAAACAGGATAAGGTCCTTATCAGCAATGGTACAAAAGCAGCTTTTGTAAACGATGCTACTCTCTTCCTCCTAATTAAGAACCCAACTAGATTTTATTTCCCACATGCACATATTCATGTTTCAGGCAACAAAAGAGACACAAAAATAAGCAATATCACAACAGCAGAGTATAGCCAAGTCTCTTGTGGATAGCCAACCTTAGTGGGGTTTCCTTCTTCGTCAAATGACTTCGCAACTGGTGGACCACGCAGTTCAACATCTACCTCTGTTTGCTTCATACTAAGATTTTCAACAACAATCTGTAAATCAAAGCTGGACTTCTTATTGCTTCAGATTGGACAAGTGTGGATATCAAAAAAATATGGTCTAATAAGGGTTTTCCATAAAACAAACATAACTAAAAGATGCCCACCAAGAAATCACTTCTTTCAAAAATGTTTTCTTGTTCATGTACACCATTTTTAGATATTTCAATGTCATTAAAATGCACAAACATCAAAGGAAATTCTAATGAACAAAAAAGATTGTCCACCATGCAATTAGCTTACTCATCAGGTTATCACATTCAGTTCTAACTGAACACACACCAAATTGGCTCCTGCTCTCTACTCGCAGAAGGAATACAAATTTTGCATAGAGATTTTAGACACTACATGACAGCAAATTCTGATGAAGCTTGAAAAATATGATGGTATAGCATGACAACAATTTCTGATGAAGCTTCAAAAATATGACTGTATAGAAAAATACATCCAGAAGGCTGCTCAGGAAACCAAATGGAAGATCAAAATTGTCAGGATGATACCGCTAATCTCCTTGGTGTCCCGTAAGTGTGCACTTTTCCATGGGTCAATCTACGTTTCTCCAAAGTATTAACTAGAGATTTCTCAAGCTGAGGACCAACAAGAAATAGATCACAAGTCATTCCACTATGAAACAAAGTCAGCAAATTCTAGGAAAGAAACATTTGCAAAGCAAGGGTCATCATCTTCTTTACATACAGATGGAAAGCCATGTTTACCTGTTCAGTTGCTTCTATGACATCACGGGGTGGCAACTCTTCTGTTCCTATTTCAAGAACAAAAGCCCGTGGTTGCACCGGCACTTCCTAAATGGCAGAAACCAAATTTCTTGGTCAAAAAACATGCATTTTGTTTTGTCTAGTCTGCAACATCATATGTTCATTCTTATGTGATTTTCTTCTTAAAAATACTCAGCGGATAACAATATAAATGAAATACCTCTCTACGAGGTTTTGCGGAGACATGAGAATAGATAAGGTTATTCTCTTCATAAGCACCCAAAGGATGTCCAAGGTTTTCTCGAGTTTCCACCCAAAGTTGAGCACATTGACGAGCAAGGCTGCACAAAGCAGTCAGCAAGATCATAATTAATTGTCTTTAATGCAGAAGCTAGATGAATGAAGAACATTGAACAAATATGTAGAAGATTTGGGAAACACCTCACCCAATTTAGGGGGGAGGGGGGTGTTTCATATATATAGTCAAGTACCACTTGGAATACAAGTAATACGTGTTAAAGTTAGACTATACATAAATAATGAATGGTTAAACACTAAATCAGTTCAATAAGAAAATAATATCAGATGAAGCAATCATCAACTGCGAATTCAAAGCACGTAGCACTGAGGTTGGAAAAGCAATCAAAATATGGGTAGTGGGGAATATTAAAATAAAATGCAGATAGCTAAACCTCCAACAAAAAGAAAAACATGCCAATATGGAGATATTTGTTGCTCTAACGGAAATATATAATTGAATTAGGAACAAAGAGGCACTTGAAAGTTTCCAGTATACCAGATGAGGAAAATATAGAAAGAAAACAAGGCAAATAGCTCCGCACCTTCGCATGCGACCAAAATATCTCGCACGCTCAGTTACACCAACAAAACCTCTAGAATCCAATATATTGAAAGCATGAGAGGCCTTCAGAACCTGATCATACCTAGTTCATTGCAGATCAATGGCCAACTTGTCAATTAAATCACTTAATGGACTGTAATCCAAAAGAGACGGTAAAAAATCATTCAAGCATACGCCGGAATTGGCAGCCCCAGTGATAACAAAGAGCGAGCCTCTTCTTCAAAATTGTCAAAGTGCTTTTGAATATGACTGACATCCGCATGTTCTAAATAATATGCACTCATTTCCTTCCTGAAGTCAAGAAACAAGAAATAAGGTCCAAAGCTTAAACATATGACAGAATCAGTATCCATGGTATATAAAAGGAGGAAATGGATGGAAAGAGAAGATCTGCGTGACTGCATAGCATCGAAAAACAGTCAAGAAAAAGCGTACTCGTTCTCAAGGAACAGTTCTCCATATGTAATTCCTTCAGTGTATAGTATATTCTTGAAATGATCAACTCCCTGTCACAACATCTAAATTAAAGTAAGGTCAGCTTTTTCAAAGGTCATACTACCCAGCATAGTATGGCAGAAATGATCTCAACGGAGGTATCACTGTTCTTGTGTTATAGACATACAGGAGCCAAGGATCAATAATCAACAAAATCAAGGAGTTGCGTTTACCATTCTATCCAGGAAGAAAGAGAATGCTATAAGCATTGTATATGTATGACTCACACAAGAGTACAAAATAATTACTGGGCCAACCTGAAGTGACATGAGGATACGTTCAAGTCCATATGTTATTTCAACAGAAACTGGTTGCAATGGAAGGCTTCCTGACTGAAACAATTGAGATACAAAAAAAAAAGGTACAAAGATTAGATGGGAATAGGACCTGAAAACTTTTGAGTACATGAAGTGATGACGCAAAATTATCTAGTTTCTTGTAGGTCATCTAATTCTGAATAGACAAAGTTTCCAGTTCGGATGCTATTTTATTCTTGGTGCAGATCACATAGTTCCTCCTGGATGGTCTAGTTTTCTTTTAAAAAAACTAATAAGTCAACTGTCACTTTGTCTGTGTTTGAGAAGAAAAAAACTGTCACTTGGTCTAATTTGCATTCCTTGGGTACATCCTGAATATGCAAATGAAATAGCTGTGTGATTTTAGCAAGAGTCATGTCTGGTTAGTTCTACCTGTTGAAAGTATGTGAACTGTGTGATTTCCATGCCATCCATCCAAACCTCCCAGCCCAGTCCCCAAGCACCAAGAACCTGTCATGAATAAGAAGAAATTCGTTGGAGTTCATTTAATCAGGACAACATGTGCTGGCATAAAAAAAACAAGAAGACTGGAAAGAATGTAGAAATTCACCGGACTCTCCCAGTTATCTTCAACAAAACGGATGTCATGTTCACGGATGTTGATACCTGTGAGACAAACGACTCAATCACTGACTCCATTTATATTCACACAAAAAAAAAAGTGAACGAGGGAAACATAGAACATCATCATGTACCAGTTGGGACTTTTATTAATTAATACTAAAATGTAAAAAAAAATATCACATTAGTTTTCCTTGGTTGTACAAAGCGTCTAGTAGAACTGAAGGCAGATAATATTATTTAGCAATACCTATTGCTGAAAGGCTGTGCAGAAAGAGATCTTGCGAATTTCCAGGATCAGGCTTCAGAATTACCTATTGATAAGAATGAATAACTACAAGGAATTAGGTACTGGTAACGGTTTGGCCAATCAAATAAAAGAAGATGGGAAAAAAAGAAGCAAAACTTTAGTCGACCTGAAACTGAGTATGGCGCTGAAGCCTGTTGGGATTGTCCCCATAGCGACTATCATCTGGTCTTATACTTGGCTCCACGTAACTTGAGGATCAAAATTGAAGAAAAATACAGTACAGCAAAAGAAAAGAAAAAGAAAGGAAGACGATGTTAGCATTGTAGCCTTTGTATATATATATACTGCCGTTCATAGAGAGCATCACATGTCAATGTTTTGAGATTACAGGAATTACTATATATAACAGGTAAATTATTGTAAGCTACAATTTGTGGAGTGCAGTGAGGAGAAATTAGACGGCACATAAACAAAAGGGGTGGGAGTTGAGTTGATAAATACTAGTAATTGGTCAGGATGAAGGATGAGAAGGCGAACTTACGCAACGTTCCATGGCTCAGGACCTAAGACTCTAAGAAATGTGAGAGGATTCATTGTGCCTGCTCCGACCTGGATTCGATGCGGATGAAAAAAAACAATGTTACCTACTACTACTTGTAAGGGTCGGGGTAAGTAACAATGCTGAAGAATACGCATGTAAAGCAGGATACCTCGGTGTTGCTACACTGCATGACAGCGCATCCTACGGACGCCCAGTACTCCTGTAGAATCGGAATTGAAGAGGGTTTGGGGTGGTTATGAATTTGATTAGTGGGGAGGGGAGCAGCGAGCGAAACGAACCTGGAGGCGCTGGATGGCCTGCTGGAAGGTGAGGACGGAGGAAGCGGGAGAGGACCGTTGGCTGGTAGCGGACACGGTGGACGAGGTGGAGGCGTCGCCATCTGCTGCGGCAGGAGCAGAAGAAGAGAGCCGGAGGCGAGGGCGTCGGCGGTGGCGGTGGCGAGGACTAGAGAAGAGGGTGGAGGCTGGACGAGGCAAAGCGGAGGGCGCCGTTACCAGCGGGGTGTGCCGGCGGGCGGCGGAGGGGCCGACGAGGGGAGGCGGAGGAGCCATCATCAAGGTGGGGGTGGGCATGCCCTTGCCACTTCCCAGCCTCCCAGGTGAGAGGTGGAGTGGAGCGAGGAAGATAAGGCGGGAAGAAGATGGATTGGATGCTCTCCCAGTCCCAGTCCCCCCCTGCTCTGCTCTGCTGCCCAAATCTGAACCACAGGCTACACAACTCTCCTTTCCCTTTGCATCATCATCTGCTCTCCTCTACTACAATCGAGTACTGCATATCATCTGCTCCCTCCTTTCCAAATGTTCATTCCAGTTTCCCAAATTTTGAGTCATTTTAGTTTTCTTGTTGAGTCAAAAGCCAAAATTCTCAAGAAAAATTATAAAGATTTATTTATAACATCAAATAAGCATACTATAAAAATATAATTAATAAAGAATATAATGGTACTTACCTTTTCCGTTCCAAATTTACCCCTAGTTTATTTTTAAAAAATTCAAACATAGTCAAATTTAAGTCACTCTTAAAGAAGATTTAGTAATAAAGCAAGCTACAATAAAGAAGTGATACTACACAATTTTTAGATAGAACGAGTGATCAAACTTATGGTTAAAAACGTCAAACGCCATATAATTTACAGCGCAGAGTATTTAATATCATAAATATGATTAATTTATTATTATATAAATAATTTGGTCAAACCTAAGATACTTTATGTGAAGGTCCAAAGTGTCAATTTAGCTAATCCAGATGTCTTCCACTTGACCGACCCATTTTATTTAACTCACCACAAAGGATTCCCGAGGGGATGCCATCCGCACCTCCCCTTCATGATCTGTCTAATTGTCAAGTTACACGGCACGAGCCATTCATTAATTGTTACACATCTCATTTTACCGTGTTCACTTGAGCTACTTTCAACTTATTTTCAGCCCTAAAATGGTATTTCTTTTCACAATAAATTAGTTGTAAAAATCATCCGTAGCTAAAATAAATTTTAGCAAACAAGTTTTTGCCAATAAATTAAAGAAGTATTTTTATTCTTGGACTATAGCAACACAAGTAGAGGTATGAGATCACCAAATTTTATGGTTGATGATGGTAATGGACCACATAGGAGTAGGTGTTGAAACTCATGAATTAACTGCAGCATCTCAATAGTGTGCTAGTCAAAACTTCGGTTTTTCAGCAAAAAAGTTGTCAAAATTCCGCAGGCTAGTCGAATTTGAGCTGTTCAGCAAACTCGATTTTTTTTTCCATTTTTGACAACAAGCAAAATGGAAGTTTGGGCGTGAACTCGGCGACGTATGATGAGTGCCACGCCGGCATGACGTCGTCGGGAGCATGGTCATACTACAGCAGCGCGACATTGTGCAGGAGCTGTCGAGCTGAGGAGCAAGAGCAAGCCAGTTCCGGAGATCCAGCCCTGCTAGGGGGGCGTGCCAGTAGTACGCCACCCTCCCTTTGATCCCGCCCCGGATACGACATGCATGCATCCAGGCATCCAGCCCATGAGCCATCCACCGATCCAGCAGAGAAGCAAGACTTGTAGGAGTAGGAGTGTACTGTGGACGGCGGCTGCACGCGTGGCGCGAATATCTCGTTTGGCGCGGCTGCACGCCCGCAAGCGCAAACAAAGCTAGCGGTAGCGGCGAGCGGGCGAGCGGCGCACGGCGGGTCGACACTTGTCACGCGCCGCGCGATCCGACGAGTCTGCGGTCAGTGCATACGCACCGCATCGGCATCGCATCATTGCGCAGCTGGGATAACGACCCACTCGGGATGCCACCGCCACTAGAGGGCCGCACACCTGTTTCGACAGGTCCAAGGGGGCACACACGCTGGTTGGTTCCCGAGAGAACGGGCCGGGGGCCGTGCCGTTCTTCCTCGCCGAGGTTTCGGCGTAATCGTGTGTTAGCGCGTGTTCGATTACTACGTGTTAGCACGTGTTCGGTGGTCTGAAAGACTGAAGCATGTAGAGTGGTACTTGCAGTCAAGCACTGAACCGAGCAGGGTTCCACGGACCGGATGCAGGGCACGGATCAGCCGTCCAGGTCAAAACAGAGTTCCCAGAGCGGTAACCTTTACCTAATTACCTTCGCAGATAATTGCTTTGTTTTGTTTGGGTTCGCTGTATCGCCTTTACAAGCTACTAGTAATAAAAAGTTTCTCAAAGTCGTGAGACGTGACGCGGATGAGCAACCTCGCCAACGCACGTAACCGAACCGAGAACACGCGAGTCGTCCGTCTGTCGTCGGCCATCACTCATCGGCTCTTCGTCGCGCCACGCCACGCCACGCCACCATGTTTCCAATTCCATCGCCGGCACCGCAGCGCCTTTTTTTTTTTACAGGTAAACCAAACATATTAGCAGCAACACGCTGCGATCAGTCGAAACGACTAAAGGTTTACAGAGTTCTGCCACAGATAGTGGGCATTGTTGATGGTGAAGTACAAAGGAACATGCAGTCTCCAAATATAGAGTTTGTATAGACAAAGCATTGAAAGCCTGCCTAACTAAAATATGAGCTGTGGAATTCATACTCCTATGTATCTTGAAAATGCTACCCTGGTGCTATCTGAGTGAAAGTTTTGATTCTCCATTCAGGTGGATTTTCTTGATTTGTTGCATTTAAGAATTGGACAAGCTGCTTGGCAATCAGAAAGGAATGAGGTGTTGTTGAAGTCGAGGCGATCATTAACAACAGTAGCTAAAGCAAGAGCTGCCGCCTCTGCCATGAGGACAGAGTGAACACCTTAGACTTGTGCCTTGATGTAGATTGTTTGCACTGGTTGTACCTGCGAGTTAACAAAGAATATGCCGAGGCCAGTTGGCTTTGGTGGCTGACTGTTGTTGTCCGGAGTGATAGATGCGTCGATGTAGCATGTAACACCTTGAAGTAGCACCGGGTTGTGGATTGTGAGCCTGCTTATGTTTTGTGTTGATCCTGCATCTGGGAGAGGCATACCTGTGCAATTGATGTGCACCGCAGCGCCTTGGGAGAGCGAGAGATCCCGTCGTGTCGCCGGCCCGCCGCCTCTTTGTGTCTGCGTGCCGGACAGGGACAGTGGCTGGCTTGTGCAGCACCAGCACGGAAAGTGGGAAACACACGGAAACCACTCCACTCTCAGTCCCATCGGCAGGAAACGTACGGCAGCATCCGACACCGCTCGATTTTTTTCTCCAGTGGAGCCGTAACGCCCAAACTTTTTTGACATCCGTGAAATCCTGTCCCCTGCAACGCCCGGAGTAGTACGTGTCTGTGCGGTATGCACACGACTCAAGGATAGAAAATCATCGCAGGCGCGACCGCGCGATCGTTTGGGCGCTGTGCGGTTTGTACCAGAACGTCCAGAACAGAGCCCGCCGGCATTGGGCGCGCCGAGGCATGGGGAAGCGTGGTGCCCATGCGTGCAGATCGCGATGCAGTGCAATGCATGCGAGTGAGTGGCAGATCCACCGCTGAGACAGAGCAGTGTGCAGTTGTTGGCTGGCTCTGCGCTTGACTTGGTGGCGTGCAGGGGGACCGCCTGGAGCCGCGGAGGGGAAACAGCAGCGCGCCCACATGGCCACATGCCTCTGCTCTGCGTAGCCCCGCCTCCGTGACACTTGTGTCTCCTAGGCTAGGGGGAAATTAGTTCTTGACTTCTTGTATGTCAAACACTCTGTTCACAAATGCGAATGAAATTCCGAGTACTTTGTAATAGGGATTAGTACCTTCTCCCAAAAAAAGGAATTAGAGAAAGTAAATTAGATGACTTAAAAGTTGTGTAGTGTTGAAAAATGTAGAGTTTGGGTGATTCGGGGCTGCTCAGTTCGAGGTTGGAGTAGTCTAGACAAAACTTTAACGCTATCATATGCGCCCAATCATAAATGAACATAAACCCAAAGTAGGATCAGTGGTAATCATAAGTCATGTTTGACGAGTTTTAGAATTGAAAAAACAGAGTGCGATATTTAGGGGCTATTTGGTTCCTCGCCGTTGCCCGCCACGCCATGCGCTAGAGTTTGTAGCGGCGACAGAGTTTGTGTGGCGAGCAAAAGCTGCACCATAACTATGGCTAAAAATAGTACTGCATTGCATGTAAAAATGTGTGGCGTGAAAAGGTTGAGTACTGAACCAAACACCGGCCTTGCATGGTGTAGCAGCTTGTGCTAACCATCGCTGTGGCGTGGCTCGCTGTGGCAGGCAACCAAACACGCTCTTAGATCCTTCGGTTTTTAAGAATCTGAGCTCATTTATTACTCTATGAGTCACAAAATTCTAGCAAAAACTAGGTACTACAGTTTTTAGTTTTTAAGAATTTAACAAAAAATGAAAGAAAAAAATTAGGCCTGTTTGGATCCCACCCAGTTTATAAACGTTAATTTCTTAAAAACTGATAAAAAGTGAGAGGATACAAACAAGACCATAATATCATATGCGCCCCAGTGCATGAGAACCCGCTTCTACAGTCCGTAGACATGAGACTTACGAGGTACACCAGGCAGGCAGGGGCCTTTATTTCAGGCTCGCACGGAGACGATGGGCGCTGAACCCATGCCCTCACCGAAAACCCGCGCTGGATCGGCAAAGCAAACGAGGCGGTGCCCACTCTCCACGGCACCATCCCCCGGCAGCCGCTCACTAGCCATGCCGTGTCGCGGAACGGCAGAACCAGAACGAACCACCCCCACCCCGGGTGCGCGCGCGGGCGGGCGGGCCGGCAGCGAACGGGGCCGTGTGCCCGTGTCGGTCCGCGCTCGGCAGCGAGGCGGCCCGCGCTGCCGCGGCGCGCGGCGGCAGGCGGACAGCGCGCCCGCGGCTGGGTCCCCTGGACACCCGACACCCTGTCGGCCCCTTGTTTATTCCTTCCTCATCCTACCCAGATCGATCTCATCTGCCCCACCCAGCACCCACTGCCGACTGCGCCGCCCGGATCGACCGATCGATCATATCCCCACGCACACACAGCCCGCATGTGCGCCCGCTGCACCTATATATATATCGATCGATCGCGTTACGGGTAGCAATCTAGCTCATGGTCGAGCGTAGGCAGGACTTTGCTGTGCTTTATTTGATCTAAGCTCGCTCTGCTTGTGCCTTCCAGTCTGTCTCACACTAGCTAGCTGGATCGATCGAAGTGGGGGTGTGTCGGCTGCGCCGTGACCACGCACGAATATGAGTGCGGAGAGCTGACCAAGGGAAAGTGATCGATCGATCGAGATGGAGCTGGAGCTCGGCCTCGCGCTGGCGACGACCCCGCATCATCAGCCGCTGCTGGCTGCCGCCGCCGGTGGGGAGTTCGTCGCCGGCCACCTCCTCAGCGGCCCGGCGGGCGCGTGCGGGAAGAAGAGGGTTTTGGACGACGCGTTCGTCGTCGGGGCCGCCAAGGCCACGCTTCTTCCGCTCTTCGTGCCTGAGGATGGTGACGGCGGCGGCCACCGCGACGACGGCGTCGACCATGAACCGAGCAACAAGTGAGTAGTGTGCGATGGTTGATAATAGTACCACGTGCACGTTCGTACACCGTGATCTTGTCGTTTACTACGTCAGAAGAATATACTAAATATACGACGCAGGAAGAAGAGGCTGGTGGGGTGGCCGCCGGTGAAGTGCGCGCTCCGGCGGAGCTGCGGCGGCGGGTACGTCAAGGTCAAGATGGAAGGGGTGGCCATCGGGCGGAAGGTGGACGTGTCCCTCCACGGCTCGTACCAGGAGCTGCTCCGCACGCTCCAGCGCATGTTCCCTTCGGCTAACCAGCAAGGTGCGTTCCCGGCGGCGCTGCGCGCGGATGTCTTTCTTTAAGTAAGGGACCGTTTACATTGGAAAAAGTTGGAAAAAAAAGTACACTGTAGTACTTTCGTTTATATGTAATAACTTTTGTCCAAAGATTCATCTCGAGATAGCCAGGTAAAAAATACAAACAAGCAACAGCTACTACTTCATTTAGTGTTCCATACAGATGAAAAGTACAATCAATGTGATGGGGAAAGAGAAAATTTTTTATGAACTAAACACCCCTAATCAGTAATAACCACCGGCAGGTGCAGGTGCAGATCATGCAGAAGAGGCGGAGGAGGTGGCCTGCTCGCACGAGCGCCGCCGTCTCCATCCTTATGTGGTCACCTACGAGGACGGCGAAGGGGACTGGTTGCTCATCGGAGACGATGTGCCATGGGAGTAAGTATCGTCGGTCACCACTACTGTTTGTGCCGATGGTGTGATGGCAACAACAATCGTCCAACAATTATTCAGCAAACTTAAAACGAGGTTTCCTTGCAGGGTCTTTGTGAGGTCAGTGAAGCGGCTCAAGATACTTGCGTAGCCGACGGCGTCCGCGGGCAGCATCGACGGCTTAGCTCACTAGTAGCACTAAGCATAGTACTCCTGGGCGTCATCTGCGTATGGTTTAATAGCCCACTCAATAATTCTACGGGAACGTTGTTTCTGTCCTGTGTGTGCACGTGCCACGTAGTGCTCTCCTGCTAGTAAGCTTTGTCGGTGGTCGACTTTCAGTCTTTCAGAGCATGACGAAAACACTGGTTAGCTGTTGTCAACTTGTCATAACATTTGGTTCATCTGTCAAGCTACGGTTTTGCTAGCTGGCGTCTGTCCAATTAAGTCGAGTTAGTCACTTGTCAGTACTCAGTCGTCGTCCTGTGCGGACGTCTACGTCTAAGGCTCTAAGCATATTACTATCTCAAGTAAGGCTTCGTTTAGTTTGAAAATTTTCCCTCTCTCTCCCTATCACATCGATTGTACTTTCCATCTACATAGAGTGCTAAATGAAGTAGCACCTGTTGCATATTTGTACTTTTTGCCTGTCTATCTCGAGATGAATCTTTTGAGTCTACTTAGGTCATGATTGAACAAAAGTTGTCAAATACAAACGAAAGTGCAACAGTGCACTTTTTCTCCCACTTTTTCTCAACTAAACCCAGCCTAACTTGTGATTTCCATCGCATGTGGTAATTAATTCATATGCCTGAGATGACACTAATATATACTATGTTTTATTTCCCCCCTTTATAATATACTCCCTCCATGTTACAAATAGAAGTCATTTAGGACAGCGACACGGTCTTCAAAACATAACTTTGACTTTATATTTGTATAAAAATACTTATTAAAAAGTAATAAATGTATACTTTCACGAAAGTACTCCATCTCAAATTATAAGTCATTCCAACAATCTTGGAGAGTCGTCAAAGAATAGCAACTTTGATCAAGTTTATATGATAAGATAATAATATTTACAATATCAACTAAATACCTTTAAACTCTTCACCAAAATATATTTTCATAGTACACTTATTTGATGTCATAAATCTTTATATTTTCTCTATAATTTTTGTCAAACTTGAGATTCTTTGACTCTCCAAGATTCTCGGAACGACTTACAATTTGGGATGGAGGGAGTATATTTGGAGACAAATATATTTATATAGTTTTCATATTTTCAAACTCAATAATTTAAAAGTTATTCATGATTTATATTCTCAATGTTTGACCAAGATCTTTTCTAAAACGACTTCTATTTACACCATGGAGGGAGTATACTCCATCGATGACTCATAGTAATTGATTTTAAGAGGCCTTAATTAACTATTATAAATGCAAGGATACACTTAGAGGCATCAGCCATGGTTAACTAATATTGTTAATATTTATTCTTTCAATTGCTTATAGTTATCGCAATATTGTTTTGTTTTTTTCCTTAAAGAGCCGGAGATATTGTTATAATCGACGTGCGTGACACCAATAATGTACGCGGACGCCTGATAGATCGCGTGATCGCTTTGGCGTAGGCCACGTGAAGAGATAAAGCAAACCGAGTAGGACACCAAGGTTCCACAAGTCAAAACTCGATGCACCCGAAAGGATTGAAACCTATGTTTCATTGAAACTTCCCAATTCACTCAGTGCAGAATACTTCTTTCATCCAAATTTGAAAAAAATGCATGAATACAATTGAAAGCCATAATAACATTATTGTAAGCACTCTGATTCGGAGAGACTAACACGTTGTTAACACCAAATTTTGGGCTAGGAGCTGATAGCCGATACCGAAGGAAGATAGCCGATACCGAAGGAAGATAGCCGATCTCGGAAGCAGATTCCGTCCAGCAGAAGGAAGGAGAATAGCCGATTGCACGGAGAATCGGTTATCGGGCGAAGGTGACAGAAGGCGTGCAGCGTCGGTATTGGTGACGTCATCCAGAGTCTGCACTGGCAAGATGCGATCACGATCGGAGTCCGTTATGAAAGGGAAGATGTGACTCCAAGTTACCTTAGATATAGGATAGTTTGTTAGTTTTCTTATCTATTGATGAGTTGTAATTCGACTAGGACTCTATCTACGCTCAGGGTATAAATATAAGCCCTCAGCCATTGTAAAACATACAACAACATCAATACAACACAACTTTCGGCTCCGGCCAACAAACCCTAGAGTCAGTCGAGTCCGGCGAGTTACTTCATCCAGGCTGGGTGTCATCCGGTGGACGCAGGCTTGCTTGTAAGGATCGTCAACCCCTTGTTAAACTATGTCTTTTTAGCGTCATCCGGTGGACGTGGAAGTATGGCGGACCAGGGTCCTTGCTAAGCTCTGTTTCTTTGGCGTCATCCGGTGGACGCGGGAAGCACGGTGAGTCAAGGATGATTCACGCTGGTTTACCTGATCAATCTGTGTTAACCGTCATCCGGTGGATGAGATACAGATTAGGACGGTTTTCACGCGCGGATTAGTTATCAATTCGTGTTTGTTTGCTTGATTAATCTATTAGTTAATGTCATCCGGTGGACAGGCTATAGATTGAGATAGTTTGCACGCATGGATTAGTTATCGGCTCTAGCTAAATATGGCAATTTAGTTAGATTCATTAAGTTATCAAGATGTTATTTGTTGATTATTGTTTATTTATCAATATAACATCTCTCTGCCCGATTAAGATTGATAGATTTGGCCTTAGATTTATTTGAATTTGATCGTCGCTTATGCTTTTTTATGCTCACTTTACCATGATGATCGGTTCCATGCTTACATCGGCTAATTCCCTATCAATCTTGTTCGTTACATGTTGTGCGTTCGGTGCTAGCTGAGACATAAGTGGTTCTGAGGTTATCGTAAGTCTTATCTTTGTGTCCTTGTTTAAGTTAAACTGAGCGTCATCCGGTGGAACAGGTTTAACCTAAACAAGTTTTTACTAGATTAGACTTGCTTTAATTCGAAGTCTGTTTATGGCTACGCTAGCGTTCGTTCGTGCTTCATGGACCCTGCATCGGCTAAAGAGCCGATTCAGTTATGCTTTCACGAATAGATCGTGTATATAGACTTATTTGGATATCAAACGATCTAGCTTTGTTTGCTGGGTTTGTTGAAGCCCGCTGGCCGTTAGACCAGGTGAACACAGACTTGGTGAACTTAGCGAAGAGGGTTTGCTAAAGCCGCCGGCCTTTTAGACCAGCTTTAGCCGATCTCTACTTGTTTGATGCACAGATCAGATCTGTACACATGATCTATTTTCTTTTATACACATTAACTGAATTAGATCGGCTAGCATGTTATTATCTTCATATGAGTATCCTGATAGCCGTTTTACTTCATTATTATACTATCAGTTCATAACATGACGGAATCGGCTTTCTAGACGATCTCCGATTGAATCGGCTCTCAGAGCCACATAATTGGAACTACCTGGACACACCGGTTAGTTCTGCCCTGTGATTACTGATTACTATTGTTTCCTTGTCAATTGCAGGTCAAATTGACTGGCACGCTTGGGTGTTACTGATACTCTCAGACCGGGTTCGAAGCTAGCTGGATCTGCGAGAGCTCTACTGCCTTCAAGGGTCGTTTCTGGCTTCGCTGGTGTGTTGGGCTTAGGGAACCACTTTTTGCGCCAACATACTTTTTGGCACGCTCGGTGGGACATTCACTGAAGACCATGGCAAAGGGGAAGACTGCGGCTGACGGATCCTCCAGGGATGACGGTGTCCTCAGGGTCAGGGTCGAAGATCTCAACGAGGAGGACGTGGCCGTGCTGAACAAGATCGTTGAAGAATTCGCCGATGCCTGCCTGCTCTCATTCAGCAAGCAGCGTGATGGCTCTATAGTGAAGAAGAATGCATTCCCAAGATGGATCATGGACGGCCATTCTGATAAATCTGAAGAGGAGTGCAAGGCCGACCTCAAGCAGATGCTGGAAGAAGCGACCTGGGAGGCCGCCTATTCAGCAGTCGGTCATCACCATAAATCCTTCCTGCAAACATTTTATAACATCATGAAGACCGTTCTCAAGCGGCAGGATTGGGAGTCTTTGGGCCCAGTTTACTTCAACATACCCGCAGAAGATGCAGATCCGAAAGCAGCGGCAGGGACCTCCAATTCCTCACCGCAACAGCCGAGCCAGCCGAAAACACCAGTGCATGGTGTCACTGCGGCCGGTTCGGCTCAAAAAATAGTAGCTTCCCCCCAGATTATACAAAGATCATACTCTGGAGGAGCTCACCGCTTTCATGCAGGCCACTGGGCAGACGGTGAACTCGATGAACTCATCAGCAGTGAACCCGACGGCTAGAAATACGCCGGTGGCAGACACGGCCAACCCAACTCCTGGATACCATGAGGGGATCACATATCAAGACTTTCAGGCAGCGCCGCATCTGGGATATGCCCAGATGCCCAACAACCAACTGCTGGAGCAGATGAGTGCCATGCTCCGTGATACGTTCGGTTTGTAGCCGAAGACCGGGACTGGAATCAAGTATAGACGCCCTTACCCCGAGTGGTACGACCGAGTGACACTACCGCCAAGGTATCGATTGCCTGACTTCTCCAAGTTCAGTGGGCAGGACGACATCACCACCATGGAACACATCAGCCGTTACCTGACCCAGCTCGGTGAAGCTTCATATGAGGTAGCTCACAGGGTCCGGCTCTTTCCGCTATCACTGACAGGGCTGGCGTTTAGCTGGTTCGCATCTATGGAGCCTGCATCGATTCAAGGTTGGGAAGATCTGGAGACCAAGTTCCATAATTACTTCTTCTCTGGCACTGGGGAGAAAGACATTACAGATCTCACCAACATGCGCCAAAGGCCGAATGAACTTGGATCGGCTTTCATCAAGCGGTTCAGGGAGACCAGGAACATGTGTTACTCCTTGAACCTGAACGACAAACAACTTGCCAAGATAGTGGTCAGTGGGTTGCTCCCACACGTCCAAGAAAAACTGGTGGGCACCAACTTCAACAGCATCAGCGAGGTGATGCAGAGGGTGGCCGCATTAGAGCAGCAGGCCCAGAACTTCAAGAAAGAATCGAAATACAAGCAGTCGGCCTACGTCTGTAATTCTGACTCAGAAGATGGGGAGAATGAAGAAGTGGCTGCTGTTGAGCTCAAATGGGGTACAAAGCCCATGGCCATGCCGAAGGGTTGGAGCGCGGAAGATCAATACGACTTTGACACACGCAAGCTGGACAAGCTCTTCGACCTGCTAGTCAGTGCGGGCCACATCACCTTCCCGGCTGATTACGTTAAGCCGTCTCCTGAAGATTTGCAGGGAAAACCGTTTTGCCAGTACCATGGCCTCACCTCACACTCCACAAACAACTGCCGCAATTTGAAAGCAGCAATCCAGAATGCTATTAGGCGCGGCCTATTGAAATTTAAGGCCCCTCCCAAGGGGAAGATGAAGATCGACAAATTCCCATTCCCGAAGGGGCAGAACATGGTCCAGATCGCAAATCCTCTGACCAAGGTAAAGGTGTTAACCTCCGAACGGGCCAAGAAGAACTCCTCAGTCGATACCGATGCACAAATCACAACTGAGGAGCTAGCGCTGATCAAAGGAAGGAGGGAGCAGAATCAGAGGCAGCTGGAGCAGGGACAGTCCAGCGGCACCAAGAGCAGGAGGTCCACTCACCAGCACCTTCTGAATAAATGGCGACGTCAGAAAGAGAAAGATCATCAGAGGCAGCTGCAGCGCGAAGAAGAGGAGTACCGCAGATGGCTCCGCAAGGAAGAAGAAGCGCGCTATCACGAAGAAATGGTTCGCCTCCGGGAAGGTGAGGAGGATCACTGGCCTTGCCCATTCTTCCGATACTGCTGGAACGAAGGCTTGAGACTGCCGACGCTGCGCAACTGTCCAGAATGCAGCGATCAGTACCGAGAGTACAGGCAGTCCCAGGTCAACCGCTGGTCCGTGCACCAGAGACTGGGGAGTCCCCATAGCCCGCGGGATCGGCGTGAAAAAAGGGACCTGCGCGATCGGCTTGATGAGGCAGTAGTTGAACGCCGACAGCCGGTTTGGCAAAAGAACCAGTGGTGCCCGGGGGATGTAACTAGAAGCCAAAGGCGCCGGGTGCAGCGGCTCAGGAATAGGGAGCTCTAGGCTGAGGGGCGCGCCAAACAGGTGTGGCGCGAAAAGCCTTCATAAAATAATGGAAAGGCTGTAACCGATGCACAGATGGTGTTTGTGCTGCCTGCAGAATTCAGAGCTAGGAAGTACGACACCGAGTCCGACTTAGATGATTCAGGATCAGAAGAGGGAGTGGCCAAGTTAGTGCTCGCACAGCAAGCTACTTTTGATAAGCCGACCAAGAATCGACATCTGAAGGCCCTCTATCTCAAAGGTTATATCGACGGCATGCCCATGACGATGATGCTGGTGGACGACGGCGCCACTGTCAATCTCATGCCTTACACTACATTCCGCAAGCTAGGCAAGGGTCTCGATGATCTAATAGAAACTGATCTAATGTTCAAGGATTTCGGGGGCAATTCTTCCAACACTCGGGGGGCAATTAACGTTGAACTGACAGTGGGGAAGAAGACACTGCTTACTACCTTTTTCGTAATCGACAGTAAAGGTGCCTACAGCTTGCTGCTCGGACACGACTGGATTCATGCCAACTGCTGCGTGCCATCCACCATGCATCAGTGCCTTATTCAGTGGCATGGCGATGAAGTCGAAGTAGTCCCGGCCGACGACTCGGTCAGCGTGGCAACGGCGGATGCCACATACTGGGAAGCTGGGGATCATGATTGTTTCTCTGGCAAAGCTTGGGAAAGAGGCTCCATCAAGGTCAGCGATGAGAGTCAACAGCCGATCAGGGCAATCGGCTCTGAGTCTTTTTATTAAATGGAGAATCCGATCGATGGCACAGAGGGTAAGTTGGGGCAAGGATTCACGTCAGCCGACAAGCTCGAAGAAGTGGATGTTGGACCCGGCGACAGGCCAAGGCCGATGTTTATTGCCGCCAATTTAGACCCGGAGTTCAGGCAGGAGCTGATTCAACTGCTGAAGGAGTACAAAAATTGCTTCGCCTGAGAATATTTTGAGATGCCTGGATTGGACAAATCTATTGTTGAGCACAGGCTACCTATCAAACCAGGGTTTCGGCCACACAAGCAGCCTCCACGTCGTTTTAGAGAAGACGCTCTACCCGACATTAAGGCCGAAATCACGAGGCTGTTGGAAGCCAAGTTCATTCGAGCTTGCCGATATGCCGAGTGGATATCGAACATCGTCCCCGTGTATAAGAAAAATGGTCAATTGCGAGTCTGTATTGACTTCAGGGATTTAAATAGAGCTACACCGATGGATGGCTATCCTATGCCAATAGCCGATATGTTGGTAGACTCAGCTGCTGGGCACCAGGTTATTAGCTTCATGGATGGCAATGCTGGTTATAATCAAATTTTTATGGCTGATGAAGACATGCCGAAAACTGCTTTTAGGTGCCCTGGTGCGCTTGGTTTGTTTGAATGGGTGGTCATGACGTTTGGTTTGAAGAATGCCGGTGCAACCTATCAGAGGGCTATGAATTATATATTTCACAAGTTGATCGGCAAAATCGTTGAAATCTATATAGATGACGTGGTGGTGAAATCCAAGAGCAATAAAGATCACTGGCCGATTTGAGGGCCACTCTGGAGTGCACAAGGAGACATGGTTTGAAGTTGAATCCTAACAAATGTGCGTTCGGCGTGTCGGCTGGCGAATTTCTGGGATTCATGGTCCACCGCAAAGGGATAGAGATCGGCAGCAAGAGTAAGAAGGCGATCGATGAACTCGTACCTCCAACCAATAAAAAGGAATTGCAGTCTTTGCTTGGTAAGATTAACTTTATCAGAAGGTTCATCGCCAACTTGTCAGAGAAGGTACTGCCGTTCTCACCATTGTTGAAGCTCAAGAATGATTAAGAGTTCAAATGGGGTGACGTGCAACAGAAGGCTTTTGACGAAATCAGAGAATACATGAAGACTCCCCCTGTCTTAGTACCGCCACGGACAGGGAAACCTTTTAAGTTGTACATGACGGCCGAAAGCCATACCATTGGATCGGCCCTTTTTCAAGAGTTTGAAGGGAAAGAGAGACCAGTTTTCTACCTGAACAGGCGGCTCCTTGACCCTGAGACAAGATACACACCGACCGAGAAGCTGTGCTTGCGCCTATTCTACTCATGCACTAAGTTGAGGCACTACTTGCTTGCCTCAGAGTGTGTGGTGGTGTCCAAGAAGGATGTCATCAAGCACATGCTTTCGATGCCTATTCTAAATGGTCGGATTGGCAAATGGATCCTGACGCTCTCAGAGTTTGACTTGAGGTTCGAATCGGCTAAGGCAGTCAAAGGCCAGGCGATAGCCGATTTCATCACGTAACATCACGGAGGATCGGCTAATGTAACGGATATAGCGCCATGGACTATGTTCTTCGACGGCTCTTCGTGCAAGCAAGGTGGTGGCGCCGGACTAGTGCTCATCTCACCGCGGGGTGTGCGTTTTGAGTATGCTTTCCAGATCGGGCCGATTGTCTCAAACAATCAGGCTGAATATGAAGCCGCGTGGAAAGGTTTTCGGCTTCTGCATGAAGCAAAAGCCGATGCAGTTGAAGTATTTGGCGATTCACAACTAGTCATCAACCAATTGCTCGGCTTGTATGAATGTAAAGACGACATACTCAGAGGCTACTATGATCAGTGCCAGGCTCTCATCAAGAAGTTCATGACGGTATCTCTCTGTCACATCCCCAGGGCCTAGAACCAGGAAGCTAATCGGCTGGCGCAGAACGCGTCGGGTTATCGGCCGATGCAGGAGATTTGTAACAGCGAGCAATCAGCTGATGACTGGAGGGGCGAGATAGCAGGTTACCTGGCAAATCCTTCACAACAGGTCAACAGAAAGCTAAGGTACAAAGCCACCAAGTATGTGTTGCTGGATGGTCAGTTGTATTACAAGACTGTTGAAGGAGTGCTGCTCAAATGCCTGGGGACAGAGGAATCAGTGAAGCTGATGAACAAAGTACACGATGGAGTCTGCGGTGCACATCAATCAGCTCACAAGATGAAGTGGATCATCAGGAGGACTGGTTACTATTGGCCTACGATGCTGGAAGATTGTTTCAAATATTATAAAGGGTGTCAAGAATGCCAAAAGTTTGGAAATATACAAAAGTCTCCAGCCTCTGCTATGAATCCTATAATTAAACCATGGCCGCTTAGAGGATGGGGTATTGATCTAATCGGCCAAATCTACCCACCATCGAGCAAGGGTCACAAATGGATCTTGGTGGCGACTGATTACTTCACCAAGTGGGTAGAATCCATTCCTTTGAGGAACGCCACTTCAGCTGACGTGATCGAATTTGTAAAGGAGCACATTATTTACAGGTTTGGCATACCTCAGACGATCACAACCGATCAGGGGACAATGTTCACTTCAGAGGAGTTTATGACCTTTGCTGACGACATGGGCATCAAGATTTATAATTCATCGCCGTATTATGCCCAAGCCAACGAACAAGCAGAAGCCTCCAATAAAATTTTAATCAAGGTCATCAAGAAGAAGATTGAGCAGAACCCCAGAAAATGGTATTTGCATTTGAGCGAGGCACTATGGGCATATCGCATGGCACAGCATGGGTCGATCAAGACTTCACCTTATGAGCTAGTCTATGGACATACTGCCATCTTGCCATGGGAGATTCAGTCCGAGACACGGCGTGTCACGTTGCAAAACAAGCTTACAGCCGGTGAATACAAAGACATTATGATGGACAGTTTAGAAGATTTGCACTGTCATCGGCTTAGGGCTTTGGAATACATTGAAAAGAACAAGGTACGGGTGGCCAAGTATTACAACACTAAGGTAAGAAGCAAGAGTTTCACCGAATCAGAGCTAGTATGGAAAGTCATTTTGCCTATTGGTACCAAAGATAGCCGATTCGGTAAATGGTCGCCAAACTGGGAAGGCCCATATCGTGTGGTGGAATGCGCTCCGGGTAACGCTTACATCCTTGAAGACTTGGAAGGGCAGAGACTCGCCAGAGCCATCAACGGGAAGCATCTGAAGAAATACTACCCTCGCATTCCAGTTGGAGGATAATAGCCGATTCATGTGAATCTGGCTCTAACAGCTGATGCCGTGCAAGCGGGTCGCCTTCAGGACAAAAATGGCCGACATCGTAGTAACGAGTCGCCCTTAGCACAAAAATGAAATACCCTCGATGGGGTGTAAGAGCCGATGCGATAAGCATCGCCTTTAGAACAAAAATATATAAAATAATAAAAGCAAAATATTCAGTCTTGCAAATTGGATTGTTTCGGGCATAACGAGTTCAGAAGTATCATATACATCAGAATGCCTAATACAATCTAGTTTGGATTATTGACGTCGTCCCGGATCATGTCCTCGGCATCGACGGACACGGAGAGACCGTCGGCATGAGGGGCGAAAGCGGCCATCAGCGTGCCGAACTCCTCCATGTCTTGGCCTGCCCGGATCCTCGGTTCGACGTTCTCCAGCACGATGCCGGAGTTGATCTGGGCGGCGGCCAGAGCTCCCGCGGCACCGTGATAGACGCCGCTCATCGTCACCTGGCGAACGCGGTGGTGCACATCCGCAAGCTGCTCCACCTGCGTTTGCCCCCGCGCGCGGAGGACGTCAGTGACGTTCGCCGCAGCCACGCGCAGTTTGTGTAGCTGCGCCGTCAGAGCTGCATAAACAAGGAAGGTCAGTAATTGGAAACGCGCCGTGCACACAGTTGGACAAAGCGGGAGATTACCTGCCACGGTGGCCTGCGACTCCGCGAGGTTGGCCCGCGCCTCCGCCAAATCAATACTGGCGGCAACAAGAGCGACGGCTTTGTCCTCGTTCTCCTTGTCTAGCCGGCCGGCCTCTTTGGTAGCCTCGGAGTAGAGGTTGCGGTACCGTACCATCTCATGGTGGAAGTGGCGGCCGTCGGCGGCGGTGTAGGAGTCGCGGGAACTCGAAGATGACCCCGAGTTTGATTCCGCTCCGGAGGTGGTGCTGCGAGCCGGAGCATGAGGGAGGTTCGGTTGTGGCGCCGTGCGACGCACCGAGGAACTGCCGCCAATCGGTGCGCCGGAAGGAAGATGGAGCGGGGGACGTTGGCTGATAGCGACCATCAGATCAGGCACCCAGACTTAGCCAGATTTAAAGATCGACGAAAAGAGAGAATAAGATACCTGCTATGGACTCTCCGTCCGCTGACTTGCATCATACGCCTGATTGGAGCCCTTACAGGAGCAGAGGGCCCGGCGGCGTCACCAGCGGCGGAGGTTCCCGGGGCAACCGTCCCAGTTACAGGAACGGCGTGACCATCCGCCGGGGCTGCCCGAGGAGGATCAGCGCCGGGGGCAGGGGTGTTCATGCCGGCTAAGGAGCCAGCAATGCCGCTGACGAAAGATGGCTGGTGACTGCAGAAACGGATCAAATCAGATAGAAACAGCGAGGAGATGGTAGGCTAACGGTTGAACTTACCCTAATGTCTGTTCGATTCGGGCAACGCTGGCCCAGATGCGGCGGATGCTCCGTTCCATTTCATCACCATCGGCGGGCTCAGACGCCGGGCGCTTTCCACGGTCTCCATCGCCGGCCATGGTCTTGAACAAGGATTGAGAGAGCGGAAACGAAGTGGATACAAGGAGGCGGCCGAGAGAGTTGGTCGGCGAGACGGATACGATGGCGTGTGATATTGCCTCAAGCCTGCCAACTATTTATAAGACAACACGGGCACCGAGGCGGTTTCTTTGGGAAGTGAGATGGCACGGCGGATTTTAGGTTGCAGTTAATCCGCGTTTCTTGAATCCGGAACAGTTACCAAATCGAGGAGACGAAGCGCCGCCATCAATGGTCGCACACCGTTCGGTTTTTTGGGTCAGGTTGTTTAGCCGATCCTATTGTGTGTGCCCACAAGCCGATTCGTAGTGAATCAGGCTGAGGGGTTGATTCTAAAGGAAAGCAGAACAACGCCGATGCTACATGGACCGATGCTAAGAGGCACGCCCGAAAGCCGATTCGTATGCAGAACGGGTCAGGCTGAGTAATTGATTCTAAGGTACAAAGCAGTTCGAAAGCCGATTCGCATGCGGAAATATATCAGGCTGAACAAAGTCAGTGCGACACAAGACAAAGCCGGTATTAAGGTGTAAAATCTAAGGCAGATCAGGCTAAATTATCAAATTCAGGATGGACAGCGCGAAGACAGAGTTGCAAATAGAAAAGAGCATGCCAAGCAGTACACCCATCATATTACAAAGATAATAAGGACCGAATCAGTTCTATTAATTCGGCACGGAGCATGTGGCCAGCCTGCAGCAGTTGTTGATCTCGGTTTTCAGTAAACTGCAACAAGTTTAGGCGTTGGCATGTCTTCCTGTCTGCAACGACCAAGCTGCTGATTTCCTTCTTTTTCTGGGAGAGCTCGATCGTGCTGGTGGAGATGGTGATTTCGCGCTCACTGATAGCCGACTCAACTGCTTCCAATTCTTTTCTCAGCTGGTCTCGCCTTGTTTTCAATGTCTCCAGTTCTGTTTCGGCCGTGCTGATGGAGGATTTGAGCAACCTGGCTCGATCGGCTAATCCGGTGGCCTCTTGTCTGTTGATCGATTTGTTGCTCCTTAGCTGTTCAAACTCTGCCAGGTTCTTGTGAGCAGTGATAATCCGTGATGCTGTAACTTTAAGATCATCAAGTTTTTGCAGGGACTTCAAGGCTGACAGATTGGGTTGCTGCTGGACGAGTTCCATTATTTGATCAATCAGATCGGGATTCGAGGCCAGAGCAACTAGATCACCCTCTAGATGAGGTAACAGTGCACTTAGCCGATTGTTAAAATCTGGCTCTGAAAGTCTCTTGGAGGAGGAGGCCAGTTCGTCTTTATCACAGAACTCTTCTATGTCAAATAAAAAGCTAGGAGACAGAGGCTTCGGTGCCTACAGTACATACATTCTCTCATCAAAAAAGGTACAATATAGATTAATTATTTTCTGGCAGAGATGGGATACCTGAATGGGGCCTGAAGGTTGTAGGGTTGATGCCGATGCTGTTTGTTCGACTAAAGCAGTTGTGTCTTTTGCGGCATGCGGATCTTCGGTTGTAACTGCCTCAGGTAGTTGGGTTTCTGCAAACCAGAAGTAAGAGCAGTATGGAAGTAAGGATAATTGCTAACAGCCGAATAGGAGTTACCTGGATTCCTCTCAGGGGGCAACTCCTCTTCTTCAAGGTTCGCCCAGATTTCTTCAGAAGGGCTGTTCGGCTGTATTTTTGAAAAGAAGATTTGGTCAATCAGGACATTTAAGAAGGAAAAGCCCAATGAGTAGTACCTGAGTTTTGGCTCTTTCTTCCTGGATCCCTTCTTCTTGAGCAGCTGATCCCTCATGGCCGGTAGATTCTGGTGGTTCTTCGGCCTGTTTCTCTCCCAAGGTACCTTGAGTTGGTTGGGGATTCACCTGATAGAAAGCCGATTTAAGAGTCGGGGCGTACTGCAGTAAAGGAAGATGCTACTGGGTACATGAATTTTTCTTATCGATCGGCGTTTCTTGGGAGTTTGCTTTTGAAGCTGAGATGCAGCTGGTCGTTTTGAAGCAGAGGGGAGGTCAGTACAGCAGGGCCTAGCATTAGGTGTCTCAGCGTCAGTGCTCGGGAGCCTAGCCTCGCTGTCGGACAAGGAGGATAGTATTCCACTCGCTCTGGTGGATTGGATGATGGGTCCTGCGAGAAATATCTGTTAAGTAACATGTTTGAATAAAGACGTTTTTATTGGAATCGGCTGAGAACACTTACTGCTCGGGGAGATTGGAAGTTTGGATCCAGGGCTCTGCATTTGTCATGGACGGTTTGGCAGAACAAGTGAGCGTGCCATTGTTGCCACCAATCGTCAAAACTCTGATGAGCGATGCAGATTTGATTCCATGGTTTCGGCGAGAATACGGGCAGGTTTGCTCCGAGTTGAAAAATTCTGCCAGCCTGAAGGTGCTCTGTAATGTTCTCCCTGGGTTTCAAGGTATTCAAAAAGAGGAGCCGAGGGGGCAATTGGCCGAAACCTAGCTGTCTTGCTGCTATGTTTGGGTGATAGAATTCATAAGAAGGATAGCTAGTTGCCTTGCCGCTTGCGCTCCGAAGGTGCTTGAAGTCTGCTGGCAAGGCACAGGGTTTGATGATTGCGTTCAAGACACTGATAGCCTCGTCATCAGAGCACCCATTGTTGAATTTGAAGCTGGAGGGCGCTGGAAATTCATCTACATCTTCGTAGGGGAACCAGGTAGTAACATTTGGTCTCAAGCCCCTGTATAATGTTTCCAGCATGTTGCCCTTTGAGGTTGAGATGGCTATGGCAGAGGCAGCTTCACCAAAACTTTGACAGCCTCTGGTTTTTGGGTCCTCCTCCTCTGAATACTCAGTGGATGGAAAGTTGAGGCCTTGGAGTTGTGTTCTTACCAGCTTATACAGATACAGGTTGAGCCATAACTGTACTAGCCACCAAGGGCCTGTTATGCATTGCACTTCTTCACCCATAATCAAGGAACTGAATACCCGGCTCATAAGCCTGTATGCTGCACCCAACAAGAGTTTGCCCAGGGGGATGGAGTGCCCTTGAGCCAGTTTCTCTGCTAAGACCCGATAAGGATATGCTGGCCCAGCAGTGGCACCACAGAACACGAACCTCTCAAGCCATATGGTTAAGAATGCGACGTGTTCTTTCTCGCTGACAGAAGAGGAGTTTTTCTGGTGGTGTTGAATATAGCCACTCCACCCTTTGTATGTGTCCAGTTTCGGGAAGTACGGGTCTTTCTTGCCGCTGGAGCAGAGATCCCAGAAGTCATACGATCCAGTAATCTGGAGCCCGGTGAGCATATGGATATCACCCAAAGTGATGGTTTTTGGACCATCTCCGAATACAAAAGCATTCAAGGAGTTGGACCAAAAATGACTGGCGGCAATCAGGAGCGGCTCATTCTTTGCCATCTCTGATAATGATAGGTCAAGACATTGGCTCAGATGGCGCATCTCCCAGTCCGCGCGCTTCTTCGCCGTGACGCGACGGAACCAGTTCCTCCACCCAGTAGGTGCGCTTGGCCAGTTTCTGAAAGATTTGGCCCAGGAAGAGGCGCCCATCATGGAGCTTCGGAATGGGAACTGGTTGGTTTCTTGAATGATGAAATCTTTGGGGATCGGATCACCCATCGGGTCCAGATAGTAGGTATCGGGGATGTCCTTCAGTGGAATCAGAATATCATCCCTCAGCACCTGGATTTGAAATTCGTACTTGGTGAGGTTGAAGAGGGATTCACGAATTAGGGGGCGGATCGATGAAATTGATACCTCAGGAACCTCGGAAGGAGTCGCCATTAGCTCGGGGGTGATTTGACGGCGACGAATCGAAGCTGGCAGCGGCAAATCGAAGCTAACGGCGGCGGATTGAAGCCCGTGGCGGAAGTGGCGACGGTTTAGGGTTTCGTTTTGGTGTGAAAGTTTGAAGTGCCGAGAGGGAAGCTGCGGTTTGGCTATTTGAAAGCTCAAGCGCTCATTTCGGAATAAACCAGTTTATTCCAAAATTGTGGGCATGTGTTAACACCAAAATTTGGGCTGGGAGCCGATAGCCGATACCGAAGGAAGATAGCCGATACCGAAGGAAGATAGCCGATCTCGGAAGCAGATTCCGTCCAGCAGAAGGAAGGAGAATAGCCGATTGCACGGAGAATCGGTTATCGGGCGAAGGTGACAGAAGGCGTGCAGCGTCGGTATTGGTGACGTCATCCAGAGTCTGCACCGCCAAGATGCGATCACGATCGGAGTCCGTTATGAAAGGGAAGATGTGACTCCAAGTTACCTTAGATATAGGATAGTTTGTTAGTTTTCTTATCTATTGATGAGTTGTAATTCGACTAGGACTCTATCTACGCTCAGGGTATAAATATAAGCCCTCAGCCATTGTAAAACATACAACAACATCAATACAACACGACTTTCGGCTCCGGCCAACAAACCCTAGAGTCAGTCGAGTCCGGCGAGTTACTTCATCCAGGCTGGGTGTCATCCGGTGGACGCAGGCTTACTTGTAAGTATCGTCAACCCCTTGTTAAACTATGTCTTTTTAGCGTCATCCGGTGGACGTGGAAGCATGGCGGACCAGGATCCTTGCTAAGCTCTGTTTCTTTGGCGTCATCCGGTGGACGCGGGAAGCACAGTGAGTCAAGGATGAATCACGCTGGTTCACCCGATCAATCTGTGTTAACCGTCATCCGGTGGACGAGATACAGATTAGGACGGTTTTCACGCACGGATTAGTTATGAATTCGTGTTTGTTTGCTTGATTAATCTATTAGTTAATGTCATCCGGTGGATAGGCTATAGATTGAGATAGTTTGCACGCATGGATTAGTTATCGGCTCTAGCTAAATATGGCAATTTAGTTAGATTCATTAAGTTATCAAGATGTTATTTGTTGATTATTGTTTATTTATCAATATAACATCTCTCTGCCCGATCAAGATTGATAGATTTGGCCTTAGATTTATTTGAATTTGATCGTCGCTTATGCTTTTTTATGCTCACTTTACCATGATGATCGGTTCCATGCTTACATTGGCTAATTCCCTATCAATCTTGTTCGTTACATGTTGTGCGTTCGGTGCTACCTGAGACATAAGTGGTTCTGAGGTTATCGTAAGTCTTATCTTTGTGTCCTTGTTTAAGTTAAACTGAGCGTCATCCGGTGGAACAGGTTTAACCTAAACAAGTTTTTACTAGATTAGACTTGCTTTAATTCGAAGTCTGTTTATGGCTACGCTAGCGTTCGTTCGTGCTTCATGGACCCTGCATCGGCTAAAGAGCCGATTCAGTTATGCTTTCACGAATAGATCGTGTATATAGACTTATTTGGATATCAAACGATCTAGCTTTGTTTGCTGGGTTTGTTGAAGCCCGCTGGCCGTTAGACCAGGTGAACACAGACTTGGTGAATTTAGCGAAGAGGGTTTGCTAAAGCCGCCGGCCTTTTAGACCAGCTTTAGCCGATCTCTGCTTGTTTGATGCACAGATCAGATCTGTACACATGATCTATTTTCTTTTATACACATTAACTGAATTAGATTGGCTAGCATGTTATTATATTCATATGAGTATCCTAGTAGCCGTTTTATTTCATTATTATACTATCGGTTCATAACATGACGGAATCAGCTTTCTAGACAATCTCCGATTGAATCGGCTCTCAGAGCCACATAATTGGAACTACCTGCACACACCGGTTAGTTCCGCCCTGTGATTACTGATTACTATTGTTTCCTTGTCAATTGCAGGTCAAATTGACTGGCACGCTTGGGTGTTACTGATACTCTCAGACCGGGTTCGAAGCTAGCTGGATCTGCGAGAGCTCTACTGCCTTCAAGGGTCGTTTCCGGCTTCACTGGTGTGTAGGGCTTAGGGAACCACTTTTTGCACCAACACACGTTAAGGAATAGCCTCAAGTGATTGACCAGACATCTAAAAAGCACTTTATACATAATATTGCAAAGGCTAACTGGCCAAAAATCCTTAAAAGGGTTTTAGTAATCATCTATCATCTCATATTAGTTGTTTTAGCTTTGGGCACAAGAAGGAGGATGAGCGAGAGCATCTACACTGTCCTCAAATTCCCACCCCTAATGAGAAAAACTGTAGTTTGAGGGTTTTGAGAGCTCTAGTGGATCCTCGTTCTAGGCTCCAATGAGTTCTTTTTTCTCACCCCCCACAAAATCTATCCTCCAACCCTCAGAGATGAGGGACCCCCCCCCCCCGATACCTTAGGTTTTTGGTGTGAGCTCCAATTGTTGACGCCAGGATGGTCACAAAGAAAAGGATGTTAGTGGCAAGATGGTGGTCGCGGGTGCCATAGGCACAGGGAAAAACACACCCACAAACAAGATACTCTGGTCACCTTGTTGCAGCTTTTCGTGCCACCTTTGTCGCAGCTCCTGGCGCCCCCAACTCGTGTCATAGGAAGGAGTGGGATAGGAGGAGGTGTGACAGAGGAATGCTCACGAAGGAGTCACGGGAGGAGCAAATGTGTTGCTTGGAGCCAGGAACATAGAGAGAAGATATGGGTGGGGAGGAAAAAACACAGAGATATATTGAAAGACAAACAGATCCCACTTGTCAGAGGAGATAATGGGGTGAGTTTTCTCAATCTGATGGAGATGATTAGGCCTTTAAAAATCCTCATAAAAGTTTCTAGTCCCTCAATAACTAGTGTCGGGTACCAAAATACGGGGTACCCAACTTCGATGCAAAAACATACATTCCCAACACGGCCCGGCCCAGGTAAGGCCAGCGGAAGCCTGCGAAGGCCGCGCCTACGGAGGCCCATGACGATGCTGCATCAATGACAACCTACCCTCGGGAAAGCGGCACCCTCGGACGCCAATTCTCCGATTCGCCCGAGCCTCCCTGAGAGAGCTCGGGAAAGCGGCACCCTCGGACGCCAATTCTCCGATTAGCCCGAGCCTCCCCGAGAGAGCTCGGGAAAGCGGCACCCTCGGACGCCAATTCTCCGATTCGCCCGAGCTTCGCCATCCCCCTCGAGCGCATTCTCTCAAAGGCATCCCATGCATAGTTGACGTCAGCAGAGCAATCTTGGATCACAAGGGACCTCTTTGACCACTTTACAGGCATGGTCCCATCGGATGGACCCCTCGACGCAACAGCGTCCCGAACACGCACGTTCGCTGTACCAACTGCCCCATCTCCTCTGGCAGGCGATCTGACGGTCCTCCTCCTCCCACGCCGCTACAGGGACAGTCAACCGTACGGCTCCTCGGGCTGACAAGGAGATTCGCCAACCACGACGGCGACTGCCATAACCCGGCCACACGTGTGACACCAGGAAATGGGGGACGACAGTCGTCCAGCCAACCCGGGGGAATGGGCAAGCCTTACGACCGGTCTTGCCAACCACCTGGAATGTACCTCACAGGGAAAAAGAAGCACCCGAGGGAGGACACTCCCCCCGCTCTGTCCCATCAAGCCCCCGACAGCACCAAGGCTTCCCGAGCCTCGGGAGCTTGTACCCGGAGGTCAACCTATCTACTCGTTGCACTGTGTAGGGACGGACACAACAGCACGACGTATCGCCATGCAGCCAACCATGACCAGCACTGTGAGGAGCCTTGGAACTCACCAATGGAACAGTGGCGGATCAGCCGAATGACTAATGCCATGCCGTCGAGGCGCCAAGACGAAGGCGTGGCTGATGATCGCCACCGGTCGTCACCAACTCCGCCATGCCAAGCACTGTAACACAGGGCAATACGTGTAACTCTAGCCCTTCCCTTGTACCTATAAAAGGGAGGGTAGAGGCCGATCACAGACAAGCTCACGCACACTCACGGCCACTCTACAACATACTACAACAAGCAATTTGTACGCACTTAGACACTCGTAAGAGACTTGGGAGCACTTCCCTCTCTCGCTCAGCTTGTAACCCCTACTACGAGCACCCCGGTGCAAGGCAACACGACTTGATCCCACACTGGACGTAGGGCACTCATTGCCTGAATCAGTATAAATTCTGTGTTCCCCCTTGCACACCACCCGTAACCTCAACCGCAAAACACAAGTTTACTTGCCGGTGTTAGCACCCGCTAAAACTAGCACCGACAGTTGGCGCGCCAGGTAGTGGGCTTTTGTGTGTTGACTCGGGTTACGGATGGCTGACATCTCCATGACGCATCCTGCTGGCGCGGTGCTCCGGTTCGGGAGTCTTGAGTTCGTGGCCACCGGCCACGGGCTCGAGATGAACCCGCGACCAACCGAGCCCCGCACCATCATCGTCCTGACTCCGGCCCATCAGGCGGCCGGGGAAGGGACCACGGCGACGCTTCCTCCCGTCCCAGAGGACGAGGGGAACGCTGCACGCCGCGCTTCACGGCGGACCAGGAGGAGGAGGCACAACCACGCCATCCTGCCCCTCGTCATGGAAGGCACGGCCAACCAGGTGCCCCCAGCAGGGGACGCCAACCCGGCGCCAGCCGCCACCCTGACACCTCCGGCGCTAGCAGCCGCGCTCCCGCGAACCGCCCAAAGGCTGGGCGGGGGCGGGAACGCAGCGCCAATGGGTCTCTCTCTCCGCCCTCATGGCTGGAGGAGGACGGCGCTGTCATCTCTCTTCGGGCTCCAGAGCGCTGTGGAGGCCCACGTCCGCGCGGTCCGCGCTCTGTTGCATGATCTGGTGGAGACACCTGTCCGCCGCCTCGAGCGTCTAGATGACCTCGTGGGCGACCACGTGGCTTCCCCACCGTCTTCTCCCGGGAGCAATCCCAGGGCGTATGGCGGGGAGGAGACAGACTCCATTGATAGCCTCACTCCCCGAGAATATTCAGAGGAGTGGGATCGTCGCGATTGGACCTCACCATCACGACGGGGCCTCAGCGACGACGATGATGAGTTCTGGGCGAGCGTGGACTTCACCGTCCACCCCGACGACTCAAGGGAGGACGCCCCGAGGTCGTCACCGACTCCGACCAATCCTACATTGACCCCGCTCGGGAATGCTACCACTTGGTGCACCCCGAAGACAGACGGGTGGAGGACGTCCATTCAGGGGACGACAACGACGTACCTCCCCCACTTCAGCCGCAACACACCCCGCCTCCGGCAACTCTGCGGCCTGCACGGTCGGCTCCGCCGCATGACCTGGGGGCTGGGACATCTCGCTCCGTGCACCAGTCTCCTGAGTTAGAGCAGCTTCGGGAACTCGAGGCGCGGATGGACAAGGACCGCCTACGCCTCACCTAGCTGCGAACCGCGCTTGAGCGCGAGGAGCGGCAGGGCACCGGCGGAGCAGCTCGTCGCCGGGCCCGGGATGTTCAGGCTCGTATCATCGCCGACGATGAAGCCGGAACACCAGGAGCCCTGCCTCGAGCAAGCCGTAAGCTCACGGAGGCGGCAATGCTGCTCCGGAGCTTGCCTGAGCCCTTCACCGAGGAGGCACGGCAGCTCTGGAACCTGCTCAAGGACCTCCTGGAGGATGCAGCCGTCCTCCAGGCAGAAAGTTCAGCATCACGCCATCGTGGCACTAAAAGCCACCAACGTGGCGGTGCGACACGCCACGAGCGCGAGGCCTCGGTACGTCCCGAGCTCCCGAGGGCCCCATCGGTTCACCAACGGCTTGGTAAGGACGTCGACGTCCGAGCCATCCTTTAAGCCCGCGGTCGACGAAAGACCGATGGAGCCGCACGAGGCTACCATGTCCATCGGGGTGGGCGCTATGACTTGGACGAGGACCACGAGCCCTCACCCGAGCCTTCAGGTCCTCGCGTCTTCAGCGAGGCCATCCGAAGGGCCAGATTCCCGCCCCGGTTCCGACAGCCGGCCAACATAGCCAAGTATTCGGGGGAAACCAACCCTGAACTGTGGCTAGCGGATTATCGTCTTGCGTGCCAGCTTGGCGGTGCGCAGGATGATCTCATCATCATCCGCAACCTCCCCCTGTTCCTCGCCGACTCTGCAAGAGCTTGGCTGGAACATCTCCCCCCGCGGTTGATCTTTGACTGGAGCGATCTGGTCAAGATCTTCGTAGGGAATTTCCAGCGCACGTACGTGCGCCCTGGCAACTCCTAGGATCTCAGAAGCTGCAAGCAGAAGCCGGACGAGTCCCTCAGGGACTACATCCGGCGGTTCTCCAAGCAGTATAATGAGTTGCCCCATGTCACCGACTCCGATGTCGTCGGAGCATTTGCTGCAGGAACTTCCTGCAAAGAACTGGTTCATGAGCTCGGACGCCAAAGCCCCACCAGCGTTTCCGAGCTCATGAAGATAGCAACCAGTTTTGCCTCGGGGGACGAGGCGGTGGGAGCCCTCTTCTCCGACCTAAAGGGCAAACGGAAGGAGGAGGCCCCCGAGGGCACCTCTTCCCGGGGCCCAAACAGCAAGAAAAAGAAGGAGAAGGGAAAGGCCCCCCTCCGTAGCCACTCGCTCGTGGCAGCCACCGAGCCCAAGAGGGAACGACCCCCTCGGGGCTGCTTCGATGAGATGCTCAACAAACCGTGCCCTTACCATCAGGGTCCGGTGCATCACACGCTCAGGCAGGGTGTGATGCTCGAAAAACAATACGGTCGGCAGGCGTTCAAGGACGACACCGGCAAGAAGCCCGCCAGGGATCAGGAGGACAAGGACGGGAAGGACGATGAGTTCCCGCCCATTGACAAGTGCCTCATGATCTTTGGCGGGCCCGGGACCGCTCCTACGCCGCGACAGCGAAAGCGTCAGCGCAGGGAGGTCTACTCCGTCGGACCAGCGACGCCGCGCTTTCTCGACTGGTCCCACGACGCCATCACTTTCAGCCGGGATGATCACCCGGATTACGTCCCATCGCCGGGGCGTTACCCACTCGTTGTCGACCCCGTCGTCGGCAACACGAGGCTCTCCAAAGTCCTCATGGACGGAGGCAGTGGCCTCAACATTCTCTACGCTGAGACCCTCGACTTGATGGGGATCAGCCGCTCGCTCCTCTGGGCCACGACATCCCCGTTCCATGGGATAGTGCCCGGGAAAAGCGTCCAACCCCTCGGGCAGATCGACCTGCCCGTCTACTTCGGGACTCCTGACAACTTCAGGATGGAGGTCCTGACGTTCGAAGTGGTGGGCTTCCACGGCACCTACCACGCCATCCTCGGGAGGTCATGCTACGCCAAATTCATGGCGGTCCCGAACTACACTTACCTCAAGCTCAAGATGCCGGGGCCAAAGAGGGTGATCACCATTGGCGCTTCCTACCAGCACGCGTACCAGTGCGATGTCGAGTGGTGCGAGTACGCCGGCGCGCTGGTGGAGTCCGAGGCCCTCATTGCTGACACCGAAAGGATGGCAAAGGAGGTCCCTGACCCCAAGAAGGCCACGGGCACCTTTGAGCCCGCTGAGGGGGTAAAGCAGGTGCTCCTCAACCCGAGCTCTCCCGACGGCAAGGTGCTGAAGATCAGCGCCACCCTTGACCCGAAATAGGAGGCCGTGTTCGTCGACTTCCTCCGCAAGCACGCTGACGTGTTTGCTTGGAGTCCCTCGGATATGCCAGGTATCCTGAGGGAGGTCGCCGAGCACTCCTTGGACATCCGGGCCTGGTCTAAGCCGGTGAAGCAGCGCCTGCGCCGATTCGGGGAGGAGGTGCAGAAGCTTTTGGCGACCGGATTCATCAAGGAGGTCTTCCATCCAGAATGGTTAGCTAATCCTATTTTGGTTAAAAAGAAAAATGGAAAATGGAGAATGTGTGTTGATTACACTAGTTTAAATAAAGCTTGTCCTAACTATCCATTTTCATTACCTCGCATTGACCAAATAGTTGATTGCACTGCTGGCTGTGAGCGACTTTGCTTTCTTGATGCATATTCCGGTTACCATCAGATTCGTATGAAAGAGTCCGACGAATTAGCGACTTCTTTCATTACTCCTTTCGGCACATATTGTTACGTAACCATGCCATTTGGCTTCAAACACGCGGGCGCATTTTACCAGCGTTGCATGCTCAAAATTTTTGGGGACCTCATCGGGCGGACCGTTGAGGCTTACGTAGACGATATAGTGATAAAATCTAGGAAGGCCAGCGACTTAGTAGCTGACCTGGAAAATGCATTCGACTGCCTCAAGAAGCGAAACATAAAGCTAAACCCCGAGAAGTGGGTTTTCGAGGTCCCTCGGGGCATGCTCCTCGGGTTTATCGTTTCCGAGCGTGGCATCGAAGCCAACCCGGAAAAGATATCGGCCATCACACAGATGGGTCCAATTCGGAACCTCAAGGGTGTGTAAAAACTTATGGGATGTCTCGCGGCCTTGAGTCGATTCATCTCAAGGCTCGGCGAAAAGGGACTTCAATAGTATCGATTGCTAAAGAAAAATGAGCACTTTACGAGGCTCTAGTCAACGATCTCCACATCGCCATCGAGCTCGGGATCCGACGCCTCATGGTCCGAGGGGACTCTCAGCTCGTCGTGGACCAGGTCATGAAGGAGTCAACAACCCAAAACCCCAAGATGGCCGCCTACTGCAAGCTGGTGCGGTTGCTCGAGGAAAAGTTCGACGGCCTCGAGCTCAACCACATCGCACGTCGGTACAACGAAGAGGCCGACGAGTTGGCGAAAATCACATCCAAAAGGGCTACGGTCCCGACGGGCGTATTTGCCAACGACCTCCACAAACCCTCGGTCAATATTGATCCATCGGGGGCCAAGGGGAAGAAGACCCCCCGAGCCCCCGGGAGAACTTGGATCGTTTTCAAGTCTCGTAAGCCCCTCGGGGGCTGCCGACCCCTCTGACAAAGGGGAGCCACCAGAGACCCTAGCTGAAGACGGCGACGAAGCCGAGACGATGGAGATTGAAGCCGAGATGGACGACGACGAGCCGGACTGGCGCGAGCCGCTAGTCAGCAGGCTTGTCCGAGGAGTTTTACCCTTGGACAAAACCAAAGCACGACGGTTGGTACGTAAAGCCAAGTCTTTCACGATAATTGATGGCAACCTCTATCGACGGAGTCCCTCAGGCGTCCTCCAGCACTGCATTCCCTTCAATCAAGGTAAACGCCTACTCAAAGAGATACACGCCGGAGCCTGCGGTCACCACGCCGCGCCAAGAACTCTCGGTAACACCTTTCGACAAGGCTTCTACTTGCCAACCGCCGTGGCCGATGCCACCGAGGTAGTACGCTCCTGCGAGGGGTGCCAGTACTATGCTCGACAAACTCACCTCCCGGCCCAAGCCCTCTAGACGATTCCCCTCACTTGGCCATTCGCCGTATGGGGACTGGACCTTATCGGGCCCCTCCAAAAGGCGCCCGGGGGCTTCACCCACTTGGTTGTCGCCATCGACAAGTTCTCAAAGTGGATCGAGGCTCGGCCAATCACCCAAATCAGCTCAGCACAAGCGGTGTTATTCTTCACCGACATTGTCCATCGGTTTGGTGTCCCGAACTCCATCATCACTGACAACGGCACGCAGTTCACCGGAAAGAAATTTCTGGCCTTCTGCGACGAGTACCACATACGAGTGGACTGGGCGGCCGTAGCCCACCCAAAAACGAAGGGCCAAATAGAACGTGCGAATGGCATGATTCTCCAAGGCCTTAAGCCGAGAATATTCAATAGATTGAATAAGTTCGGCAAGAGGTGGCTGACGGAGCTCCCGGCAGTGATATGGAGTCTAAGGACTACGCCAAACCAAGCCACGGGCTTCACGCCCTTCTTCCTGGTGTACGGCGCCGAGGCCGTCCTCCCCACGGACTTGGAGTTCGGCGCCCCGAGGGTCCGACCCTATGATGAGCAGCGCAACCAGACTTCCCGCGAAGACGCGTTGGATCAAGTCGACGAAGCTCTGGACTTGGCTTTGTTGCACTCAGCCAAGTACCAGCAGTCCCTACGCAAGTACCATGCTTGGCGCATCCGGGGCCGAGCCTTCAGCGTAGGCGACTTGGTGCTGCGGCTCAGGCAGGACAACAAGGGACGCCACAAGCTCACACCACCATGGGAAGGGCCATTCATCATCGCCGAGGTGCTACGCCCCGTCACGTACAAGCTCGCGAACGAGAAGGGCGAGGTCTACAACAACGCTTGGAACATCGAACAGCTACGTCGCTTCTATCCTTAAAATTCTGAGCATTGTACAATTTACAAAATCTTGAAATCAATAAAAGACCCAACTTCTACTCTTTTTACCTGATTTTTGGATTTTCGATCCGAGTCTACACTCGGAAGTGAAATGACTTTTCATTTCGACGCGCATTAGAAAAGTGAGGCTCGGCCTAACCTACGGAAAGGCTGACCCTCCCTCGGGGGCTAGGACGGGGGGACCGCTTACGCCACAGGGCTACAGCATCTCCCCTCACCACTCCGCGTCCGAAGGCTAACGCGCGCTCAGAAGAAAACTTATAAGTTCTACGCTCGGCAAAAGGAGGAGGCTCGGGAAGAAACAATTAAGCTTTTTCCAATGTTTCTTTCTGCCAAATGTCCTAGGACTTCGGCTGCGTCTACGCCGCTAAAGCTACGACACCCGAAAAAAGTCCCCCGAGGCTCGATGGCCCGGGCACAGGATCGGCAAGAAAAAATGCCTAAGAAAAAAAACACGAAACGAAACAAACATGCAGCAAATATTTACATAATATAAAGGCCATGAAGGGCCACATTGTTTGTTTCCTCCCGGCCACTCACAAAAAATTACTTTTTACATGGGCACTACGGCCCGGCTGTTCTTCATGGCAGGTTCAGGGGAGGAAGTTCGACTTCGGCTTCGAAGAGGCCCGCTAGCGCTTCTCCTGGCTCCTTCATCGAGTCCTCCAACGCCTGGAGCTCGGCGTCGTCGGCCTCAAGGAAGCTTTCGCTGATAGGGCCGGCATCGAAGTTCCCATAGTGGGACTTCACGACCGCTAGTGTCTTATGGACACCCGTCAATAGGGCCTCCTTGACCCGGCCGCCGACGCTGCCATAGAGTGCCTCCAGTCGGCACCAGAGCGAGATCCCCGAAGGTTTCCCACCGGTGCCGATGGAGTCACACAGCGCATGCGCAACCTTCTGCAGTTCCAGGTGATCGGCCGCCTCGCCGTCGTAAGCCGCCTGCAGAACTGCGGGAGCAAAACATGGAGGTGAACAAAGATGCAGCAAGTAACCAAGACGAACAGAACGGAAAAGCACGACACTGCACATACCGCCAGCCTCTTCCCGAGCCTTCTGTGCCTCCTTCCGGGCCGAGTCCGTCGCGCCAACCGCTAGATGCAATGCCTCCTGAGTGTCACTCAGGTCGAGAGCCAAGGCCTCAGCGACAAAAGTCTTCTCGGCGGTAAGCTCTCGGGCGGCGTCGTGCTCCCTTGTCATCTCGGCCAGGGCGCTCTCCAGCTCCAGCACCCGCATCGCCGAGGCAACGGCTCGACTCTTCACCTCCATGACCTCCCCCTTCAGGATAGTGTTGTCAACACTTACTTCGGCAAGCTTGGAGGTCACGGCGGCGAGCTCGCCCTGGGCGCGGGCACCTTCAGGTCAAGCTGCTTCCAGAGCCCGAGCCCGCCTCGGAGGAAGCTGGATTTGTCCCGGGAGGTATGCATGAGGTCCTGGAAAGGAGAGAGGAGAGGAGACGGTAAAAACAATGCTCATACACAGGAAAAGTTACAAGGCATAGGGGCTCATCTGAAGCTGGGCCGGGAGCTCCGTCTCGAGGACGTTGGCAATCGCGCGGAGCCCCTCCGCCGAGCTGAACCCGTGCTTCTGAATGGCGTCCTATTTGGGAGCCTCGAGGTCGTCCCGGAGCGAGAAGACGGGCAGCGCTTGAGGATCCGCTCGGTCCGCCCACTCGATCCAGGAGGCGGTCAGCTCCCGAAGACGAGGCTCCCTCAGTGCCAACGCCCAGGGACCTTCCTCATGGGCGGGGGGAGCTCCTGTGCCGACATCCGCAGCCGACGAGCCCGCGGTGGCAGGCTCCGTGGGGGCGGCATCGGCTGGCGCTCCCGAGGCGCCTCCAGAAGTAATGGCCGAGGCCTCGCGAGTCCGCGCTGGCGCTGCCTCCACGTCGATGAAGGGCGCGATGACGGCGGCCACAGCCGGAACAACTCCTCCCAAAGGAGGAACCTCAGACGCCATGACCGGACCGGCGAGGGGGCGGATTTCCTCGTCCGTTGATCGGGCGCTCCCCCCGGCCGTGTCGTGGCCCTGCATCTTCAGGACCTTCTGGTGCGACACCTGGAGGTCCGACCCCGAGCGCTTCCTGAAGCAGAGAAGGAAGAAAGGAATGCTCGTACCAAGATCTTCGACGACAGGAACTAACAGGTAAGGACACCTACGTCGTCTTCGGAACCACCCTCCTCTTCTTCGCCGCCCCCGCGCTCGGCGAGACGATGGACGGCGTGGGCTGCGTCGGCAGCAGAGGAGTGGGCGCCACCATGGCGTCCGGGCCGGCACCGCCCTGAGGCGAGGGCTCTGCCTGGGCGCCAAGGGTCGCCTCGACGTCGCAGCCCCGAGGCGGGGAAGATTGAGTCTGGGAGGACCCCAGCTCAAGTTCCGGCGTCGTGGCGCGGGCCGACTCCGGCTCCGACAGTTTCCGCTCACCGCTCCCCCGCCTTCGGCCGTCGCGCCGATCAACGATGCGTCGGAGGGGAGGGTGCGCGGAAACAGGATCCCCCCGGTCCCGCCGGTAGCAGCCAGGCTTGGCTTGGGCGCCGGGTAAGGGCCCGTTCCCGGCCTCTCCAGTGAGCCCTCGCGGCCGCTGGAAGGCGGAGCCGTAGCTCCGGTAGTCACGCTGCCAGAGACCGCGCCTTCGGACGCGGACTCCGGCAGTTTTGCCTAGAGGCTCGGGTCACGAGCCCCGGCACTTCCGCCGGCGGACGCCGACATTGGAGCCTTCCCAGGCTCGTCGGCGCCCACCGCGGGCTTTGTGGCCACGAAGGGCCGGTCCAACACCGTGAAGTCATAGAAATCTTCTTCCTCTTCATCCTCCTCGTCATCCTCGTCGGAGAGGGTGTCCTCCTCCGGCTCCCCCGCCTCCTGACGGCGACGACGGCGCTGGGAAGATTCCTCCATCCTCCGAGCCCTCTTCTTCTTCAGCGCGGTCTTCTGGTCCTTCTCCGCCTTCGCCGCCTGGTCCCGAAGGCGGTTCTGGGTTCGCTAAACCTTGTCCTCCGGGACAGGCGAAAGGGAAGGCTTCCCGGTCCTTGAAAGACCCTGCAACGAACGAAGAAAGAAGTCAAGGAAATGACCGAGGAACCACGAACTCGACGGAGCGGACGACGCTCACCAGCGCGATGAAGCCCGTGCGGGGACGCATGGGTATCCGGTTCACCTCGTCCCAGGTATGGTAACCGCCCACCATGTACTTAACCCGGCGCATAATCTCTTGTTGGCCGATGTCCTGAGGCAGCATCGCCGTGCCCTCCCGCGACGACCCGATGAGCATCTGGTTCAGCGCCAGCCGGCGGTCCATCAGCAGCAGCACCGTCCACGCATGGAACTGCGCCGTCACGGCGGCTCCCGTGAGACCCCGGTCACGCAGCGTCTGGAGCGCGTCGAAGTAGGTGTTGAGGTGCTTGGCCTCATTAACCGGGCACCCCCACTCCCACTGAGGGAGGGGAGCGGTGAACGCCCTTCCCATATACTTGGGGAAGGTGTCTCCGTCGTTGCGGAGGTAGAACCAGCCGTGATGCCAGCCCTTGTTGGAGAAGGGGGCCTTGCAGGGGATGTACTCACAGGAGCGGATCACAAAACCGCAGCCCCCGCACGAGGGATCTCCCGCGGCTTCTTCAAACCGGCCCACTTGGTGTACCAGTCGACGCGGGAGATACGGCGCCATAGGTTCCAGTGCGGAGGTACCCCGAGGTACCCCTCACACAGGGCGACGTAGATCGACGCCTGCGTGATGGAGTTGGGGGTTAGGTTGTGGAGCTTCAGCCCGTTGTTGAAGAGCAGCGCCTGGCAGAAGCGGCTCGGCGGTGATCCGAGCCCGCGCTCATGGTAAGCAATGAAGCTCACCACGTACCCCTCGTCGGGCTTCGGCTCGTCGTGGTCGTCTGACGAGCGCTCCGCATTGGTGCGGGGGCGTAGGAGCCCCAGCTCCACGAGTCGCTCCAGATCCTCTTCCATCACGGCGCTGCGTGGCCACGGCTCCAGCCTAAGAATGCCGGCGGCGGCAGCAGTGGCATCGGTGCGAACCGGGGAGGAAGACATGGCGAGCTAGAGAGGAGCTGTGGGAAGGCAATGATGTCGGCCGCGGCAGCGCTTCTCACTCGAGCGAGCAACGAAGGCGAAAGGGCGGACAGCGAAAGCAAGAAGACGAACGGCTGCGCGAGCAAATGGCTAGGGTAGAAAGAAAAAACCACGAGTTTTCCTTATATACCCAGGCGACGGATCGTGGGAGATGCGAAGGATCCGCCACATTAACTGCATGGGGCCTGCCACAATCCCCACGTCGCCGCCGGCCTCGCGCACACAACCGCCTCGACTGCCCCAAACTGTCACGTCTGTCTGGCTGCGCGCCTCAAAAGGCAAGCCGAATCATTACGCCTGCCTGCCTCGATTCCGCCGATACATTCCCCTTCTCGACGAAGAAACCTCGGGCTCGGACGCCCGTTACGTTCCTTGGGGATCGAAGACTGGCCCATAGTGGCTCGAACAGTCGCCCCAGGGAAACCGAGTTAGGGACAGCTAGCGGATGGGTCACGAAAACGGCCAGTATCCCGACGCCCGAGCGTCACAAGGGACATCCCGTGCTGTGTCCAAGTCCCAGTAGTGAGTTGATTACGTGGAATTCCTCCGTGGGAGGCATCAGGCCCTCGGGACCCATCGAAGGGACCCAACATCCACTAATTGAACATCGGAAAATATTTGGAGTGTGCTTAGGCCACTAGCCGACCCCCAACGAATGGGGCACGGACCTCCACTTGGACCAACCCGTTTGTAGCTCACCGAAAATGCCGACTCGTGCCCCACCGGGGAAGTCGAGCAGGACCAAACCTTCCTCTTCCCGAAAAAAGAGCGTGAAGGTCGAACTAAAAAGACAGGGAAGAATCCGATCGATCTCTGATACGAAAACGGAGGCTCGGAAACTTACCCTGCAACTTGGAAAGACCACCGAACGATGGGAGGCTCAGGGGGCTCCGCTTCCAAGGGAACAACTCCCCTAAATAAATCAAAAAACACCAGAGGACTAATAATCATGATTTTAAGCCTTTCGAGGGATAAAACATCCCTCCAAACCCTCGGGGGCTACACCCGGCGGGTGCGCTCGCGCGCACCCACCGGAAAAAACAACCTATACTTCATCTCCTCGACAGGAAGCCACAGCAGTGAACCTGTGGAGGAGTGCCTTCACTCTGCCACAGGCTCGGGGGCAACTGTCGGGTACCAAAGTACGGGGTACCCAACTTCGATGCAAAAACATACATTCCCAACACGGCCTGGCCCAGGTAAGGCCAGCGGAAGCCAGCGAAGGCCGCGCCTATGGAGGCCCATGACGATGCTGCATCAACGACAACCTACCCTCGGAAAAGCGGCACCCTCGGGCGCCAATTCTCCGATTCGCCCGAGCCTTCCGAGAGAGCTCGGGAAAGCGGCACCCTCGGGCGCCAATTCTCCGATTCACCCGAGCTTCGCCATCCCCCTCGAGCGCATTCTCTCAAAGGCATCCCATGCATAGTTGACGTCAGCAGAGCAATCTTGGACCACAAGGGACCTTTCTGACCACTTTACAGGCATGGTCCCATCGGGTGGACCCCTCGACGCAACAGCACCCCGAACGCGCACGTTCACCATACCAACTGCCCCATCTCCTCTGGCAGGCGATCTGACGGTTCTCCTCCTCCCACGCCGCTACAGGGACAGTCAACCATACGGCTCCCTAGGCTGACAAGGAGATTCGCCAACCACGACGGCGACTGCCATACCCCGGCCACACATATGACACCAGGAAATGGGGGACGACAGTCGTCCAGCCAACCCGGGGGAATGGGTAAGCCTTACGACCGGTCTTGCCAACCACCTAGAATGTACCTCACAGGGAAAAAGAAGCACCCGAGGGAGGACGCTCCCCCCGCTCTGTCCTATCAAGCCCCTGACGGCACCAAGGCTTCGCGAGCCTCGGGAGCTTGTACCCGGAGGTCAATCTATCTACTCGTTGCACTGTGCAGGGACAGACACGACAGCATGACGTATCGCCATGCAGCCAACCATGACCAGCACTGTGAGGCGCCTTGAAACTCACCAATAGAACAGTGGCGGATCAGCCAAATGACTAATGCCATGCCGCCGAGGCGCCAAGACGAAGGCGTGGCTGACGATCGCCACCGGTCATCACCAACTCCGCCATGCCGAGCACTGTAACACAGGGCAATACATGTAACTCTAGCCCTTCCCTTGTAACTATAAAAGAGAGGGTAGAGGCCGATCACAGACAAGCTCACGCACACTCACGGTCACTCTACAACATACTACAACAAGCAATCTGTACGCAATTAGACACTCGTAAGAGACTTGGGAGCACTTTCCTCTCTCGCTCAACTTGTAACCCCTACTACGAGCACCCCGGTGCAAGGCAACACGACTCGATCCCACACTGGACGTAGGGCACTCATTGCCTAAACCAGTATAAATTCTGTGTTCCCCCTTGCATAACGCCCGTGACCTCAACCGCAAAACAGCACTCGCTAAAACTAACACCGACAACTAGTTTTGCTGTTCAGTTTTTTTACTATTGGATATGCTCTGAGGGCACTCTCAACCTAGAAACTAGATGGTTTCTTTCCATGTTCATTAATTAAGGTGCTAACTAAGTAAAATTAATAATAGATATGGTATTGAAATTAAACAGGTACGGAGGAAATGGTTTCTTGGATAAGAAACCATTTATACACGGAACAAATACATGAGGACATGTAATAAGTAGATGATGGGATATGTGATTAAAAAAAAATTTAAAGACACTACCTATGGGAATATAATTTCTATGTGTTGTGCCAACATGATTTAGCAAATATAGAAACTAACTCATAGTTTTCAGGTTAAAACTGCCATGAGAAAGGTGTGATGTAGAAATGAGAAAGAGAGGTAGGAGATATATTGGAATAAAATGTGCAGTGAAAAATTAGAAAGGTATGATGTAGAGGAAATGAGAAAGAGATAAAGAGAGATATTGGACAAAAAAAGAAATGTGCATTGAAAAATAAGAATGACAAATAATTTAGGATAAATGTTAGAAGTCAGAATAACCATTATTATGGGACGTAGGTACTAGGTAGTAGTAACCTTAGGGATAAGAACAACACTCACCCCTTGCGATGAACCACTCTCAAAAAATAATCAGCCAACGGTTGTAATGTCATACTCCTTCCATTCTCAACTATAAGAAGCGTTTTTTTCTGTTAGTTTAGATATACACTATATATATATATATATATATATATATATATATATATATATATATATATATATATATATATATATATATACACACACACACATTTTGGTTCTTCTAAATATATTGTTTTTTTACTATATATATATATATATATTAAAAAACAATATATTTAGAAGAACCAAAATGTATTATAGTTTGTAATAAAGGAAGTATTTCAGTAGCCCCCAATTCCTTTGTCTTTATGTCATTACATATTATATTTTTGTTATTATCTTCTATAGAAATAATTGTATAAAATTATTAATTGTCTTTGTGCCAACACAAATCAGGTTTTGTCGTGTCTATAGTTATCTCTAATGGGATTTTTTTATTATAGATACCCACAATTATAAATTAGGCCAATAGAAATGGCAATGTATGAAATCTGCAATTTAGTATAAAATATATGCAATAACCGTCGTCTGAAATAAAACTAAAATTCAGCAAATCTCTTTTCTTTTAGCTGATGAGTTGACTTTTACTAATTATTGTCTATACTTTTTCATGCATGTGTTCATAGTTGTTTCTCAATGTATCACACACTGATCTGCCTTGAGGCGCTGGCCATGGATTCCATCGAGACGCTGATCCTGGTGGCGCCGGACTCCATGGAAAGGACGGACAAGGGAGGAAACGACGGACACCGCAGGTGGTGCCGGACTCCGTCGAGGTACTGAAGTATGGACAGCCAAATGTTGTCCCAGAATGAATAGCAAGCATGCATCTCGATCTTATCTGGCCCCACGAATTGAGTGGGCCAGCACCGGATCACGCTGGGTACAGACGATTCCGGGACCTGCATGGTCTAAAATAATGCCCGTACTATCGATCCAAACGCGCAATGACACAAGTACACCAACAGGGACTAAACTTTCTTTGGTGGCCGGCACAAGCACTACTAGAAAACAAATAAACTCCGTTGAATCGTTGATCCTTTAGTGGGCCAGAAATGTCAGTGGACGCCCAGTCCGGCTCCGGTGAGCGGGAGGGAGCCCTGACGAAACGTTCCAGATCAGCAAGGAAAATCCGGTGGTGATTTGTTTTCCGCTCCGCTCCAAAAATCGCCAGGGGATTGTTTTCCGGTTCGCACAGTGCCTGATGCCGACCCGGATGATCCGATGGATTCTCATGATCGTAGGCACGAACGACGTCCTTGTCGTCGCCGATATCTATACTTGCTCGATTCTTGTTGCCGTCCGCGCAGCCCAGTGGGAATGTTCTTCTGCGACAGTGCAGCAGAAAGCTACCACTAGTACTGGTTTCAGGTTTTTTATTTTTTATTTTTTTTATTTTTATCACGTGGCGACTCACTGTTCACTTGGATCGCAAGCTGGAGACTGGAGAGAAACAACATTCACATGGGGGGCCTAAGACGCCTTCTCATCCATTCCTTTGCTCCGTCTCCATGCGAGCTGAAGCAGCAGCAGCGCATATCAACCAACTGACCTGATCATCTGACCCCGAAAGCATAACCGGATGGACGTGTGGTGGGCAAAAACCAAAACACTTCGACGAAATCTCGTGCGACATCCCATGCCGATCGATGCCGTGGACCAGGCGGGTCGTCGTCGTCGTCCGAACCGCAGAGCCCACACGAATCTTCGCCTGCAGTTCCAGCCTTCCAGGTCCTGAGGTCCAGCTCCAGGGGCCAGGGCGGTGGGCGGTGGCGGCTACCACTCGAGCGCCGTAATCAATTGCCGACACGCGCATCATTGGCCAGCTGACGATCAGGACGAAGGAGAGCGGAGACCCATCGGTGGCGCCCGCCCGGTCCACGCCATCCCACCAACGCAGACGGCAGATCGAGCGGCCCGCCACACCGGCACGGCACCTCACGGCCACCGCCTATCATTTTCGGCGGGGACAAACCGGTACAACCTCCCACGGCAAGTCCGTGTCCATCCACCGCGCCGCGCCGGCCAGGTCGCCAATCCCCGCGCGGCACCGCGACGTGTGCCCGTCGCCGTCAGGCAGCTAGCCAAAGCCAGCAGCAGCACCAACGCCGCCGTCGCCCCGACCCTTCGCCGGCTGCCGCCACCGCCAGCAGGTGACACCACGAGACCCACTTCCGAGGGGCCGAGACGAGATCTTTCAATCAAAGATGGTAAAGCCAGTTCGCGACGAAAGCCAACACGCTGCTGCTTTCAGCCAAACAGACATGGCCCGGAATGGCATGGTAGATTCGCTGGACGCCAGCACATACACCTCATTTGGAACCGTCCAATTAAATTTAAGAACAAATTATTCGTATATTAAAATTGAACCCCAGAGAGATTGATCATAACACACGTTGCCTCCCAAATTGAAATCGGAATCATCATCAGTCATAAACAAAGAAAAAAGATTTCCTGAAGCTCTTGCCCATCATCTTGCTTGCCGGGTATCATCTTTTTTTTTTCTTTTTCTTTACACGTCTTTATGTGAAGGGGAGAGGTACATAGCCGTCTTGCATAGCTACATGCCCGCACACACTGACACGCACGCACGCACCCGTCTGTCTCCTGCTACTGCTAGAGCCGTCGCCGTCGCCGTCGCCGTCGCCTCCGGGCAAACGGCACAGCTCCTCCTACTTAGGCTCCGTTTAGATCCCAGTTGCAGTTGCAATTCTGCACTGTAGCACGTTCGTTTGTATTTGACAACTTTTGTCCAATCATGGTCCAAGTAGGCTTAAAAGATTCGTCTCGTGATGCACATGCAAATAGTACAAACATGCAAACATTTCGTCTACATTTAATACTCCATGCATGTGCCGCAACGTTGATGTGACTAGTTGCAGTTGCAATTTGCACTGGATCTAAACAGAGCCTTACTACGGCTTCCGGCCCTGACGTCGACGTCGCGGCTCCATTATTGGCCACCCCGAGCTCATCCGCATTCCACCGAACACCTTGCGCTGCGCCCGCCGACGCTCATCCGTTTGGCCTGGCGCCATCTGGTTGCTTGCTTTATACTAGTTGCTACTGCTGTCTACTAGCTAGCTAAGCTACCACTCAGGTGAGTAGTTTTGCCTAAGGACTAGGGACTGGTAGATGGAGGAAGAGGAGGAAGAAGAAGAACAGCGACAAAATCAGCAGCGCACTTTTACTCATCGTCTGAGGTGTCCGGGGTGGGCTCCCGGTTGAGGTCGGGGTTCTTGGGGCGGCGGCGATGGGACGACAGCGGCTGCGGAGAGGCGGCGCCCGCAGCGAGGCCACCGACGCCGCCGCAGTGGAGCGCGTCGACGCGGGCGCCGACCTCGGCCGCCTTCTTGCGGATGGCGGCGGCGGTGAGCCCCGCCCCCGCGCCCGCGCCGCCGTCCTTGTGGGCCCCCTCGGGGCTGTCCGCCACGGCCGCGCCGTCGATCTGGTCGGGGAAGTTGAGCCGCGCGGAGCGGCCGCGGAGGCAGAACACGGCCGTGTCGTAGGCGCGCGCGGCGGCGACAGCGGTGGAGTAGGACCCGAGCCAGATCCGCGACCGCTTGTTCGGCTCGCGGATCTCCGCCACCCACTTGCCCCACTTGCGCATCCGAACGCCGCGGTACTGCCTCCCTCCTCCTCCGCCTCCTCCTCCCCCTCCTCCGCCGCCGCCGCGGGCGATCCCTGCCCCAGGCGCGACCGCGACCGCTCCACCGGCGCCCAGAACCGTCGCGGGCGGCGCCGAAGCCGGGGCCACCGGCGCGGGCCGCTGCGGCGGCGGGCAGAAGGCAGTGGCGTCCCTCTCCATCCCCCCGGCGGGCGGTTCGGCAGCAGCAGCAGTTCTGCCGCGGCGGCGCGGGCGGTGGTCGTGGGTTGCTGCTACTGGTCTGCCTGCGTGTGTGTGTGTCTCTCTCTCCCCCTCCCCCCTCTCTCTCTCTTTCTCTTGCGCTTATGAGCGGTGGGGTCTATAAATAGTTGGGGATTAGGCGAACCGCCAGGTGGGGATTAAGCGAGTTGGTGGGCGGGCGATTAGGGCGTGGGGCGACTGGGCGTGGCGTGGCAGGATTTTTCGCGGGCGCGAGTCGGTGCGCGCGGCTGTGTGTGGCGAGTGGCGACAGGGACGGCCGGCGCTGCGAGTGAGTGTGACGGTGACCATGAGCTTATCGCCAGGGAGTTTTTAGCAGAGTAAACTAGTCGCTCGTTAGGTTTTGGTGTGACGGGTGCGTTCATTAGTGGGCTCGAAATAATTGATGGTCGGTGCGCACTGGGGAACGGATGATGCGTGTTCTCCCTAGCTCGCTCCCTCTTTCTCTCTATCAAAAGCGAACATCTCTGCAGGTGTGATTCCTGCCCTCAGCTTGCAGTATGTTCGCATATGGTATGTTATGGGACGTAACGGTTGTGCGTCCACCGTGATGTAACATGGATTCTTCTTGTTATATTATAGGAGTAGTATCATACTACGACGCTCCGTTCTCTGTCTGAACGCCGCAAAAACTACGAGGGGGGCGATGGACAAAAGTACAGCGACGAACGATGGCAACGACGCAAGTAGTAAGCTTACGTTTACGTGCACCGCATCTGGCTTGGCGGCGGCCGTAACGGGTCCTGCATGCATGCTGTGCTGGCTAATCAAGAGAGCGCTGCCTGCCTGCGACCGCGAGCGGACAACGGAGTGGGAGAAAGAGAGTGAGGAGAGGAGAAGCCGTGGGGTAACGGACAGTGACGGGGCCGACGGCGTCCTGTGTGTCCGTGTCGCGTAGCGCAGGGCCGGCCCCTCCAGGCCCCCACGAGGCCGTTGTGATCCTATCTATCGGCTTGGTTCCGTTCGGTTCGGTGGCGGGGCCGGGGTGCCGATGCCTGCCTGCCGCCGTGGCAACCCCTGAATTTCTCTTCCTCGTCAACGAGGGGGTAGGGCGGTGGGCGGGCCGCGGGCGGACGGATTGTCTGGTTCCGTGACGCACGACTGCTCCGTATTAGTATATCCTTGTGAGTGAGCGGCTGGAGTTGGCCGGTGGCCGCCCGCCCCGGCCCGTGTCACCGACTCGCCGGCTCACCGCTCGCTGGATGCGTTTGGGGCGTGTGAGCAAGTATAATAAGAGGATGTAAGCCGGCTAAATACTGATGTGGAGAAGAGAATGGAGGAGAGAGAGGAGAAGCGGGCTGTAAGCTTACAACCAGCTTGAGCACAGAAACCAAGAAACTATGTGAGAGAGATAAATGGACCATACACTGACTATAAAAGACTAACTACTATACGAGTGGGCTGAGAGAAGGCTATAAAAAATCTTACAACCGGCTTGCTAGCTGTATTATTAGGATTGCTCTCAGGTGATGCACCAGAACCGTGCGATTTCCCAGATCTCTGCTCGGGAAATGCAGCGAGAAGAGACGAGTGGGCGCATCGAGCGACTGGGTAGTACTGACGGAGCTTCCTGACAGTTCCTTCACAGAGACAGGTGGTTCGATGGCAGCGTGGATACCGGGGTACGGAACCACGTGCGCGAGTCGCGACTGTCCTGTAGGAGTACTAGCACGTGATGTTCACTCGCAGTGTCAGGGAGTCTGGCTGGTGGGACAGTCCAGAGCCAGACAGGTCGCCGAAGCCTTCCGGGAGAGTAGCTTCGGATCCAGAAGGTACGCGAATGGAAGCAGGACAGAAAAGATACTCAGTCCGTCCAAAGACCATTGTTTTTTTTTATTTTTTGATTGACATTCTATTTCAAAATTTTACATAGATGTATTTTAATAATAATTTATGTATTTTTAAATTTGATTAAAAACTAAAAATAAGATGAATTATCAATTATGAAGTTTAAAAGTCTGGTACCGAGGGAGTAACTGCAAAGGATGAACATTTCTCAGCGTAAGGAAGCTCGTAAGTACAGCCAGCCAGGCATTTGTCATGGTGGTTCTCCATCAGATCCCATTTCACGGGCTTGTGCCAAAGTGCAGCCCGTTTGTTTTTTCAATCAGCCGCTTATTTCCAGGCACGGAACAGTATTTTTCTCTCACAATAAATCAGCATAAGCCAAAATCAGCGCTTATTTTCAACACAAACGAACAGGCGGGTGGTAAGCAAGAGGCAAATATTTCGTTCAGAAAAAAGGACAAGCAAAAGGCAATACCCCTTGCGGTAGATGAAAGATGCTCGTGCCGAAAAAGACAAGCAAAATAAACGCTGAATTCAGTTCGTGCTAATTTATTGTGAGAGAAAAATACTGTTTTTAAGCGCTGATTAGTCAAAAGAACAATGATTAAATTGAACATCCACCGGTACCCAGTCAAGACTGTTGTTTAATCCTTCAAGTCAACGGCCGGATAACTTAGTATGTCTGGTAAGTTCGAGACCGAGTGACATGTTGATCTCCCGACACGGTTCCTATATCCAAAACTTGCACCTGAGTATAACTATACGAAATTGTTGCCCTTTCTTCAGGTTTGCAGTTTTGCACGTCGTAACCAAACCATGTCCTGGAATGCAGAGGGTGCACACGAACAAATCCATGGGACTTCTTGACGAATTTGTCCTGTTTGGTTACTTGCGGATTTTTAGAATGCAGGTAAAAAAAATCTAACAGGTCTCATTGCGTGGTGTCTGTGTGTTAAATCTGGATTATGAAAAACCCAGATAACATCAGACAGCTAAAAGGGATTCTAGGATTCTAGTATTTTTTTAACTGGACTCTGAAAAACCTTAAAAAAAACCAAACGAGATACAGCACATAGCGAGAGGAAGCTGTCATGTTCCGGTACGCGCCGCTGCCGGAGGGACCGGACCTCCACGGCAGAAGGCAGGCCGCACCCACGGCCATGAGGTCTTCAAGTGATGCATTTTGCTTAGAATTTCTTGTATATTCTTACTTGAAGAATAGGAAAATTGATTCTACAACGTCAAACCAAAGGAAAATATCGTCTTCAGAAAATACCACTGGTAATGTAAAATCCGGCATAGGAGTATGTTAACGCAGAAGAGAAACTGGCCTATGTTCTCAAATTATGGTATCGTTTGGTTCTACAAAGGCAATATAAACGAGAAGAACTCGTTCCACGGTGGCAATCGAAAGGGATTCGTTATGGTAATCGTGCATTTACAGGACGCGAGTGCGAGCGCGATCATTTTCTAATGCAAACGGCCGTACCTTACATCATCCGCGAAATAAATATTAACTAATGCAATCCGTTGACAGTATGATGGGATCACGTCATAAAATGGTTCAACCAAACAACAGGGCCCCGTTTGGTACAGTTTTCTTTTTACCAAACACATTTTTTCAAAATAGGTACACAGTGCAAATATTTTTCAGCTCTAACCGAGAGATGAATTGGTACGAAGCTAAAAAAGTTGGTAGCTTATCTTAGGTCTCTCTCTTATTTGGCTCTCTCTACTATACATAAAGTTATTGTAAAAATTATTTTGCCAAATAATATTTAAAAAAAACTGCTCATTAAGCTAAGTTGTGGCGACATGTTTGGATGTCGGCCACATCTTGCCACGCCTAACATTAGACTCGCCACGCTCGTTTTGGTAGCTGTTTGGTTGATCACATAGCTATGGCTCGCCGTAGCCTTGGAGTCATCTCGCCACGGTTTTCCTCAGCAAAAGTGTGGCGGACGTTTTCGGCGCCACAGCGCTCGCCACACCACCGCGCCACCGCCCAGTTTGTCGCAGAGTTGAAGAGGACGGGTCTGTTGCGGCCGACGAGCGCGGTGGTCGTCCATGGCCAAGCACGGAGGCCGACGGGCCTGTTGCGAAGGACAGCAACATGTAGAGGCGAGCTTGAATGGCGGCGCGGCGAGGCCCGGAGTGCGAGAGGGCGGCGTGCCTGTACCTGGCCGGAGAAGGAGACCGGACCGCCGGCGAGCAAGGCCGCCATAGGGAGCAGCGCGCGGCCATCACGGGTCGCGTGAGCACATCGCCTGCTGGCTCGTTGCGGACGGTGGAATGAACGAAGAGATAAGGTTGCTGGCTTCGTTGCGTGGATGGACGAAAAGATAAGGCTGCCTTCGGTGGATGGGTAGAGAGAGAATATAGAAGTGAAATAAGGTAGATAAGTGATTTTTTTGTGTTAATAAGTGAAAATAGGTGCAACATTTATATTTCTAAATAAATTTGTTAAAAAAATAGATAAAAAAATATTTTTAATGATATTAATTATGTATCATAAATATTAATATTTTTTAATATATATTTTGTCAAAATTATTTCTCGGGAGCGAAAACGACAAATATTTTAGAGCGGAGAGAGTATATAGCAACCTTGTCAAATTTTTGTGGCAATCATCCAAACACCGGCCACAGAATTTTGCCAAAGCTTACTAACGAACCAAATACGTCGATTTTGCCACAGAATGTGGCAAGCCACAGTGTGGCAAATGCTTAACCTTAGACGTGGCAATTTGTGGCCGACAACCAAACAGGCCTAAGATTGTTTCAAAAATTGATTGGAGAAATAGATAGCCAGGGTAGGAATCCGGCCTGACAATGTGATATGACGGTCAGCATCTACCAAATCTGGACATGTGCAACCGTGGCTAGTAAAAGTTTCAAGAAACAATGGCTGGATTATTTGATCAAATAGGAGATGCTAGAAAAGAAGGCCTCTAATCTTAAGCGGGACAGTAGTGAGCAAAACATGAAACCATCATGTCTCGTCTTGAAAAGTTCAGGAGGGTGTGCATGAAGACAATACAAGCAGAATTGTGGTCTTGGTGAGTTGGTTGGGTTGGTGTATTTCATTCTGGAATATGGATCCTGCAGGCAATGCACTGAAAAAACAAATGAAGCTTCCAGCTGCCTACAAGGTGGAGAAATTCATCTGCTAGTAACGGCTTACAACTTGTATCAAGTTCTTCCCAATTCTCTGGAGGTGGAGAATGTTGCAATGGTGCGTTAGAACTAAAGTGAACAAATGTAATCTTCTTCTATGTGCAGTGCAAGAAAAAATGAAAAGGTGAAGTAACTCAACTCAAGTTACCAAAAATTTGTATCACGGAAGTGTGAACTACTCATGCAAACTGAAACGATATTCATGATCCAGTTACTTTTCAAGGGAAGACAATCGTGTAACTAGTTCTACAATAGTTTGCTAATTTCTGCATGATCAATTGATCATGTCACATGTACAAAAAAAAAAGTACCCATCAAATGTTTACTGCTTACCTGTTAATACAGGTGTGAACCTCACAAGTAACCATCCTCTTCCTCATCGTCGCTACTCCAAAACATGCTATCAAATATGCCATCTGTAATGTCCTCGTCAGCAAACGCAGATATTGTCGTAGCTCCAAGCAAACTGGTTCTCACTCCAACAATATCGTCAACAACATCATCGAAGTCACTTGCATCCCAATGCCCTATGAACCGCTCACCCCGCTCAGTTTCCTGATCTTCTCTGTACTCTGATGAAAATGTGCAGCTCCTCATCATCTCCTCATCAACCTCCCCATTCTCGATTCGGTCCCATGGCAACCAAATGTCAGCAACCTTGCCAAGAGCCCGGCAACCGTCGCCCACCACGACCGTCCTCAGGTCGGCAGCGCGAGCATTCCGCACGGTATCGGTGAAATCAGAGTCGTCAGAGACGAGCACCACCCAGTCGACGCCACAGGCGACGGAGTGCTTCACCTGACGCTTGAGCGCGTGGTCCGCGGCCTGCGGCTTGTTGGGGACGGTGCGGACGTGGACGCCCGCGCGCCGAAGCTCGGAGGCGAGCCCGTATCCTACCTTGGGGTTGAGGAGCTCCCGCGCGGCGTCCTCGTACTTGGTGTTGCCGGAGATGAACCGCTCCCGGAACTTCTGCCGCTTCTTGCCCTTGAGGGAGCGGAGGCGGGAGAGCTTCTTGTTTCGCTCGCGCTCGTGAAGCTGGCGGAAGTGGCGGGTGAGATCGGGGCGGGTGGGGAAACGGCGGCCGCAGACGGCGCAGGAGTAGGGCTCGGAAGGGGCGACGAGCCCCGCGCGCTCGGCGCGGTCGAGGGCGCGGCGGTCGCGGCGCTCGGCGGCGACCCAGCCAGGGAGGTGGGAGAAGGCGTGGCGGTTGGCGAAGGCGGAGACCGATGCAACGCGGCCCAGGAGGGAGGCAGCGCCAATGAGGGCGGTGGCGGCCGGGAACGGCGGCCCGCGCGGGGGCTTGTTGTCGAGGTCCCACAGGACCACCACAGTCGGGGACCGCGCTGTCCAAACGCCGTCCCGCCCGCGAACCATCTCGACGTCCGCCGATGGGGACGGGTTCTCTGCTTCGGCCGCCGCCGCCGTCGCTGAGGCGCGCCGAGTGCGGAGGGAGAGGTGATGGTGGGAGTGGTGGGTGCGATGGACTCGGAAGGAATGGAAAGGGGCAGTGTTGGGCGGGAGGTGGAGGAAGGAGAGGGCAGGGGGCATGGCGGCGGTGGCGCTGGGCGGGAAGAGCCGCGCGTGGGGAGGGCAGTGCTCGGATTTCGCGGGCGAGGGTGCTGATTGTCGGAGTGAAGATTGAAGAAAGAAGACGACGGACTCTTGCATTGGAGAAAAGAGGATAATCTTTTTTATTTTCCTTTTTCTTTTGAGATAAAGCTATAAAATCTCACTCTGAGTGTTGCTACATTATTGTCTCTTCTCTTACCTCTTTTTCTCCATCTCCGTGAGTTTAAAAAAAAAATGAAAGATAGGCAGGCCAAATGGTGGGAACAGAAGAGAAACCGATGTGGCAGAGGCGACGGTGACTCCTACGGAGTGGGCGGAGGAGGAAGAGACGGTCGATCTAGGTTGGACGACTCCTTCCGAGTATGCGGAAGAGGAAGAGATGGTCGGTCTAGGTTAAGGCAGGGACAACCATGGGCCATGGCGTCGGGGTGGGGAGGCGGATAAGGAGGTCACCATGGGCAATAGGGTCTCGTCAGAGATCCGCGGCCACCGAGATCCTATTACAACACGACAGGGTGATGGGCGGTGGCTGCACATGAGGAGGAAGAAGATGTGAATAAAAGAATTGAGTATTCTGGACCTCCAGAACACTCGGTGTTACCTTCAAAAAGTATGTTTTTTTAGAGGTATTGTGTTTTCGTCTTAAAAATGAGATACTGCCTTTGTGCTCGAATTAGTAAAGAAAACAAGGCAAAATTAGTAAATAAGGCTAGTGTATAAACTTAATGGTAAAAGAAAACATGGAAAAATAGTAAATAAACATTGTTATGAACTAACGAGTAAAACATCGTGTTTGGATTACAAAACAAATATTATTTTTCTATGCCAATTACGAATAGTAGGCCAAACATTGAGTTCATAATGTGATCTATTTGGTGGTTATAGTACATTAACCGTTACTAGTCCTTACCCCGTTAGCCCATATTATTCTATAGGTAGTTCATGTCTAATCTTACTAATGTTTAGCTTATGATCCAAACAATTCCTAAGATAGCATGTTCTTTTTCTAAGAAGTGGTTATCATCAAAATATTCATGTACTAATCTAGATTCACTCAGTTGTTTTCTATGGACTTTGTTGTTTTCCAAATGGGCTTCAAACCAATTGACAAATTAGAATCATTAAGAAATAGAGAAAATTGCCTACTTGGCCCTGGAAAAAATGCTGCTATCCTATTTGACATCGAAACTCAATTTCTTTCCTATATGTCCTCTAGTCGAGTTTTTTTTTCTTATTTGACACTTCCGTCAGATTTGGGTAGTAATGGTGTTAAGTGTTAGGAGAAGAGACCACTTTACCCCTGTAGTTGTTTTACCTATTCTCAGTTTCCCTGCTAGATAGATGTGTCTCCTTTGAACGTTTTTATCTATAAATATTGTCTTTTCATTTTTTGCAGCATAAGAATAACATTTTTTTCATAAGATGAACATGGAGAATGATAATGACATATTTTTTTCATAAGATGAACATACAGCACTGCGAGTCCACAATAACACTGGCATGCATGAGTCCACAATAACACTAGCATGCATGAGTACTACTCAAACCTTGTAACCCCACTGCTATGTCCACTGGAATGCAAGAGTACTCACCCTGCAGCCGAGGCTGCGCAGGCCGTGCTAGCCGAGCCCGTGGCCGCGCCAGCCGCACTGCCCGCGCCAGATGCCGCGACGGTGGCCTTCCTGGCCGCCGCGCGAGCAACCGTTGCGGCCGTCGAGGTCGCGCCAGAGGCTGCGCCCGCGGCCGCGCCGGACACGCCTGAGCTCGCGCCAGAGGCCACGACGGCCGCTGGGGAGCCCGCGACTGCTGCGCCCGAGCCCGCGACGGCCGCGCCCAAGGCCGCGACGGCGTAGCCGATGCCGCGAGGGTGGACTTCATGGCCGCCGCGCCCTCCTCTTCTGAGTCCGCCGGGGGCGCCTCCATGGCCGATGCGCCCTCCACTGCGTCGATCTAGGGTTTGGGGAAGGTTCTGCCCACCGCACAAACAGAGCCGCGCGCCCGTGCTCGATCCAGTGCCGTGTTGTGGAGAGCACGTGCTCTGTTTTCTTCCCTCAAGGGCGTTACGGTCTTTTCCCAACTTGTTACTTGGACAACTGACGGTGCTAGTTCACATAAGTGACGAAAAGGTCAAATAGAAAACAAAAACTTAAGTGGAGGACATATAGGAAAGAAGTTGAATTTTAGTGTCAAATAGGATAGAGGCATTATTTCTAGGGCCAAATAGGCAATTCTCTCTAAGAAGTAATTCATATGCTCTTTTGGGCCATCCCCAAAAAATGGCCCACTAGCCTTGTCGGGTACCCAAGTATGGGGTACCTAACTTCAACGCAAAAACACACTCCCAAATGAGGCTCGGCCCAAGCAGGAGCCAGCCAAGGCCCATGCGGAAGAATCCCACACGGCCCACGACGGAGCCAAGCGGAAACGCGCTACCTTCCCCAGACGCGTGGACCCCTCGGGAGAAATCCTCCGATTCGCCCGAGCCTCCACGACAAGGCTCGGGAAAGCAGGACCATCGGGCGACACCATCCGATTCGCCCGAGCCTACCACCAAATGCTGCGGCCTCGGGCAACCGACTTCCGATTCGCCCGAGCCCCCCGCTACACGCCATTTCCCTCGGGCGCACCTCTCTGGTTTGCCTGAGCCCTGCTGACGTCAGCAAAGCAAGCTTGATGGCCAAGGGACCTCCTTGACCAGTTTACAAGCACGATCTAATCGAGCGGGTCCCTTGACGCGACTACGCCCCACACACGCATGTCCGCCGTACCAACTGCCATATCTCTTTTGGCAACCGATCTGACGGTCCCACTCCTCCCACGCCGCTATAGGGACAGTCAACCGTACGACCCCCTGGCCTGACGAAGAGATTCTCCAACTATGATAGTGACTTCCCATACCACAGCCGTATGTATGGAGCCAGGAAAGGGGGAACGACGACCGCCCGGCCAACCCGGGGGAATGGGCAAAGCTTACGATCGGGCTCGCCTACCCCTTGGAAAGTACCGCACGTGGGAGGGAAACGCGCCCGAGGGAGGACACTCCCACCGCTCCATCCCGTCTCGCCCCCGACGGTATTATGGACTCATGAACCTCGGGAGCCAGTACTTAAAGGTCAACCTATCTGTTCATTGCGCTGTGCAAGGTCGGACGCGACGTCATGACGCGACACGCAGCAAACCATGCCCCGCACTGTGCACCACCTTGGAACTCACCAATCGAACAGTGAAAGATCAACCGAATGACCGAAGCCATACCTTCGAGGCGCCAAGACGAGGTCATGGCTGATGACAAGCACCGGTCATCACGTTCTCCACCATGACGAGTACTGTAACCATAGCAAAACACATGTAACTTTAGCCTCTCTCTTGTAACTATAAAAGGGAAGGCAGAGGTCGATCTCAGGGAGACCTCGCGCCGCACACAACACCCTACTACCATAAGAACACACACACACACCCACCCACACACACGCGCGCATACAAGAGACTTGGGAGCTCCTCCCTCTCTCGTCTAAGCTTGTAACCCCTACCGCAAGCACCCCGATGCAAGGTAACACGACTCGACCCGCACTGAACGTAGGGCATCCTTAGCCCGAACCAGTATAACTCCTGTGTTCCCCTTGCACACCATCCGTGATCTCAACCGTAAAGCATATGTTTACTAGCCGGTGTTAGCACCCGCTAATCCTAGCACCGACAGTTGGCGCGCCAGGTAGGGGCGTTTTGTGTGTTGATTCAGGTGATGAATGGCCGCTAGCTTCCCTGTGCTTCCTACTGGCGTGGTGCTCTGGTTCGGGAGCCTCGAGTTCGTGGCCATTGGCCACGGTCTCAAGATGAACCTCCGCCCGACCGAGCCCCGTGTCATCGTCATCCCGACCCCGGCCCAGCAGGTGGCTGGGGAAAGGACCCTGACGACACCTCCACCCGTCTCGGGGGACGGAGGGAACGCCACGCGTCGCTCCCGCCGATCTAGGATGGGGAGGCGCAATAGCGTCAACCCGCGCCTCGCTGCGGGAGACGCGACCAACTTGGTGCCCCCCGCGTGGGACACCGCCTCTGCGCTCGCCGCCAGCCCGACTCGACGGGCGGTGGTAGCTCCGCGCCCCCCAACCACTCCGCGGAGAAACATGGGAGGGGACGCGGCATCACCCGCCATTTCCCTTCGTCCTCATTTGGAAAGGCCGGCGACGCCGTCACCATTTCCCTTCGGGCTTCGCAGCACTGCGGACACCCACGTCCGTGCTGTTCGCGCCTACCAGCGCGACCAGGCGATGGCGTCTATCCATCGCCTGGAGAGCCTGGACTACCTCGATGACTCTCCACCGTCCTCTCCTGGGAGCACTCTCAGGGCATGCAGCAGCGGGGAGACCGACTCCAGCACCAACTGCGCCCTTCCGGAGTACCCGGAAGGATGGGACCGCTACGGCCGCGTCTCGCCATCGCGGTTGGACCTCAGCAGCGACGACGACGACGATTTCTAGGCGAACGTGGACTTCTCCGACGTCCACGACCCCCAAGCTTTCCTCCCCCTCATCGACATGTGGGATAATACCCTCAGCGTCTATGACTCCGAAGAGAGCCTCATCGACCCCTCCCGGGAGTGCTATCACTTAGTGCAGCCGGAGGAAGCCGTGCTGGAGGACGTCCACTCGGAGGAGGAGGAAGACGCTCCGGCGGAGCAGCAACAGCTGCATACGCCACCTCCACTAGCCCTTGGCCCCACGCCTTCGAAGGACCCAGGGGCTGGGACGTCCCGTCCCCTCCATCGCTCCCCGGAGGTAAAGCAACTTCGGGAGCTCGAAGCCCGGATGGACGAGGACCGCTTGCGCCTCGCCCAGCTTCGAGCCGCGCTGGAGCACGAGGAGGAGCGGGGAGACGGTGGAGCAGCGCGACACCGAGCCCGCGATGCCCATGCCCGCATTGTCGCCGACGACGGGGCGGGAGTACCAGTGCCAGAACCCCGGGCAAGCCGAAAGCTCACGGAGGCTGCAATGCTCCTCTGGAGCATGCCTAAACCCTCCAATGTGGAGGCTCGGCAGTTCAGGAACCAGCTCAAAGATCTCCTGGAGGACGCCGCTGTCCTTCAGGCAGAAAGCTCGGCATCACGACACCAACATGCCATGAACGAGAGGCCTCAGTGCAGCTCGAAGCACCGAGGGGCCCCTCGGTCCAGCAGCGGCTTGGCAAGGACATCGACGTCCGTGCCATTCATCACGCTCGCGGGCGACGAAAGACCGACGGGGCTGCACGAAGCTACAATGTCCACTGGGGAGGACGCTACGACTCCAACGAGGACCGTGCGCCCTCATTCGAGCCACTGGGTCCTTGCATCTTCAGGCAGGCCATCCGGAGGGGCAAGTTTGCACCCCATTTCCGACACCCGGTCAACATCGCCAAATACTCGGGGGAACCGAACCCCGAGCTTTGGCTGGCGGATTATCGTCTTACGTGCCAACTAGGCGGCGCGTAGGATGATCTCATTATCATCCGCAACCTACCCCTGTTCCTAGCCGACTCTGCGAGAGCCTGGCTGGAACACCTGCCCCCTCGACTGATCTTCGACTGCAGTGATCTGGTCAAGATTTTCGTGGGGAACTTCCAGGGCACTTACGTGCACCTCAGCAACTCCTGGGACCTCCGGAGCTGCAAGCAGAAGCCGGGCGAGTCCCTTAGGGATTACATCCGGTGATTCTCCAAGTAGTACAACGAGCTGCCCCAGGTCACCGACTCCGACGTCGTCGGAGCCTTTGCTGCAGGGACGACCTGCAAAGAACTAGTTCATGAGCTGGGGCGTCAAACCCCCACGAGTATCGCCGAGCTCATGAAGATAGCCACCGGCTTCGCCTCAGGCGACGAGGCGGTGGGAGACCTCTTCTCCGACCCCATGGGAAAGCGGAAGGAGGAAGCCCCCGAGGGCTCCTCCTCCCAAGCCCCCAACTACAAGAAGAAGAAGGGGAAGGGGAAGGCCCCCCTCCGCAGCGACCCCCTGGTCGCGGCTGGCGAGCCCAGGGCGAAACAGCCGCCCCGAGGCCGCTTCGATGAGATGCTCTCCAAGCCGTTCCCTTACCACAAGGGTTCGGTAAATCACACGCTCGGAGAGTGTGTGATGCTCAAGAAGCACTACGGGCGGCAGGTGTTCAAGGATGACGCCGGCAAGAAGCCCGCAGAGGACAAGGAGGACCAGGGAGGGAAGGACGACGAGTTCCCCCCCAATGACAAGTGCCTCATGATCTTCGGCAGGCCTAGAACCGCTCCCACGCCGTGCCAGCGAAAGCGTGAGCATCGGGAGGTTTATTCCGTCGGGCCAGCGACCCTACGCTTCCACGACTGGTCCCTCGACGCCATCACCTTTAGCCGGGACGATCACCCGGACCACGTCCCATCGCCATGGCGCTACCCCCTTGTTGTCGACCCCGTCGTCGGCAACACACGGCTCTCCAAGGTCCTCATGGACGGAGGCAGCGGCCTCAACATCCTGTACGCTGAAACCCTCGACTCGATGGGAATCAGTCGCTCTCTTCTCCGGGCAACGACATCACCATTCCACTAAATAGTGCCGGGAAAGTGCGTACAACCCCTCGGACAGATCGACCTGCCCATCTACTTCGGGACTCCTGACAACTTTAGGAAGGAGACCCTCACGTTCGAAATGGTAGGCTTCTGCGGCACCTACCACGCCATCCTCGGGAGGCCATGCTATGCCAAGTTCATGACGGTCCCGAACTACACCTACCTCAAGCTCAAGATGCCAGGGCCCAAGGGGGTTATCACCGTCGGCGCCTCCTACCAGCACGCCTACCAGTGCGACGTTGAGTGCTACGAGTACGCTAACGCACTGGTGGAGTCTAAGGCCCTCATCGCCGACCTCGATGAGCTGGCCAAGGAGCCTCCCGACCCCAAGAAGGCCATGGGCACTTTCGAGCCCGTCGAAGGGGTGAAGGAGGTGCCCCTCAACCTCGACTCCTCCAATGGCAAGGTGCTGAAAATCAGCGCCACCCTCGACCCAAAATAGGAAGCAGTGCTCGTTGACTTCCTCTGCAAGCACGCCGACATGTTTGCATGGAGTCCCTTGGACATGCCAGGCATCCCGAGGAAGGTCGCCGAGCACTCCTTAGACATTCGGGCTGGGTCCAAGCCAGTGAAGCAGCGCCTGCGCCGATTCGACGAGGAGAAGCTCCAGGCCATCGGGGAGGAGGTGCAGAAGCTTTTGGCGGCCGGATTCATCAAGGAGGTCTTCCATCCAGAGTGGTTAGTTAATCTTGTCTTAGTTAAGAAAAAATAGAAAATAGAGAATGTGTGCAGACTACAATAGTTTAAATAAAGCTTGTCCTAAGTATCCATTTCCATTACCTCGTATCGATCAAATAGTTGATTCCACTGCTGTTTGCGAATGACTTTGTTTTCTTGATACGTATTCTGGTTACCATCAAATTCGTATGAAAGAGTTCGACGAACTAGCGACTTCTTTCATCACTCCCTTTGGCACGTATTGCTATGTAACCATGCCATTTGGCCTCAAAAACGCGGGCTCAACTTACCAACGTTGCATATTCAATGTTTTTGGGGACCTCATTGGTGTTGAGGCTTACGTAGACGATATTGTGATAAAATCTAGGAGGGCGGACGACTTGGTAGCCGACGTAGAAGAGGCGTTCGAATACCTTAAAAAGAGAAACATAAAACTCAGCCCTGAGAAATGCGTTTTTGGGGTCCCCCGGGGCATGCTGCTCGGGTTTATCGTTTCCGAGCGTGGCATTGAGGCCAACCCGAAAAAGATATAGGCCATCACATGGATGGGGCCGATCTGTAACCTCAAAGGCGTGCAAAAGCTAATGGGGTGCCTTGCATCCCGAAGCCGGTTTAACTTGCGACTCGGCGAAAAGGGGCTGCCTCTGTATCGACTGCTGAAGAAGATAGAGCACTTCTCCTGAACCCCTGAGGCCCAGGAAGCCCTCGACAGGCTTAAGGCTCTGCTTTCGAAAGCTCCGGTGCTTGTGCCGCCCACTAAAGGAGAGGACCTCCTGCTATACGTCGCCGCCACTAACCAAGTTGTGAGTGCAGCGATCGTCGTAGAACGGCGGGAGGAAGGGCACGCGCTGCCAATCCAGCGGCCGGTCTACTTCATTAGCGAAGTTTTGTCCGAAACCAAGACGCTACCCCCAGATCCAGAAGCTGGTGTATGCAATCGTCCTCGCTCAGCGTAAGCTGTGGCACTACTTTGAATCCCACCCCGTGACCGTGGTATCATCCTTCCCCTAGGGGAGGTGATCCAGAATCAGGAGACGACCGGGAGGATCGCTAAGTGGGCTATCGAGCTCATGTGCGATGGCATCACCTATGCGCCGTGCAAGGTAATCAAGTCCCAAGTGCTGGCGGACTTCATGACGGAGTGGACCGAAACACAACTACCACTGCTCCCCACCCAAGAGGAGTATTGGGTCATGTATTTCGACAGGTCGATGATGAAGACCGGTGCCGACGCGGGCAGAGTCTTCGTCTCACCACTCGGGGTTCGGCTCAAGTATTTGCTACGGCTGCACTTCACGGCTTCCAACAACGTGGCCGAGTACGAGGTTTTCGTCAATGGACTCCACATTGCCAATGAACTGGGAAGCAAGCGCCTCGAGGTTCGAGGGGATTTCCAGCTCATCGTGGACCTGGTGATAAAGGAGTCGACGTGCCACAATCCCAAGATGGCCGCCTACTGCAAGCTGGTGCGGCTACTTGAGGAAAAGTTCGACGGCCTCGAGCTCAACCACGTCGTGCGCAGGTAGAACGAAGAGGCCGACGAACTGGCAAAAATCGCGTCTGAAAGGACCTTGGTACCGACAGACGTATGTGCCAACGATCTTTACAAGCCTTCGGTCAACATCGACCTGTCGGGAGGCAAAGGGAAAGAGATCCCCGAGCCCCTGGAAGAGCTCGGAGCATCTTCAAGCCACGGAAGTCCCTCGGAGGCTAGCGACCCCTCTGGCAAAGAAGAGCTGCCCGGGACCGAGGCTGAAACCGACGACGACGAAGCCGAGGCAATGGAGATCGAAGCCGAGATGGTTGACGACAAGCCAGATTGGCGCGAGCCACTGGTTAGTTGGCTCGTCCGAGGGATCTTGCCCTCGGACAAGACCAAGGCTCGGCGGCTGGCGCGCAGATTTGGATCCTTCAGGATGATCGACGGCGAAATCTATCGGCGTAGTCCCTCCGGGGTCTTGCAGCGTGTCACACCCCAAAATTTTCATTTTGGGTTGTGCATAGAAAACACTAAATAAAATAAATGATTTCTTAAGTTTTCTAAAAAATTACCAAGATTTTAATTATTCTGATATAACTTAAATAGTGAAAATATGATTTTTGATAAACTTTTGAAATTAAACTTGATATGTTTATTGCATTCATGCTGAGGGCATTTAATTTTCTTTTATGAAAAATGATTTTACAAAATCTTGTTTAAGCCTCAATTAGGTTTTGCTTTATTTATAAAGCAAAGTAAAGTTCAAAATTATGATTCAAAAAGAATTTGGTTTAAAAGTATTTGAAAATTTAATGTGAATATATTTCAAGTTATGTTCGAAAAGGGTCGAAAAGAATAGTTTAAAAACATATTTTGAAATATATCTTAAATGTTATTTGCAAAACATATTTAAGGAATTTCTAAAGTTCCATTATTTGTGTTTTAAAAAAAGACTTTGAAATAAATTCTAAAAAGGTTTCTAAAATGTAGATTTAAATGCATTGTAAAATGGTATTTTAAAGAGAGTTTCCAAAACATATTTGTTGCCAAATCTTGGTTTATTCATCATCCTTCTCATATTCTTATTACGTCCTCACTTTTGGTCCTCAGAGAAATAGCCTTGTCCATTAATCATAAGCTCAATTTCTTTTCTCAATTTATCTCGTACACGTTTCTTTTGTCTATTTACTCAATCCTTGGCACGTGAATTTTACTTGAGCAAGCATACAAGACCACGTCATTAATCTCCTACTCCAATTTCTATCTCTACTGGTTTTGCGCTAACGTCAGCTCCTTCGTGGCTTCCATGATTCTTCAGTTCATTCAGATCACAGAAGAGGTCACGAGTAATGCTAGCAACCCACTCACCTCCCCTTCCATACCCACCACCGAACAGATGAACCGTTTCACGGCGGCTTTAATCGGCTCCAGTGCTCCACTATCCTATGGCGCCATTAAAAATCACAAATAAAGCCAGACCCCATCATCATCTACCGTTGATCTCCCTGGCCATTCACGTTGTGTCCTCTGCATGCAGGAACCGCCGGCCACCATTGATGGCAATGAACTGAGCCCAATTTCTGGTCACGTTCATCATTCCCCTGCCTATAAATTCCAAAGACAGGATCATGTTCTCCTTTCCGCCACCAGTTGCCTGCTCTCCCCCCTCTCTTCCTCCCTGCAGCGACCCCAATCACCGTCGTCGGGGCCGTTGTTATAGCTTCACCGGCATCTCGCTGATCTCCTCACGTAAGCTGTCTCCTGCTTGACTCCGGTTCTGGTTAAGTTCGCAGGAACCTGTGCTCACACCCTGGCACCCTGCTACCCATTTACAGTTATTCGAGTTTGCTTGGGCGATTTCATGAGTCGCCAATGCTCCTGTACGTCTTCTGTTTGCTGCTCGCCAACATCCTCCCTCTCCGTGATGTGAGCATCTGCGAGAATCCCTGCATGGATTGCGCGCGGTGAGCTTCCTGTTTTCATTTGGGCGAGATCTCGTTGTCTTGCGCGCTATCTAGCTCGTAGGCAAACTTGCCCTTTTATTTGTCGTGCACGGCTATGGCGTCGGCGTGTCGCTGTGCTCTGTGATGGAGTCCGGCCATGTCGTTTCTATACCTGGCCTCCTGAGCTCATCAGCTGCGCCGCGAGCAGGTGAAGCTTCTGTCCAGTCCAGAACCACCAGTTTACCACCAAGTCGATGCACTAGCTAGTAGCAACTAGTACATGGCTTGTTAAAAGATGCGTCCACGTGCTCGAAGAATCTCCAACCAGTTTAATCCCTGCTTCCATGAATAAACTACAGAGTATAGGCTAATAACCGTTCCGCATGTACCCTTGCCCATATCAGCATTGTATCACGCTGAAGTCATATACCATATTCTTTTCCTTTGTGAGTATAATCCAATATTTTATACTAAATATCCCTTTTAGCCATCCGTCTCAGAGTAATCTTTATTCTACTGCATCATTGCTGTTCGCCAGACCACTCATTGAGTTGTTGTTCATCACTAGCAGCTGCAATCCATCTTCATGAGTTGATTAAAATAGCTGTACGCACATTCCATTACCAAAACCCAAAACCATTATACGTAGCCTATCCATCTTTGCCATACTCAGCTAGCCACGAAATAGAGAGAAACTCTTTTTGTCTTGTGAAAATAATTACCAAAATAATTTAATTTGTTTTGCTTTTATAAAATATTATGAAATGGTTTATGTTTTTTATAAAATAATTAATGATGTCATAATTCTCATTTATGACGTCATTAATATGCACTTGTTTATAAAATAATTCTCAAAAGGTTAATTAAATATTTTAACTTTCATAAAATAGATTTGAGTTTCAAATTTAATATTTTGGTCTATGTCTTTTAAAAAATTATTTATAGTTAAGTCCTTTTGTTTACAAAAATGAATCTTTTAAAATCGTAGCTCCGTTTTAGGGGTTTTTGCCCTCACGAGTTCATAGAAACAAACCCTATACGTTAGTAACCTATATGGCATATTTTTATAATGTTTGATGTATTGTTTTTAGGGTCAATTTTGGATGCTTGTTTTGGTTGGTCTTATCGTTAGAAGAAGCTACGCGAGGATGTTCCAGAAGAAAAGTCGGAATTTTGGATAGCAAGCATTTGAAGGCAAGTGTAACATGAATTTCCTTGTTACCTAATAACCATTTAATCACCTTTCATATGCATGTGTTTAATATGATAAACCTATAAGCATTTTACCTAGAACTATTGATATCTTGTATCTTTATTACCTATGGGTTTTTGCATATGGGTATAGTTGCTTAGTTTGCTATCACTAATTATAAAGATTTATAATATTGATTAATGGTTTATACAATTATGGATGAAATATGCTTTTAAGCAACATGGACAGAAGAGGGGTAGAGCATTGGGCCTTTTTGGTCGCTCTAGTCTGCCCTCCGTGTACATCTGAATCTTAAAGCGGCCACCCAGGATTTACCGTACAACCATGAGGACCATATGGCTCTGGTCTTAGATGAGTAACTAAATCTTCTCTAACTTGTTAGTAGTTACCGAAAGGCACTAGAGGGGGGTTTAGGTTTAAGAATGGGTTCCGAACCTGTTAAGATGTGTGCTGGGCTGTGGTCACATGGTGTGCCATTCTTGAAGGGGACCTCCATTCGTCTTGCCGAAACCTTGCGTCTACTAACTTGTTAGAGTGACTAGTGAAAGGCTTCGTAGTGGTTCCCTGCCTGCTCACCTTGGAAGTGATAAGAGGTTGGCCGCCTCGGGGCATATGGGAATTCACGACTCAGGGTGAAAGTGTACACACTTTGCAGAGTTTGATCAAACTGATATATCAGCCGTGCTCACGGACACGAGCGGCCTGGATCCTTTTCGAGACAGATGGTTCTATGGATGGTTCGAGATGATGAAATAATATTGATGATAATTATTATACTTTCACTGGGGTGCTAAGCATAACTTAGTTAAACAAGCTCTTAATAAGTAAAATGTGACCAACTAAAAGTGCTTACTACAGTTCAACCGTGTCAACCTTTTTGAGCCTTGCATCCCCTCATGTTATACTTGCTGAGCATGGTGAGCTGACGCTTGTGGTTGTCACCAATAAAAATCCCGGATGGGTACCAGATGGTGGTTCAAGTACGGTGCTTCCATGAGCTATTCCATGAGTACTCGGCGAGTGCTCCCCCAGTCAACCGTCCCTGTGGAGTATGGTGACCCCAAGATAAAAGATGAAAACTAGTTTCCGTTGTGCTTTGATATATTTGTAAGTCTTAATGTAAATATGTTTCGCCATGCAATAAAGCATTGCTTATGATATTTGCCATATTTGTCACTATATGTGTTTTGTGGACATTCTGGGCACACATATGGTTGACGCTCGATTTTATCCTTAAAATCGGGTGTTACACAGCGCTGCATCCCTTTCAGTAATAGCAAGCGCCTGGTTGAAGAGATACACGTTGGGGCCTGCGGTCACCATGCCGCGCCAAGCACGCTCGTCGGCAACGCCTTTCGATAAGGCTTCTACTGGCCAACCGCCGTGGCTGATGCTACCGAGCTAGTATGCTCCTACGAAGGGTGCCAGTACTACGCTCGGCAAACCCATCTCCCGGCTCAAGCTCTCCAGATGATTTCCATCACTTGGCCTTTCGTCGTGTGGGGACTGTATCTTGTCGGGCCCCTCAAAAAGGCGCCTGGGGGCTTCACCCATCTACTTGTCGCCACCGACAAGTTCTCGAAGTGGATCGAAGCTCGGCCGATTGCCCAGATCAGCTCAACCCAAGCAGTGTTGTTCTTCACCGACATCGTTCATCGATTTGGCATCCCGAACTCCATCATCACCGACAACGGAACGCAGTTCACCGGAAAGAAATTTCTGGCGTTCTGCGACGAGCACCACATACGAGTGGATTGGGTGGCGGTAGCTCACCCAAGGACGAACGGCCAAGTGGAGCGTGCCAACGGCATGATCCTCCAGGGCCTCAAGCCGAGAATTTTCAACAGGTTGAACAAATTCGGCAAAAGGTGGCTGACCAAGCTCCACGCGGTGATATGGAGCCTAAGGACCACGCCGAGCCGAGCCACGGGCTTCACGCCTTTCTTCCTGGTCTATGGCGCCGAGGCCGTGCTCCCCACGGATTTGGAGTACGGCGCCACGAGGGTCAGAGCCTACGACAAGCAAGGCAACCAGACCTCTCAGGAGGACGCGCTGGACCAAGTCGACAAGGCCGGAGACATCGCCTTACTACACTCGGCCAAGTACCAGCAATCCCTACGCAGGTACCATGCCCGGCGCATCCGAGGTCGAGCCTTCAGCGTAGGAAACTTGGTGCTGCGGGTGAGGCAGGACAACAGGGGACGCCACAAGCTGACGCCACCATGGGAAGGACCATTCATCATCGCCGATGTGCTACGGCTCGGCATATACAAGCTCGCAAACGAGAAGGGCGAAGCCTACGACGACGCTTGGAACATTGAACAGCTACGTCGCTTCTATCCCTAAGATTCCGAGCGTTGTATATTCTATAAATCTTGAAATCAATGAAAGATTCGACTTCTCTTTTTTGTATGATTTTAAGATTTTCACCCGAGCCCACCCTCGGGAACGGGTGAACCCGTGCACCTCCGTGCAACCAAAAGTGAGGCTCGGCCCTATCTCCAATAGGGCCGACCCTCCCTCGGGGGCTAGGATGGGGGGGGAACCCCCAGACTCCTCCGAGCCTCAACGAATTCCAAACCCGAAATTTCAAAATCTTTTGAAATTTGTTACTGTAATACCCCTGGTATTACTGTTAACTAAAATGACATGTCATCATATCATCATGTGCATTTGCTTGTCATTAGGGCTAATAGTGAGATTAGCTTGTTTAACTCTTGTGTGTGCTTGAAGGAACCCTAATTGAGTTGTTATTTCTTGTTGATTTTTAATTTTTCCTAAAAACCCTAATTAAAGGCTTCAAAGTGCACTTTCTAAATTTTATCAAATCTGAGGTAGGTCCCTTAATAAAAGTTGTAGAGTTTTTAATGTAGAACAACTTCTATTTTGGGTGATTTCGAAGTTATGTTGAAAATAATTGAATTAAGCTCAAAACAGTGTTTCAAAATTTGAATTTAAAACTATATTTCAAAAATTATTGAGAATATGACAAAACTCCCTAAATAAAAGTTGTTGGCCTCAATGAGATGTACAACTTCTATTGTGACCAATTTTCAAGTTCTTCAGAAAAATCAAAAGTAATTTTGAAATTACAGTTTGAAATTTAAAACCACCTTTTACCCCCTTTTGAATATTTTCAAATCCTGACCGAATTTTGAATTGGTACCAAAACAAAAGTTGTTCAGTACTTAAAGATCTACAAATCTCCTTTTGACCACTCCCTCAGATTCGGCCATCTACATGATCAATTTAGACGAATTGCATTGCATCAGGTACTGTACCCGAGTACTGTTCATCTGCCACCCTCAGCGTACCCGCGCGGCGCGCACGTCGCCGGCGTGCGCGGCAGCGCAGCGCGTGCGCCGGGGCCGGGGCACTGTTCGTTGCGAGCGCAGCACGTCGCCGGACCCTCCCACGTCGCGCCCGACCGCTTTCCCGTCTATTTAAGCCCGTTCCCGATCCTTCCCGTCCGAAATCGCCACCGCCGCCGTCTCCGAGCTCACCTCGGTCGTCCACAGAATTCGCCGTCCTCCGGCCATCTCCATCCTCTCCATCTCGCCGGTTAGTAGAGTGGTTCCTTGCGCATCCTTTGGTGCTCTCGGGGCTCTCTCTAACGCTTTGTGTGTTCCAGGGTGGTCGTCGCCGCGCGCGTGCGTTCGCCGGAGCGCCGCCGCAGGGTCGATCGCGTGCCAAGCATCTCGGGTGAGCTTTAGTCCCTAGATCCTCGTGTTCCAGCTTCTTTGTGATGTTCTAGTTCTCATGTGCGCGTCGGTTGGTTTTATGGTGGTCTAGGTTCGTCGGAACGAGCCGTCACCGCCGGAGCCGAGTCACTTCGTCCGCCGCCGCCGTCAACCTCACTTCTCTAGCCCGTTTCAGCCCCAACCGTAGACTTCACTAGCCCCGGGGTGAGCTACCGATCCTCCCCATGCTCTCCTTTCATCTTTTACCGGTCTCGGGCGGCCGGCGCATGCTCGCCGAGCCTTGGCGTCCGCCATGGACGGGATAGGTCCCGTCGGAGGCGGCTAGGATCGGGGATAGGTGTACTAGGGTGACCGCTAGGTCGTAGGGTAGCCGTAGGTCGTGTCCGCGTCGCCGTCGGCTCGCCGGCGGCGAGGGTCGTGCCGGCCCGCGTGCGCCTCGCGCGCGGCGCGCTCGGTCGGAGGAGGGAGAAGGACCTGACAGGCCGGCCCCGCCTGTCAGCGTCCGGGGAAGAAGAGAAGAGGAGCCCAGGTGTTGCTGGGCCGGCCTGCCGGTCTGTGGGCCGAGTGGGCCGAATGGGGTTTGTTTATTTTCCAGTGAATTTTGAAATGCTTTTCTATTTTAATTTGGTTTGAATAGTAACCTGTTTTATTATTTTTGCATGATTAATTCTGTGCAACCAAGAATTGTGAAATAATTTACACATGCTATATATGTAGTGTAGAATTTTATGAAAATATTGTTTGTCATGTTTGGGTACATTCTGTAGTAGTTAAAAATCACTAAATAAAATGAAAAGTGGGCCTTTGCACATTTTTAATTAATTCTAGGTAATTCCAAAAATCACAAAAATTTAATTGGTACTGTTACTAGTAAAGATCTAACTGTTGGCAAAGTTTGGTCCCAAAATAAATTAGTTTGCTTCTGTAATTGAATTATGTTGGTTTATTAAATAATAAAAATTCAATTAGAATTTGAATTTAGGAGTGTTAAGTGATTTTGGATTAAATGTGGTTCTAGGTCAACCCATTTAAGACCTAGGACACCGTTGTGAAGTCATGATGTGTTGTGCTAGGGTTAGCTTCCTTTTCCGCACATGTTTACTTTTTGCATCGCATTCATACATGCAATATTGCACCCGTGTAGTTCCCGTGTCTGAGGAGGTGAAGCTCGAGGTGTCTGAAGAGGAGGCAGTGGAAGGAGCTCCTGAGCCTGAAGCCTGTGCCACTCCTGCCCCAGTTCTGTTTGCTCTGCAAGGCAAGCCCCGGTGCATTTAACCCTCTATTTACAAATGCTTTATCACTCGAGTTAAACTATTGCATTAAGTTGATAGGAGTTGTGTGATGAAAACAATTGATGCATTTATCACCCTTGACTACCATTACCAAGATAACCTAATGATTTTCAAATGTATTGCAAAATGCTTAGTCATGCTTAAATAATAGAATTGCAAAATGCTATTTTAACTTGAGGATCATTATGAAGAAATATCAAGTGAAGGGTATATATGTCCATGTATGATGATTGGGGTACTTTGGCCGGTTCACTATCATCATTATGGATGGGTTTTCCGGGTGGTTGGCCAATTGTTGGGTTAGAGTCCCAACTTTCGTCACCAACGGAAAAGGGATTTGAAAACCGAGCGGACTCCAGGGTATTTGGGTTAGAGTCCCAATGCATGGTTTCCGGCGGAAAGCAGTAGGGACCGTTCGTTGTCGGCCTGTTGTGATCATGATGAACAGACTAGCCACATACCATTACGGAAAGCCTAGAGTCCGGTCGCTCTATTGCTGGAACCGACAACCACGCACTGGGAGTGGAGAGATGGCGAGAATAGTGAGTACCCTCGTGGGTTAGAGTCCCGGATTGGAGGTGTACCGTTTTCTCGGGTGGCGCAGGACCGGTTCCGGGATAGAAAAGCTGAGATGACGGGTTGGTATATGTATGCCGGCGTGCTGCATATACAGTGTGGATAGGAACCCCAGCTGGGTCTACTTTACTTGATTCGAATCGACGTGCTCCTCGGTTATGGAGACATGATCCTCACCCCTACACCGAAAAGTGGTTCTAAGAGTAGGATGTTTGAGAATAAAGAATCAATGTTTAGAGAGAGGATAAAGAATGAATTATGATAATATTGAATTTAAGTGAAATAAAATATTATGATAGATTAGTAATGCTTTTCTGCTAAATCCCTATCTCTGCTAGCCTTACCTATAACCTTGCATTCCAAGAGTCAAATATTTCTACTTTGTCGGGTAAGTCTTGCGGAGTACCCCGTACTCAGGGTTTGTTAACCCCGTTGCAGGAGGGTCGCAGCCCGAAGTCTGCCTTGGTCCTTGTTGTGCCACCGTGATCCAGGAGGAGAGTGGTGAGGAGTAAAGACAGAATCCGTGGGCTGGGTTCATGTATCTATTTATCTATTTATGTTGTACCGTTGTTCCATGCTACTGCTACTATTTCAAGATGGTCTGTAATAACTGCACTTAATTACTATTTGAACTCGGTTTGTAATCTAAGTTCTATTAAATCTTCCGCATTTACTCTGATGTATTTTATTATGAAATGTTGTAACTCTGTAATGGCATCGCAATGGAGATCCTGTCGGAATACGGGTACTGATGTAGCCCGGCAGAGCTGCTTTAATCATTTGGAACATGGGTCCAACTGTCAGAAGTCATTAGTGACTTTGATAGGTGCCTGTGGGCCATATTATTAAGGCGGTTCTGTTACAAGTGGTATCAGAGAGATCTATTGCTAAATCATTACGGAGTTGTTTTCGAAAACTTCAAAATATTTTGGATCTAAAAATTAAGTTAACTATTTTGAGTACAAAACTGCTTTCTTGTCTTACTCTGTACTAGGAGTAGGGTGGCATGTGGAACAATATTATTACTATTATTATTGTTAAGCCCTATGTCTGAAGTATGTTATTAATATTTATTTACCTGCATTGATTTAAAATTTGCGTAAGAACGAATCATGCATCATGTCGATTCACATGTTAATAACTTCCTCCCTAATGTTGGGTTTTGGGATAGGATTTACCAACCTGTTCATGCTAGCCTGTTCTATCTTGTCTTACCCTCTCTTTGTCCAGCTGGCTCGCACGAAGCTGACCGCACGCAAGATGGTGGGACCGCGTGGCATTCCTCGTCACCAGCTCGCTCCTAGCCATGAGGAGGGCGAGGGCTCAGGCAGCCGCCGTCGCAGCCGCAGGGAACTCAAAGAGGAGATCAGGGCACTCAAGGCCGAGGCGAGACTGATGGAGGAGGACTTTGACCGAGCTGTGCGTAACCACTACAGGGATGTGCGCACCAACCGCGACCTGCACCGAGAGATTCACCAGGTCGAGGCCGAGGTGCAGGCGGCCATGGAGCGAGAGGCGGCAGCGCTGGAGCGTGAGCAGGTGGCAGTCCAGCAGAGAGACGAGGCTTTGGGGCGCGAGCAGGCCGCCCTTGGGCGTGTGGAGTGGGTGGAAGCCCACAATGGCAACATGCAGGCGTACATCAACACCCTGCATGAAGAGGTGCACAGGCTTAACAACCTGCTTAACCCTATCTTAGTTCCCCGTGAGGAGGACCCGGAGGGTGGCGTGGTTGTCGGGCCTGAGGACGAGGGGAGCGAGTCCGAGGAGTTGGGCTACTTCGAGCCCGTGCCACTCGCCGAGGACCCAGCAGAGCCTGAGGACCAGATGATGGAGGACGACGTCGAGGAGGAGATCGTGGTCATAGATGACTAGTTGCCCGTGCTGCAGCGTTGGCAGTTGCTTGTATCTCTATGTCGTAGTTTATGAGCCTTAGAACTTTAGTTGTGGTTGGGGATCTATGTGCTGTATGTCGCTAAGACTATGTTTCTTGTGTTGTTATAATTTTTAGTTTGTGCTGTTACTCCGTTTCTATTTAGTAATGTCAAGTCCAAGTTCTGAGTTAAGTGTGCAAATCGCAGATGGTTCAGACCCGTGGTCAGTCCAGCAACCAGGGAGAGGACGGTCTTCCTGAGGCACCACCCGTGCCACCAAGCCTCGCTGATGCCATTATCGCACTTGCTAATGCGGCGAATGCTTTCGCTCAGAATCAGGGTCAGCGTGGAGAGCGCCGTGGGCGCAATAATGGGCACCAGGAAACTACCTATGTGGACTTCACCGACACCCGTCCACCGGTGTTCACCAAGGCGGATGAGCCGCTTGAGGCGGATGACTGGCTCCGTACCATGGAGCAGAAGTTTGGTTTGATCCATTGCACCGAAATCCAGAAGCCACAGTTCGCAGCACAGCAGCTGCGTGGCCCCGCAAGTGCCTGGTATGCTAATCTCCTGGCAGCACAGCCCGCAGGACACCAGCTTACCTGGGCAGAGTTTCGCACTGCATTCCGTGCCCACTACATCCCTGAAGGGATAATGAGAATGAAGCTCGACCAGTTTCTGGCATTGCGGCAGGGGGACTCCACTGTGATGGAGTACGTGACCAAGTTCAACCAATTGTCTCTGTATGCCCCAGAGTACGTGAATACTGATGGTAAGAAGAGGAGCTGCTTTGTCAGAGGCTTGAACTACAAGATCCAGCGCAGCTTATCCAACAACCGCCACTGTACCTATCATGAAGCTGTTGACAGCGCGCTCGCTTTTGAAGAAAGTGACCGCCAACTTCAGGGAGAGAAGAAGAAGAAGAAAGCTGTTTTCTCTGGCAGCCAAAAGCGCCAGAAAATCATCTACCACCCCACCCACCACAACCGCCCACAGTACCCACAGCAGCAGGTAGTTGTGCGTACCGCCGCTACCTCCCACACCTCAAACCAGCAAAACACCACTCAGCCGAATGCCCCTGGCGTTCGTGTCACCTCACCGCAGTTCGCCTACAATCAACCATGCTACAACTGTGGTCAGATGGGACACTGGTCCCGCAATTGCCCTTTCCCCAAACAGTCCAATCAGAATGCACAGAAGGGCGCTGGTGGACAGCAGCAGCAGCAGCAGGGACAGCACCGTGGACAGCAGCAGCAGGCCCAGAAGGGCAAGGTGGTCAAGAAGGCTGGCCAGGTGTACTACACCCAGATCGCTGATATCCCGGAAGGAGAGCCCGTCATGCTCGGTAGGTTCCCTATCGCTGGTAACCCTGCAATTACACTCTTTGATTCTGGTGCATCACATTCATTCATCAACCGTAATTTTGTCGTCAAGCATGACATTCAAATTGGGGAGGTTAATGAAAATTTTATCATACAATCGCCCGGGGGGCGTATCAGTACTAAGGAAGTGGTATTTCGGGTACCCATAGAATTGGGAGGGCATAAGTTCCCGACCACTATGATAGTGCTAAAGGATCAGGACATAGATGCCATTTTGGGGATGAATTGGATGTATCAGCACAAGGCTGTGATTGATGTGCTGAATAGGACAATCAAAGTTAACATACCTGATAGTCAGTCCAAACTTCTCATCCAACTTCCCTTACCTTTGAGAAATGTGAAGCAAGTTAATGCCACCTCAGTCCTGGAAATCCATAACATTCCAGTGGTTTGTGAGTTTCCGGATGTCTTTCCAGAGGAGTTACCTGGGTTACCTCCGGACCGTGATGTTGAGTTTGCCATAGAGCTTAAGCCTGGTACGGCTCCTATATCTCGTAGGGCGTACCGGATGCCACCAAAGGAACTGGCAGAGTTGAAAGTTCAGTTGCAAGAATTGTTGGACAAGGGTTTTATCAGACCTAGCTCATCACCTTGGGGTTGTCCTGCTATTTTCGTGAAAAAGAAGGATAAGTCTCTCAGGCTGTGCATTGATTATCGTCCTCTTAACGAGGTCACCATCAAAAATAAATACCCATTACCCCGCATCGACCTTCTATTTGACCAGTTATCTGGGGCTAAGGTCTTTTCAAAGATTGATCTTCGATCGGGGTACCACCAAATAAAAATCCGTCCTCAAGATATCCCTAAAACAGCTTTCACCACCAGATATGGCCTATACGAATACCTAGTAATGTCTTTTGGCCTAACCAATGCACCTGCCTACTTCATGTACCTAATGAACTCCGTGTTCATGCCTGAGCTTGACAAATTTGTAGTCGTTTTCATTGACGATATCCTTGTCTACTCCAAAACCCCCGAGGAACATGCTAACCACCTCCGTATTGTCCTAACCCGCCTAAGAGAGCACCAACTTTATGCCAAGTTTAGCAAGTGTGAGTTTTGGTTGGACCGAGTTCCATTCCTTGGTCACATTCTGTCTGCTGAGGGAGTGTCCGTGGATCCAAGCAAAGTTGAAGAAATTCTGAACTGGAAGCCACCCACTACGGTACATCAGGTCCGCAGTTTCATGGGCATGGCAGGTTACTATCGTCGCTTTATCCCGGATTTCTCCCGGATATCTAAGCCGATAACCAACTTGCTAAAGAATCAAGTGAAGTTTGTCTGGTCGCCAGAATGTGAAGAAGCTTTCCAAAAGTTGAAAGAGTTGTTGACCACTGCACCGGTGTTAGCTCAGCCAGATATAGAGAAGCCGTTTGATGTGTACTGTGATGCTTCGGGAACTGGTCTTGGCTGTGTGCTGATGCAAGAGGGCCGTGTCATCGCCTATGCTTCGCGGCAGCTCAAGCGTCATGAAGAAAATTACCCCACCCATGACCTAGAGTTGGCAGCCGTTGTTCATGCACTGAAGATATGGCGTCATTATTTGTTGGGAAGTACCTGCAACATTTACACTGATCACAAGAGTCTGAAATATATTTTCACTCAAGAAGAACTAAATATGAGGCAAAGAAGATGGCTCGAGTTGATCAAAGACTATGACATTGAGGTACACTACCACCCTGGCAAGGCGAATGTAGTCGCCGATGCACTCAGTCGCAAGGTTCACTGCAATTGTTTAAATGTAAAGTCATATGCGCTGACCTTATGTCATGAGTTGGAAGAATTGGGTATTGAGATGGTGCCACAGGGCAGCATAGCCAACATTAGAATTGAAACTTCAATCCGAGAACAGATCATTGCCGCTCAGAAGAAAAGTAAAGGGATCAGGCATATCAAAGAAAAGATCCAAGCCGGCAAGGCCGACTGTTTCAGGGTTGATGACGATGGTGTGGTATGGTTCAAGGATCGATTGGTTGTCCCCAAGATTCCTGATTTACGTCAAGCGATCCTCGATGAAGCGCACTCCACAAAATTCTCTATTCATCCAGGAAGCAATAAGATGTATCAGGACTTGAGGCAAAAATTCTGGTGGACCAAGATGAAGATTGAAATTGCTCAGTATGTGGCAAGGTGTGACACATGTCAGAAAGTTAAAGCCATTCACATGAGACCTGGTGGAGAACTCCAACCACTGCCAGTACCAGCATGGAAGTGGGAAGATATCAGTATGGATTTCATTGTGGGATTGCCCAATACAGCTCGAGGCTTTGATTCCATCTGGGTCATTGTGGATCGTCTGACAAAACAAGCTCATTTTCTGTCTGTCAAGAAAAAGTACAGGGCATCTATGTATACAAAGCTCTACATTGAGAATTTTATGAAGTTGCATGGTGTACCAAAGACCATTGTTTCCGATAGAGGAACCCAGTTCCTATCAAATTTCTGGCAAGCCTTTCATAAGTCAATGGGTACCAAACTGTTGCATAGTACTGCGTATCATCCGCAAACCGACGGGCAGACTGAGAGAGTCAATCAAGTATTGGAAGATATGTTGAGAGCTTGCGCGTTGAATTACCCGGACAAGTGGGACGAGTGTTTGGCCTTGGCCGAATTCTCATATAACAACAGCTATCAAGAAAGCATCCAAATGGCTCCATTCGAGGCCGTGTATGGTAGAAGATGTCGCACACCTTTGAATTGGTCCGAACCAGGAGAAAGATGGTACTATGGGGTAGATCTGGTAAAAGAGGCTGAAGACAAGGTTCGAGTGATACAAGAGAACTTAAAGATAGCACAGTCTAGGCAGAAAAGTTACGCTGATAAGCGGCGACGACCGCTAGAGTTTAAAGTGGGAGATTTTGTGTACCTAAAAGTGTCACCAATGAAAGGAGTGAGCCGTTTTGGAGTTAAAGGCAAGCTAGCCCCACGTTTCGTTGGACCCTTTGAGATCATCGAACGTGTGGGGAAAGTAGCCTACAGGTTACAGCTGCCAGAGCATATGTCAGAAGTGCACAACGTGTTCCATGTGTCACAGTTGAAACAGTGTCTGCGAGTACCAGAGCAAGTAGTTGAAGTGGAAGGGGTTCAGTTAGAGCCAGATATGACAACCTCTGAGTACCCAGTCCGAATCCTTGACATCAAAGATCGTGTTACCCGCAGGACCTCAACCAGGTGGTACAAAGTACAGTGGAGTCAGCAATCTGAGGATGAAGCCACCTGGGAGTCAGAGGATTTTCTGGCAGAAAAGTTCCCTGAGTTCTATGCTACCCTATAAATGTAACTTCTCCCCGCCTAGTGTTTTTTTTTGTGCCTCTGGGTGTGTATTGAATGTACTGTTACATTTTCTTTTCCTCTACTTTGTGTAAAAACAATGTTGTCTACCTAATCTCGGGACGAGATTTCTTTTAGGGGGGAAGGCTGTAATACCCCTGGTATTACTGTTAACTAAAATGACATGTCATCATATCATCATGTGCATTTGCTTGTCATTAGGGCTAATAGTGAGATTAGCTTGTTTAACTCTTGTGTGTGCTTGAAGGAACCCTAATTGAGTTGTTATTTCTTGTTGATTTTTAATTTTTCCTAAAAACCCTAATTAAAGGCTTCAAAGTGCACTTTCTAAATTTTATCAAATCTGAGGTAGGTCCCTTAATAAAAGTTGTAGAGTTTTTAATGTAGAACAACTTCTATTTTGGGTGATTTCGAAGTTATGTTGAAAATAATTGAATTAAGCTCAAAACAGTGTTTCAAAATTTGAATTTAAAACTATATTTCAAAAATTATTGAGAATATGACAAAACTCCCTAAATAAAAGTTGTTGGCCTCAATGAGATGTACAACTTCTATTGTGACCAATTTTCAAGTTCTTCAGAAAAATCAAAAGTAATTTTGAAATTACAGTTTGAAATTTAAAACCACCTTTTACCCCCTTTTGAATATTTTCAAATCCTGACCGAATTTTGAATTGGTACCAAAACAAAAGTTGTTCAGTACTTAAAGATCTACAAATCTCCTTTTGACCACTCCCTCAGATTCGGCCATCTACATGATCAATTTAGACGAATTGCATTGCATCAGGTACTGTACCCGAGTACTGTTCATCTGCCACCCTCAGCGTACCCGCGCGGCGCGCACGTCGCCGGCGTGCGCGGCAGCGCAGCGCGTGCGCCGGGGCCGGGGCACTGTTCGTTGCGAGCGCAGCACGTCGCCGGACCCTCCCACGTCGCGCCCGACCGCTTTCCCGTCTATTTAAGCCCGTTCCCGATCCTTCCCGTCCGAAATCGCCACCGCCGCCGTCTCCGAGCTCACCTCGGTCGTCCACAGAATTCGCCGTCCTCCGGCCATCTCCATCCTCTCCATCTCGCCGGTTAGTAGAGTGGTTCCTTGCGCATCCTTTGGTGCTCTCGGGGCTCTCTCTAACGCTTTGTGTGTTCCAGGGTGGTCGTCGCCGCGCGCGTGCGTTCGCCGGAGCGCCGCCGCAGGGTCGATCGCGTGCCAAGCATCTCGGGTGAGCTTTAGTCCCTAGATCCTCGTGTTCCAGCTTCTTTGTGATGTTCTAGTTCTCATGTGCGCGTCGGTTGGTTTTATGGTGGTCTAGGTTCGTCGGAACGAGCCGTCACCGCCGGAGCCGAGTCACTTCGTCCGCCGCCGCCGTCAACCTCACTTCTCTAGCCCGTTTCAGCCCCAACCGTAGACTTCACTAGCCCCGGGGTGAGCTACCGATCCTCCCCATGCTCTCCTTTCATCTTTTACCGGTCTCGGGCGGCCGGCGCATGCTCGCCGAGCCTTGGCGTCCGCCATGGACGGGATAGGTCCCGTCGGAGGCGGCTAGGATCGGGGATAGGTGTACTAGGGTGACCGCTAGGTCGTAGGGTAGCCGTAGGTCGTGTCCGCGTCGCCGTCGGCTCGCCGGCGGCGAGGGTCGTGCCGGCCCGCGTGCGCCTCGCGCGCGGCGCGCTCGGTCGGAGGAGGGAGAAGGACCTGACAGGCCGGCCCCGCCTGTCAGCGTCCGGGGAAGAAGAGAAGAGGAGCCCAGGTGTTGCTGGGCCGGCCTGCCGGTCTGTGGGCCGAGTGGGCCGAATGGGGTTTGTTTATTTTCCAGTGAATTTTGAAATGCTTTTCTATTTTAATTTGGTTTGAATAGTAACCTGTTTTATTATTTTTGCATGATTAATTCTGTGCAACCAAGAATTGTGAAATAATTTACACATGCTATATATGTAGTGTAGAATTTTATGAAAATATTGTTTGTCATGTTTGGGTACATTCTGTAGTGGTTAAAAATCACTAAATAAAATGAAAAGTGGGCCTTTGCACATTTTTAATTAATTCTAGGTAATTCCAAAAATCACAAAAATTTAATTGGTACTGTTACTAGTAAAGATCTAACTGTTGGCAAAGTTTGGTCCCAAAATAAATTAGTTTGCTTCTGTAATTGAATTATGTTGGTTTATTAAATAATAAAAATTCAATTAGAATTTGAATTTAGGAGTGTTAAGTGATTTTGGATTAAATGTGGTTCTAGGTCAACCCATTTAAGACTTAGGACACCGTTGTGAAGTCATGATGTGTTGTGCTAGGGTTAGCTTCCTTTTCCGCACATGTTTACTTTTTGCATCGCATTCATACATGCAATATTGCACCCGTGTAGTTCCCGTGTCTGAGGAGGTGAAGCTCGAGGTGTCTGAAGAGGAGGCAGTGGAAGGAGCTCCTGAGCCTGAAGCCTGTGCCACTCCTGCCCCAGTTCTGTTTGCTCTGCAAGGCAAGCCCCGGTGCATTTAACCCTCTATTTACAAATGCTTTATCACTCGAGTTAAACTATTGCATTAAGTTGATAGGAGTTGTGTGATGAAAACAATTGATGCATTTATCACCCTTGACTACCATTACCAAGATAACCTAATGATTTTCAAATGTATTGCAAAATGCTTAGTCATGCTTAAATAATAGAATTGCAAAATGCTATTTTAACTTGAGGATCATTATGAAGAAATATCAAGTGAAGGGTATATATGTCCATGTATGATGATTGGGGTACTTTGGCCGGTTCACTATCATCATTATGGATGGGTTTTCCGGGTGGTTGGCCAATTGTTGGGTTAGAGTCCCAACTTTCGTCACCAACGGAAAAGGGATTTGAAAACCGAGCGGACTCCAGGGTATTTGGGTTAGAGTCCCAATGCATGGTTTCCGGCGGAAAGCAGTAGGGACCGTTCGTTGTCGGCCTGTTGTGATCATGATGAACAGACTAGCCACATACCATTACGGAAAGCCTAGACTCCGGTCGCTCTATTGCTGGAACCGACAACCACGCACTGGGAGTGGAGAGATGGCGAGAATAGTGAGTACCCTCGTGGGTTAGAGTCCCGGATTGGAGGTGTACCGTTTTCTCGGGTGGCGCAGGACCGGTTCCGGGATAGAAAAGCTGAGATGACGGGTTGGTATATGTATGCCGGCGTGCTGCATATACAGTGTGGATAGGAACCCCAGCTGGGTCTACTTTACTTGATTCGAATCGACGTGCTCCTCGGTTATGGAGACATGATCCTCACCCCTACACCGAAAAGTGGTTCTAAGAGTAGGATGTTTGAGAATAAAGAATCAATGTTTAGAGAGAGGATAAAGAATGAATTATGATAATATTGAATTTAAGTGAAATAAAATATTATGATAGATTAGTAATGCTTTTCTGCTAAATCCCTATCTCTGCTAGCCTTACCTATAACCTTGCATTCCAAGAGTCAAGTATTTCTACTTTGTCGGGTAAGTCTTGCGGAGTACCCCGTACTCAGGGTTTGTTAACCCCGTTGCAGGAGGGTCGCAGCCCGAAGTCTGCCTTGGTCCTTGTTGTGCCACCGTGATCCAGGAGGAGAGTGGTGAGGAGTAAAGACAGAATCCGTGGGCTGGGTTCGTGTATCTATTTATCTATTTATGTTGTACCGTTGTTCCATGCTACTGCTACTATTTCAAGATGGTCTGTAATAACTGCACTTAATTACTATTTGAACTCGGTTTGTAATCTAAGTTCTATTAAATCTTCCGCATTTACTCTGATGTATTTTATTATGAAATGTTGTAACTCTGTAATGGCATCGCAATGGAGATCCTGTCGGAATACGGGTACTGATGTAGCCCGGCAGAGCTGCTTTAATCATTTGGAACATGGGTCCAACTGTCAGAAGTCATTAGTGACTTTGATAGGTGCCTGTGGGCCATATTATTAAGGCGGTTCTATTACAGTTACCTCCCGAGTTTATTTCTTATCTAAACCAAACACAAGCTTATAAGTCTTAGATGAGCAAAAGAAATTCCAGAGGGTAGAGCCGGCCGAGCCGCGAGACCGCCTACGCCTCCGGGATACGACACCTCCACTCGCCACTCTACGTCTAAAGGTGACTTGCGCTCAGAAAAATACTTATAAGAACAACGTTGGTGAAGGAAGAAGGCTCGGGTAGAATCGATCAGACCTTTTTTCTAAGCTTCCGCTCTATCGAGATCCCTAGGACTACGGTCGCGTTTACGTCGCTAAAGCTACGATGCCCAAAAAAGTCCCCCGAGGCTCGATGGCCCGGGCTCAAGGTCGGCAGGGAAAAAGCTTAAGAAAAAACGCCAAGCGAAAAACGAACTAAAAAACAAGCGTGCAGCAAATATTTACATAAATATTAAGGCCACGAAGGGCCGCATGTTTGTTTCTCACAAATCTCTCCTCAAAATGGGCACGATGGCCCAGCTTTTTTATTCCAGGTCCAAAGGGGGGACTTCACATCTTCAAAAAGGGCCGCCAGCGCCGTTCCAGGGACCGCCATCGAGCCGATCAGCGCGAGGAGCTCATTGTCAGAGGCCTCGAGGAAACCCTCGCTGAAGGCGTCCGTGTCGAAGTTCTCATAGTAAGACTTCGCCACCGCCAGCGTCTTCTGAACGCCCATCAGGAGAGCTTTCTTAAGTTGATCGCCCATCCTTCTGTGGAGGGCTTCCAGGCGGCTCCTGAGCGAGCTCCCCGAAGGCTCTCCGCCGGTGCCGAGGGCGTCACACAACGCGCGAGCGACCTTCTGCAGGTCCTAGTGATCGGCGACCTCGGCATCGTGGGCGGTGTTGAGGGCGGCGATGGTTCCTTGCGCACTGACGGCCTCCACCTTCAAAGCTGCGGTGGCAAGCCGATTAAGCAAGGAACACGAAAAACAACGGACGACCGGGACGAATGAAAGAGAAAAGGGTAAGGCCTACCTTCAATCTCCTCCCACGCTTTCCTCGCCTCCTCCCGGATGGCGTCGACCTCGCCCACCGCTTGGTTCAGAGCCGCCTGGGAGTGGTCCAAATCCGACGACAGGACATCAACAGCGGCCTCCTTCTCGGCGGCAAGCGTCCGCGCGGCATCCCGCTCCCGTGCGGCCTCGGCCAGAGCGACCTCCAGCTGCTGGACACGCTCCTCTAGGGGAGCGACTCGACCCCGAGCCTCCGCGACCTCGATCTTCAAGGAGTCACGATCAAGGGCGAGGTTGGCCAGCCGAGCGGTCGTGCGGGCGAGCTCCTCCTAGGAATGAGCGAGGGCCTGGCCCTTGAGCTCCAGCTCCTTCCAGAGGCCAAGGCCCTGACGAAGGAAGCAAGACTTCTCACAAGAGGTCGTCATGAGCTCCTAAGAAAAATCCAGAAGCAAGCGGGTTAGGCGAAGACGCCGGCCCGAAACATCGAAGCAACGAAAAGAACTAAGCGTTTATGCTCACCTGAAGCCGCTCTTGGAACTCCGAGTCAATGGAGTCAGCGAGAAGGCGTAGGCTCTCTGACCACTTGGACTTGAGGTCCTGGACGCCGTCCCAACGAGCAGCCTCGATGTCATCCCGCAACGTGAAGACCGGCGGGGCTTCGTGGTTAGCCCGGTTGGTCCACTCGATGCAGGAGCCCGTCAGCACCCGAGGAGGCCCCCCGAATGACCAGCGCCATGGAGTCCGTGGGGGGCGGCCCACGGCTTCGGATGGCGGCGGAACGTCGATGTCCATGGTTGCGGCGCTGGTGTCGGTCGGCTCCCGTGCAGGAGCGGTGGACGCCTCCCCCGAAGTGTCCCCGAGAGCGACGTCGGGAGTCTCTGGAACCGGAGCCGAAGCCGTCTCCCCAATGGCGGCCGTGGCCACGACAACCATGGGAGAAAGGACTGCCTCCGGCGCCACCAAGCCCTCGGATGGACGGGTCTCCGCCGAGGGAGCCTCCTCAGTCGCTAGGCGGCCATCCTCTCCAGCGGTGCTCCGGGCCTGCACCTTCAGGACCTTCAGGTGTGAAACCTGCAGGGCCGACCCCGGGCACTTCCTGGAACGAGATAGGGAGGAATGGGCATTCGCGACATGAAGAACGAAAATCGGTAAGGGAGTGACTGGAAAAACGACCTACCTAGTTTTGGGGATCGCTGTCTTCTTCGCCGCCCCGGCGCCCGGTGGAACGATGCGCCTGGCGGACGACGTGGGCCGCGTCGCCGGCAGAGGGGTGGGCAGCTCCTCGACGTTGCGGTCGATCCCGCCTTGAGATACCCCTACCGGCGGGGGCCCTGTCTGGCCACCGAGGGCCGTCTCGGCGTCGTCGTCCCTCGGAGGGGACGCCCTGGTTTGGGCAGACCCTAGCTCGAGGTCCGGCGTCCTGGCGTCGCCCAGCTCCGACGCGGGCGGCGTCCTCTCTCCGCTCCCTCTGCCCTCGATCGTCGCGGCAACAAGCGACGCGTCGGGGAGAGGGTTTGCTTGAACCCCATCACCAGCTGCGGCCGAAGGAGCGTCCTTCGCCGCCTCGGGCGCCGGGCCTGGGCCCGTTCCTGGCCCCTCCGACTGGCCCTCGCGGCCACCGGTCGATGGGGCACCGGCCCCAACGGCCTCACCACCCGAGACCACGCCTCCAGATGCGGCCTCCTACAATCTTGCTTGGGGGCTCGGGCTACGGCCCCAGGCACTTCCACCGACGGACGCCGACATAGGAGCCATCTCCGGCTCGTCGGCGCCCACCGCGGGCTTTGTGGCCACTACGGGCCAGGTGTCATCGTCATCATCATCATCTTCTCCTTCTTCGTCTTCCTCGGAGGGGGACTCCTCCTCCGGCTCCGCAGCCTCCCGTTGGTGGCAGCGAAGCTGGGCGAGCCTCTGGGTCTCAAGAGCATGCTTCCTCCTCTTTGTGGCTTTCTTGTCCTTCTCCGGTTTCTGCCACTCGCCCCGGAGACGGTTTCTGGGCCCGTAGGGCGGCATCCCGGAGGACGGGGTGCAGAGAGGGCCTTTCCTCCCTCGAAAGGCCCTACGCCAAGAAGGGAAGAAGGATCAGAAAAAGAAGAGAAAGGCGAATGACTGATGGAAAGAGAGATGCTCACCAGCGAGATGTATCCTGAGCAAGGGCACATGGCCACCCTCTTCAGCTCGTCCCAGGTGGGATGACCGCCTATCGTGTATTTTACACGGCGCATGATCTCATCGGAGCTGATCCCCTGAGTCAACATCGCCGTGCCCTCCCTCGGCGCTCCCTCCACCATCTCGTACAAGGCAAGCCAGCGCTCCATCAAGGGCAGCACCGTCCGCGCGTGGAAGTGCGCCTCCACTCTTGCCACCATCAGGCCCCGGTCCCGCAGCGTTTGCAACGCGACGAGATAGGGATCCAGGTGCTTGGCGTCCTGCGACGGACACCCCCACTTCCACCGCGGAATGGGGGCGGAGATCACCTTTCTTGTGTACTCGGGAATGGCACCGTCGTCATTACGCAGGTAGAACCAGCCGTCATGCCACCCCTTGTTGGAGGAATGGACCTTACAAGGGATGTAGTCGGCGGAACGCAGCAAGAAGTTACTGCCCCTGGCGCTCACAACCTTCCGTGGGTTCTTCGCGCTGAACGACTTGGTGTACGAGTCGACGCGGAAGAGGTACCGCCAAAGGTACCAGTGCGGCATCACCCCGAGGTAGTCCTCACAGACAGCGACGAAGATCGCTACCTGCGAGACGGAGTTGGGGGTGAGGTTGTGCAGCTCCAACTCGTTGGAGAAGAGGAGCACCCGGCAGAACCAGCTCGGTGGCGACGTAGCTACCATGTACCCCGCAAGGGGCCGCCGTTCCTGGTGGTCGCGCGACGGCGCGATCCATTTCGGGCGCTACGGGTCGATGCGGCGGCGCAGGAGTCCCTGTGCCACGAGACCCTCGAGTTCCTCCTCCGTCACCGAGGATGGGAGCCAAGGCTCCACCTTGAGTGGGGCGGCGGCGGCGGCAGCGACATCAGAGGGCACTGGAGCGGCCATGGCGAGAAGGAAAGGGCACGAAAAGAAGGAAACGGCGCCGGCAGCGAGGGCGAAGAACTAGCAGAGGACTCAGGACGACGAAGACAAAAAGGTGAAGGACGAGCGAATGCGGTGAATGGCTAAGGTAAAAAGAAAAGAGGAGCGATTTTCCCTTATATACCTGAGCCATGAACCGAAACAGATGCGGTGAATCCGCCGCATTAACTGCGCGGGCCCCGCCACGACTCACTGCATCGCCGCCGGCCTCGCGCACGCAACCGTCCTGTCTACCCTGAACCATCGCGTCCATCAGGCTTCTCTCCTCAAAAGGTGCGTTGAATCATTACGCTAACCTCCTCGATTCCGCCGATACTCTCCTTCTCGATGAAGGAACCCCGGGCTCGGATGCCCGTTACGTTCCTAGGGGATCGAAGACTGGCCCACAGAGGCTCGAACAGTCGCCCCAGGGATATCGAGTTAGGGACAACTAGTGGGTGGACCACCAAACGGTCAGTATCCCGACGCCCGAGTGTCAGAAGGGACGCCCCACGCTGTGTCTTAGTCCCAGCAGCGAGTCGATGATGTGGGATCCCCTCGGGGGAGGCATCAGGCCCTCTAGACCCGTCGAAGGGACCTGAGACCCATGAATCGACCATCGGGAAACATTTGGAGTGTGCTCAGGCCACTAGCCTGTGACAGAACCGCCTTAATCATAGGGCCCACGTGCCCCGTCATCGTCCTTAAGGACCTTTGACTAGTCTGCACGAGTTCCCTTTGACTTAGGTGGCCCGTCGGGTCTCATAGGAAACCCTAATTTCCCCGAGGATCTCATTGTAAAACCTTGCAAGTATTACAACAATTTACACAAATGTGATAAATCAGAGTAAAGAGTGCGGAAGAGTTACATTAATATAGATTTACAGATCTAGCTTACATTATCCCAAACCAGAGTTTCGTAGTGGAGTAGCGATATACAACTAAACACCCTGCCCAAGGGTCTCATTATATACACATCTTCATCCCTGCACGATCCGCTGACCGGCACGGTCCCACGCAGAATTGCACACTCAGTTTACCTGCAACAGGGGTTAACAAACCCTGAGTACATGGGGTACTCCGCAAGACTTACCCGACTAAAGGTGTAAAATTAGACTCAGGAATGCAGGCTGAGGGGAGTCAAGGTAAGGCTTAGCAAGAGTCAAAGGATTTTTTAGAAAAGCAATACTAATCCTATTTTCAGTATTTTATCTCAATAATATTATTAATCATTAACCATATCTCCAAGTTCCTTCTCATATATCAACATTCTTTCATTTACTTCATCCATTCAAAAACATCCTAGTTCCGAACCACTCTTCGCTGTAAGTGTGAGGATCATGTCTCCATTAACCGAGGAGCAACGTCGATTCGAATCCAGAAGTACCCAGCTGAGGATCCCTATCCACACTGCATATGTAGCACTTAAGCTTGCATATGCCAACCCTGCCTACCACGGCTTTTCATACCCCGGAACCGGTCCTGCGCCACCCGAGAGCACAGTACCCCTCTACTCTCCAGGCATGACGGCCACGTGGGTACACGCTACTCTCGCCATCTCTCCACTCCCAGTGCGTGGTTGTCGGTTCCAGCAATAGAGCCACCGGAGTCAGAGGCTTTCCGTAGTATGTGGCTAGTTGCAAAGTCATGATCACAGCAGGCCGACAACGAATGGTCCCTAAATATTTTTCCGTTGGACACCATGCATTGGGACTCTAACCCAAGTACACTGGTGACCACCCGGTTTTCGCATCCCTTTTCCGATGGTGAGGATCGTTGGGACTCTAACCCAAACAGATGGTCAACCAAACGGAAAACCCATCCACGTTGATGATAATGGATTGGCTAAGTACACCATCACCAAACGAGGACAATACCAATCCCATAAAATGATTCATTTGTTTCATATCATCACAGTTTTCAAAATAGCATTTTTGCAACTCTATCATTAAGCATGACTAAGCATTTTTCAATACTTTAAATAAATCAGGGTCTCAGGTATAATATGTGGTCAAGGAAAGGTAATGCATCAATAGGTTATCACTCAACTCCTATTAACCTAATGCAGTAGATTAACTCAAGTGATAAATATTTTTAAATAACAAGGAGGGGCAAATGCACCGGGGCTTGCCTGTTGCTTGAAGTAGACGAAACCCTGACGTCAATCACCGAGAAGGATTCATGTCCACCGAGTGAAGACCTTACTCGGGACACGCTTCAGATAATAATCACCGCGCGTTCACTACACGAAATAATAATACAACACTTATATGATGACATGTATGCCATGTTGCAGGAGATGCACAAAATCACCGATCGATAGTAAGTAAACTTAATTTGAAAGTTGAGTACAATTTTCCTTCACGATAAAGTTGTAAGTCAACAAAACTAATTACTATCGAGTATTAACTACTTTGGTTTATTGATCGTTTTAATAGTCGTTGAAAGTCGGATTGGTTCTTCCCCTAGAACATTATTAACCCATTGCCTAAAAACTATTAAACCCTATCATTATATGAGACGAACATAAATTACTAGCATTCCAAATTAACAATTCAATTAAGAACCCAAACACTAATTATGGTGCCAAGGATCATCTCAAGTTAATGACCCAGGGATATCACTCGATCCAAATGTTACACCACACAAAAGTGAATTAGGGTTTCTACTCAATTTTATTAATCCATTCATCAATTAGGATTTTTATTTTGACATATAATCACTACATAGAGTAATTCATTTTATATTTACAAAGTAAATGATCATCAAAACTTGGAACAGTAGGGTTCAGGTGCTACAAGGGGTTTAACCAAACCCTAAAAGATCTAACAAATCATAAAAGTTAATTCCAATACTCTTTTCTTAATTAATCCATTAATCAAATAATAAATAAGAAATAATTAAATTATTCCTATTGAGCTCAAAATTTTTCTACAGATAAGTCTTGACCTAAAACAGTGCCACAACAATTTTCATGATTTTTGGAGTTACAGGGAACTAATTAAAATTACCCAATGTTGCATTTATTAATTTTTGTGCTGATTTTTAGTTCCCATAGAAATTGTGCAAATTCATTATTTAATATTTTTATTAAATACTGCATTTCACAGAGAGCACCCTCAAGATTTCTCATGATTTATAGGACAATAGATTTATTCTTACAAAAATGATAAAATGCATTACCATTCATATTCTCAAAAAATGGAAAAAACGAATTCTATTCATCGGAAAATGAAAAATGCCTTTCGGCCCGAGGCGGCCCACGAAGGGCGACCGGCCCAACCGGCCTATTCTCTCCCTCTCTTCTCACCGCTCTCACCCGACCCAACTGGGCCGGCCCACCTCTCACCTTCCTCCTCCTCCCGCTGGGCACAGCGCACCCGCGCGCGTTCGCGCGGTGCGGCGAGTCCGACCGCGGCGGCTCGGACCCCGGCGGCTCGTCACCGGCGAGCTATTCCGGCGAGCCCAAGGTTCAACGACAAACACAGCGCACCCCCGCGAACCTATCTAGGCGACTCATGCGAGTACTAGGGCTTCACAGTAGCTACGCCGGCGGCTATGGCGGTAAGACGGAAGGCGGCTCATCGGCGCCTCGCGTGCCCGCGGCGGCAAACCGATAGAGTCCAACGGAGAAGACTAAGAGTACTAGGGACTCACTATGGCGCTACTTGCTCGAGCTAGTGGGGTCGGGGACGGTTCGGAGGTGGCTTGTTGATGGAGACAGCGGACGCGGCGGCGGCGTGCTCCGGCGATGAAGCTGTCGTTCCGGTGAGGTCTAAGCAGACAAGACGTAACCGTTAGATTACAGAGCACCAAGGCCCCCAGGTGAATCAAGGACACGGAAAATAAAAGGCAGAGGGCACCGGAATGACCTTGCCGCGGTGAGGTGTTCCGCCGCGACGTTTGGTCGGAGCCCGAGAAGAAAACCGACGATACCGGCCTCTCCGGCGACCAACCGTCGACACTAGCTCTTCAAGGGGCGCGCATGGATGTGGTGAAACTATGTGGAAGAGAAATTGAACGGCGGTAGCTCGAGTCGAGTGAATTCGGTCGGAGGACCGAACACGCCGGTGGCAAACAGAGCGGAGGAGAAGCAAGGACGGCGATCTTGGCGGCTTTTATAGGGTAACGATTGGGCGAACGGCATGGAGATGGCCCCTACGGGCCCGACCCCGACGGCGACACGCGGCCGGCCGGCCCCGGGCACCGCCGGCGGCCGGTGCGCGCACGCGCGCCTGCGCCTGGGCAGGAACAGAGCCAGCCCCCCTCTCTACTGTAGCAGAATCCAAGGTCTAAGCCTATTGTTGCCCATTACTCCCTAATCTACACAGCTACAGGAGATTCTCCAAAAATAAAAGATGTGCCAAATTTCATGAAGATAATTTTTTGCTTTTGGACCATATTCAAATTCTGCACCAATTTGAAAATATGAAAAAGGGGGTAAATCCAAATTTTAAATTTAAACACAATTTTTGAAATTACTTTCAATTTTTATCAACAACTTGAAAAATGGTAAAAATGAAAGTTTCTCTACTAATTGAGCCCAACAACTTTTATTAGAGCAATTGTGTCAGATTCCACATAATTTTGGAAATGATGTTTCAAATTCAAATTTCAAAACATTGATTTGAGGTTAATTTGAATTTTCACTGCATAACCTCAAAATCCCTTAATATAAAAGTTGTTCAATTTGAAAAGCCTTACAACTTTAATTAAAGTAGTTTTCCCAATCTCTTGTTAGTTTTTGAAATGGCAGTTTAAATTTGAATAAACAAACACTAATTGGATTTTAATTTAAATTTCCACTGGTAAACTTAAAAATCTTCAAACATGAAAGTGGTTCCATTTTGAAGGGGCTAAAACTTTCATTAAAGTACCATCGCCAGATTCCTACTAGTTTTTGAACTCGTATTTCAAGTTTAAACTTTAAAACCTAAATTAAGATTTTATTTGAAATTATTTTTAATAACTTCAAAATTTCCCAAAATAGAAGTTGCTCAACTTTTAAAGATTTGCAACTTTTATTTAAGGCCCAACACCTAATTCTATTTAGTTTTTGATTTAGGGTTTCGGGTCCGCTTTAGGGTTTATAATTGTTTTTCTTTTCATTTCCCAATTTAATCTAGATAATTGCGTACAACCCAAACATTTACATAATAAATCACTCTCAAGCACTTATGCATAATCACATGTTGAAATAAAATCAGTTTTGTTAATGCATAGTAAAAATGAGTTTATGCAGGATGATTTACATGCAATGATGATGACATGGCAGGTTTTAATTAACCGTAACACCAGAGGTGTTACAGCCTTCCCCCCTAAAAAAAATCTCGTCCCGAGATTTAAGAAGCGGCTAGAGCCTTAGGTTAAATAATGGAAAAGAAAATGTGTCAAGTAAATATTTTTCAAATCTTGACTGTAGAGCAAGTAGGGATCTTACTTTTTTTTTAGACTTGAAAGGGGTAAATTATTTTTAAAGGTGAGTTAAGAACTTAAGAATGTTTTCGGGTAAGAAATTCTCTGATCTCTCGGGTAGCTTTTTCTCCTGAAGACTGATTCCAACATACTTGTCCATCATCCTGTTGAAATCCTTTGAGTAACACGATCCCTTATTGGTTTATGACTCACACTGAGTATTCGGAGTGCGTCAGATTTAGTTCAATTCTACTCCTACCAAGTCAATAACCCGATTTGACACTTGAAGTTACTTCTCGAGTGGTGTCACATGAAATACATCTTGTGCAACTGACCAGTGTTCAGACACTTGGGTTGATAAGCTACTAGTCCACACTTCTCTTACTACCTGTTATGATGAAAATTCTTATTTGACCTAATCAGTTGTTTCTCAACACTAAAACTTGAAACCTTATTTCTTCGAAATACAACCCTTACGAGGAATATCTTTTAAGGGTGGATTTCAAGGAGAGTGGGGGCACATTAATTGCGAGCTACGATGATTCAGGAGTACCAACTACGATACCAGTGCGTACCCTGTTAAGGTCTTATGTGACTGCAGTTCACAGAAGATTCCAAGTTTTGACACGGCACCATAGTCACGGTTCGAGATACCATCATAGAATACAATTAAAGTAACCTTGGTAAAAAGAGAAAAATATATCAATTGTATCTATGATGTACAATGACCACAGACTTTGATACGAGCATATACCCATCAGAATCTCATGTGATTGTGAGTTACAGGAGACCCCAGGTTGCTATATTGTATCGCAGCCGCAGATCATGTTACATCATAGCAAGATGAATTTGTTTCTTCATACAGTGCAGACAAGGAAACTTTGTTGGTTGCGAAGCTACAGTACGTCACAGCCCTAGACCTTGATACCTACGCGTGCCTTAGCAGAATCTCGGCGTGGCCATGGCACGCGAGAGGCCCTAGGTTTCGACGCCATAACCGTGGTCACATGTCATGACATCACTATAGGCACAACCATAACGATTTTAGAATAACGTGTTGGATTTAAATGAGAGATACGTGTCGGATCAAGGCATAATACGTATGCAGATAAAAGTCATGGTCTAGTGCTAGGTTTTCATCCTGAGTCTGTAGGCGAATTAAAGTGCATCATAAAGTTTTCGTCGGAGTGAATTTTCAAAATAGATGTCAAGATATTTAAATAACCAAGAATCGATAAAACAACATGGAATCCTCAGCGGATCACAGATACCACTTCCAAGTGATTGGATTTTAGGTATCATTTCCAAATTGGTTCCTGTTATTTTATCAGATGAAATTAAGATGATTGCAAAGATAAAGAATCTTAAGAATTCGGAGAGATCAGATGTGGATTCTCAAAGTGAGTTTTGATATAGTTATAAAGAGCAAAAGGATTTTGAAACTCATGACGAAATATGGATACGAATTCTTGTAAAAGATATTTGGAAAAGAGAGTGAAAGCACATTAATTGCAGGCTAGGATCATGACCATCAACCTTGACAACAGCGAGCGTCCGGCAGTAATTTCCCATGGTCGTGATCCATAGGAGACCCCAGATTTCGACGCTGCGTTACGGTCTTGGAGCACGATATCCCATAGACTACAATTACAATAGCTTTCAAGGAAATAGCAGTGTTTTGAAAGGAGAAGAAAAAAATTTTACACGAATGGACTTAATAAACCAAGGATTAGCCAAAGTTTTGTGTCGAGTTGGAATAGTGAATGAGTGCATCCAGAAGTTTCCCAAGGACTAGAAACTTATGGAGCGAAGTTTAGCGGTGATTGCAAAACCTAGTCCTATGACAAAATTTACCAACTATTGAATACCTAACACTCATAAGCTTAAGTATGAAATGATCTGGCCGATGACATAGGATTATCCGAGATTTACACATTAGTTCACATTGACTACTAGTTTAGGTCGACTACCATTACACCAGTTTCCTACCGACACCGGGTTTTGGATTACAAGGACACGCAACCTCAAACCCGACCTGATCTGACACTGGGTCTAGGAGACTACTTAGCTTCATAAACTAATCGATTCGACCACTCACTACTTCTGACTCCGAGTCACTAGCTACTTCCTCCAACTCTTCATCGGCATTCTCTGCTGAACCAGACTCTTCCTGATGGTCAGCTGCTGGAACCTCTATATCTGGAATTGGATCATTCATGGCATGGAGCATTTGCACTTCTCGTTGCAGATCGGCAATGTTCTGATGGGCTGCCTGAAGTTGCTGCTGATAGGTATTATGCAGGCCCCAAAACATCGCATCCTGATGCTGCAGATATCCAATGGTCTCTCTAAGACCTTCTCTTGCCATTACGGCATAAGAATGAGCTTCTTCGTGCTGCTGGATGAGAAGTCCTGTCTGAAGGTGAAGATTATCCACCAGACTCTCCAGTTCTTCTATGCGGTGCTGGTCTGCTTGTCGCTGTGCTTCGAGTGCTTCCACCTGGACGTCCAAACCGATCTTTTCCATATCTCTGATCTGAGCAGCCTTTTGCCACTTTAAGGCTTCCTTATTGGCCTTCTTCTTCTTGAGTTCGGTACTCTTGAGTGCTTCATAACATTCAGCGTAAAGTTCCTGCCACTCCTCGCGTCCTTGCTCACGGGTCAGATGGAGGTTAAGGACGGCTAGCATGGCTCGAGTAGTGGCTACCAATATGGGATCCTACTGATCAGACTTCTCTTCCAATTGCTTGGCTTGTCGTTGAAGACCATCCCAACTCCCTAGTGCGTCTGACGGAAACATTCTCAGAGTAGAAACTCTGACTTCCTTCTGACACCTGAAGTATATCTTTCTCAAGACTGCCAATGCTGTAGCCTGAGCTCCTTCCCAAGAACTCATACCTTCTGCCTGTGCTTCCCAAACTGGCCAAAATGGAGCGGTGGTACAAGCTGGTATCCGAAGTGACACTTCGTACCACGGCCGACCAAGGACAACAGTACGAGACCAACAATATTTTGGTGGTTTCGAGTAGCCTACTTCCTGAAGTAACTGCCACAACACCGTAGGAGTTCCGAACATAGCCAGGCATTCGTCGATTCAGTGGTAGGGTCTTGCGGATCCATATATTGAAAAGAAAGGTAAGGATTTGTTTTTAACAAAATATATATTTGGAAACAGGTTTTATTTTAGAAAGTAGAGATTTAATTCATATCCGGGGGTATACTAATAGTTGTGATGTCATGATGCATGAGCATTCCAACGCAAGCCAGGATACCCTGACATAAACGTAATATACTGATTAAATTAATTATTAGAGTGACGTGCACCCAACGTTTTCAAACATAGGGCATACTTAAAAACGCTAATCCACTACTAAGCTCAAAACCTAACTATAGATCTATAGAAGTAATCGAGGAAAGATGCTATAGAATGAATGAGGAAAGTTCGGAAATAACTCGGACCAAACTACCCCATCAATTTTATTCATTCGAAATCCTTTTGAAGTTTTGTAAAGTAATACTGCAAGTACTTTACAATGAAATGCTCTGATACCACTTGTGACAGAACCGCCTTAATCATAGGGCCCACGTGCCCCGTCATCGTCCTTAAGGACCTTTGACTAGTCTGCACGAGTTCCCTTTGACTTAGGTGGCCCGTCGGGTATCATAGGAAACCCTAATTTCCCCCGAGGATCTCATTGTAAAACCTTGCAAGTATTACAACAGTTTACACAAATGTGATAAATCAGAGTAAAGAGTGCGGAAAGAGTTACATTAATATAGATTTTACAGATCTAGCTTACATTATCCCAAACTAGAGTTTCGTAGTGGAGTAGCGATATACAACTAAACACCCTGCCCAAGGGTCTCATTATACACATCTTCATCCCTGCAACGGTCCCACGCAGAACTGCACACTCAGTTTACCTGCAACAGGGGTTAACAAACCCTGAGTACAATGGGTACTCTCCGCAAGACTTACCCGACTAAAAGGGTGTAAAATTAGACTCAGGAATGCAGGCTGAGGGAGTCAAGGTAAGGCTTAGCAAGAGTCAAAGGATTTTTCAGAAAAGCAATACTAATCCTATTTTCAGTATTTTATCTCAATAATATTATTAATCATTAACCATATCTCCAAGTTCCTTCTCATATATCAACATTCTTTCATTTACTTCATCCATTCAAAAACATCCTAGTTCCGACCACTCTTCGCTGTAAGTGTGAGGATCATGTCTCCATTAAACCGAGGAGCAACGTCGATTCGAATCTAGAAGTACCCAGCTGGGGATCCCTATCCACACTGCATATGTAGCACTTAAGCTTGCATATGCCAACCCGCCCTACCACGGCTTTTCATACCCCGGAACCGGTCCTGCGCCACCCAGAGCACAGTACCCCTCTAGTCTCCAGACACGACGGCCACGAGGGTACACGCTACTCTCCCCATCTCTCCACTCCCAGTGCGTGGTTGTCGGTTTCCAGCAGTAGAGCCACCGGAGTCAGAGGCTTTCCGTAGTATGTGGCTAGTTGCAAAGTCATGATCACAGCAGGCCGACAACGAATGGTCCCTAAATATTTTTCCGTTGGACACCATGCATTGGGACTCTAACCCAAGTACACTGGTGACCACCCGGTTTTCGCATCCCTTTTCCGATGGCGAGGATCGTTGGGACTCTAACCCAAACAGATGGTCAACCAAACGGAAAACCCATCCACGTTGATGATAATGGACTGGCCAAGTACACCATCACCAAACGAGGACAATACCAATCCCATAAAATGATTCATTTGTTTCATATCATCACAGTTTTCAAAATAGCATTTTTGCAACTCTATCATTAAGCATGACTAAGCATTTTTCAATACTTTAAATAAATCAGGGTCTCAGGTATAATATGTGGTCAAGGAAAGGTAATGCATCAATAGGTTATCACTCAACTCCTATTAACCTAATGCAACTGAAACGACCTCGATTTCCACGAAGGGAAATCCACATGCTCGAATTGTAATTCAACAGATTGCTTGAGACATCCATGAAATTACCCATATCTCAGTTGACACCAGGATCCATACAACGGTAATTAAGTCTTACATAAACACTTATTACATCACCACACTGGCGGAATCAACATTCAGAGAAGCTTTAGAAGATGCGGAAACGTTTCATCCATCACGGCCAACTTGAGTGTAGCACGTGACCCTATTCCTCGCCATCGTCTTCCTCGAAGTCGTACTCATTCTCGTCACCTGACAGCAAATTTATCAGTACGATTTGTACTGGCCACGGAGCCCACCTATGCAGCATTTGCTTTGTGGAAAGTGGATGCAAGGCTATACAAGCAGACCTATAGGCTGAGGTTTCCTATGCAGCTGTAATCAATGTTTTATTAGTCAAGTTTTATCTCCAGTTAACACCATCATCCCTTTTCCCATCACCACATCTCACTACCACACCTCACTCTCATTCGACAGGCCCAACTCCCTTCGGGCCTATCTCAGCGGCACACCTACCACAACGGGTACACTGCCGGAAAAATGTCATCCAGGGGGAGAAGAGAACACTCAACACTAGTAGAAGCTTCACAGGAAAGGTCCATAGCCA